>WOVY01002418.1:20000-554884 GCA_013436015.1 Rhipicephalus annulatus
GAACAAGGGAGGCGTTTCGCAGTTATACTAGCAATTCGAGCTCGCTTCACGAAATATGCAAAGTGAAGCTCTCAGCTTAGCAGTGAAGCGGTATGAGCCTTTGGACAGAAGATGAAGAAGCACGAGAGCCGGGGCAGGAAAGAAAAAGGAGGAGGAAGTGAAAAATAAAACAGATTAAGATGGACGCCAGTTCCATACTGAAGCTTTAATGCTGTTCCGTTATTTTAAGTAGGAACACTACATTATTTTGGCGCAGCCGGCCATCGAAGCCATCATGTGGGTGACGTTCTTCATAGACGAGACCTCCGAGGAGATCATCTTTTCGAAGTACCAAGTTCAAGACGAAGCAGCGGTAGACCTACCTCGTGAGCTCAGCTCAGAAGAACTCGTGAACCTGGTTGTGGAAAAGGCAGCCGTAGACACTACTGAACTACGACGGAAAGGTGCTGTGAAAGTGAACTTGCGTGTGGCGACCTTCAACGACCTAGTTCTTGAACCAGTGCGTCGAAAAAACTCAGGATCACGATCTTCGACAGAAGAGGTGAGCCTCGTTTTGAAAGCTTTTCAGCTGCAACAGGAACAGATGGTTCAACAAAACCAAATAATGACATCTCTTATAAGCTCTCTGAATGCTGAGAGACCGACACCTAAATTCGTAGAACCTGATGCTTTCGACGGTGTGTCTTCAAATCCAGAAAGTTGGCTTGATTTCTACGAATATGCCGCTGGAAAAAACAAGTGGCTCTCTGATGAGGCTAAAATCACCAACATGCGCGTTTACTTGAGAGGTGTTGCGCGAAAGTGGTATGAAACATGCATTCTGGAAGACAGTGACGACTCTTGGAGCCAGTGGAGGAAAAAGTTTTTGACTGCATTCCGAAGCAATCCAGTAGAAAGATGGAACACGGCGCTTAATTTCAAGTCTGAGCAAAGCTGCCTTGTCGAGTACTTCTTTGAGAAACGCCGTCTTTTAAAGCTGGCGGAGCCTTTGCTTCCATCTACGGCCGTAGTTGCCTTAATAATGCATGGATTGCACACTAACGTGTTGAAGCAAGTGCAAATACTGTCACCAAAGACTCTAGATGACCTCCTCGCGTGTCTTCAGAACATACCATCAGCTTCGGAAACAAGCATAACCGCCGAGTCAAGCAGCTGTTTCAGTCGGAGTAAAGCGGACTGGTCAAGCCGCGCTCAGCGAGAACCGAGCCACCTCGCAAGTCGCACAGATAACTTGCCCTGGCGTGTTCCAAGATGTCGAGTGAATAATATCGACACTGAAGCTCAGGAGTATTCGACAGAAAAAAACTAATAAACGAGGGTGATCAGTCCCACCCGATGACTCCAAATGAGACTGTTTATTTAAGTTGCTCTAGCCTACTTCACATTCCCGTCAAAGTAGGAAACAAACATATGATGGCTCTGGTAGACAGCGGTGCTTCTGTGTCCATTATAAATGCCAAGCTGGTGGATGCAAATCGCTTGCATAGTGGAAGAATCCTACGAGTACAAGGCTATGATGGAAAAGTAACGTTGCATGATCAGTGGGCCTTTGTAAACATCGAGTTCCAGGGTCAGCAAATAGAGAGCGAAGTGTTGGTGATAGAGGGGGTAACGTACGACTTTTTGCTATCAAGACCAGATATAAAGAAACTAAAGATCAACGTGTACTGGGACGATGTGGTTCTAGTCGAAGGAGTAGCAAGGAACGAGACAAATCAGGGTAGACAAGATAATCTACGAGTTGTCAAGTGCGCGGAGGATATCGCAACGACCTACCCTGAACTTGTATGCATAGGAAGCTACCCTCAGGCGATGAAGTCCCACAAGGTTCCTTTCGAACTCGCTGACAAGACCGTCATCCGAAAAGCACCTTACAATATGTCAAGGGAGCGAAAGATGTGGCTCAAGAAAGAGTTGCAGGAGATGCTAGATGCTGATATCATACGACCTTCGGTATCACCCTTCGCTTCTCCCATAACGATCGCACCGAAAGAAGACGGAACCTTCAGATTATGCACCGACTACAGGGTTCTCAATCGTCAGACAGAACTCATACCATTTCCTATGCCGAAGATCGACACAATTATAGATGAGACCGGGGGTTGCCGACATTTTTCCCGCATCGATTTATGCAAAGGTTTCTGGCAGATCCCACTAACCGAAGAAACAAAAATGTACACCGCTTTTATCACGCCATTCGATCTCTACGAATACAACCGGCTTCCTTTCGGTTGGAAAAACTCGCCAGCGTGGTTCCAGAAGATCATGAACGACGTCCTAAAGCCATTCCTTGGTGTTTTTTGTAATGTGTACATAGACGACATTATAGTCTTCTCCAAAACAGAGGCTGAGCATCAGGACCATCTGTCTCAGGTGTTAAACGCCTTGAGCTTGGCACATCTCAAGGTTAATTTTAAGAAGAGTGCATTCTTTCAACAAAAAGTTGTGTTTCTTGGAAGAGTCTTCGATGGGAACACCAAAAGCACAAAACAAGAGTCCGTCGAGAAGATCTCCCAGTTGAAGAAACCATATGACGTCCATTCACTGCGTGTGTTTTTGGGATTGGCAGGACATTTCCGATCTTTCATAAAGGACTTTGCTGTCAAAACTAGATGCCTCACGCGCTTAACGCAGAAAGAAGTTCCCTTTGAATGGAGTGACGAATGTGAGAGAGTCTACCGTGACTTGGTGCACAGAATTTCTTCTGACCCAGTTCTGCGCATACCAGACTTCACTTTACCCTTTGAATTGAACACTGACGCCTCACATTATGGGACTGGTGCAGTGTTGTATCAAAAATGTATTGAAGCATCTGGCCGAGAAAAGCGACACGTAGTAGGTTACTACAGTTACACTTTCAAGCCGTCTGAAACAAACTACACTACTACGGAAAAGGAAGCACTGGCGGTTCTGAAGGCCGTTGACTACTTCCGCACGTACCTGGAAGGTACGAAGTTCACTTTGTTCACCGATCACCAGGCACTCACTCATCTCTTGAATATGACCCAAACTAAAGGGCGTATCGCCAGATGGGTGAATTACTTGCAGCAATTTGACTTCACCATCTCGCACCGACCAGGACCGCTTTTAACCGATGCAGATGCTCTATCAAGATTGATGGTACAAAACAACACAGAAAAATCTGAAGAAATCAATGAAGTGAAACTGTGGGAAGGCTCAGAACAACTGGTTTTTACTGAAGGTCGGTATCAAGTCCCACCAACTCTTGTTTCCAAAGTGCTTTACTTGTACCACGATAGCCCAGAATCTGGAGGACACGACGGCTTTTGGCGTACCTACAACAAGTTGGTCAAGAGGTTTACGTGGCCTCACATGAAGAAAGACGTCAGTCAGTACGTTCGTTCATGCCATGTGTGTCAAGTACACAAAGTCAAGTATAAACAGCCTACGGACACCATGATACTACCTTGCCACTCGAACGTGCCTTTTGAAGTAGTTCACCTGGATTTCGCCGAACTTAACAAGAAACGGGAAGGAGTCAGAAAAACGCAAGCTTTTCTGCTGGCCATAGATGAATGCACCAGGATGGTCGCGGCACGAGCAGGAAAAGAAGATGCAAATAGCGTCATAACCCTTCTCGAAAGAGACATGTTTAGAACTACGCGGACAATCGTATGCGATAACGGCCCCGCGTTCAAGAGTGAAAAGCTAGTAAGATGGGCTCGAGATCACAATGTATCGATCAAGTTCTGTGCGCCATACCATCCTGCGGCGAATGGGCTTGCAGAACGTGCCATACGGGACGTGAAACAATACATCAAGATGTACGATAGTTTTCCTGAGGGATGGAAATGTTCTTTAGAAGCAGCCGTAAAACATCATAACCGATCCTACACAAGTGGCTTGGGGTGCAGTCCACAGTACGCTTCTACAGGAGAGACCCCTATTCTGCAGGCAGACCGTGAGTTGGGACTCTTGGAAAACCTCAAGATTGTCGAGGAGAGGCAACAAAAATCACAGGAGGAGAGGTACCGAAAACGAATGAAAAAGAATTTCGACAAGAGGCATCGAGCAGACATGCCAGACATTCAAGTCACCGACCTCGTACTAGTGAGAAAAGGAATAAGAGATTCCAGTGCCAAATTTTATGGGCCTTACTCTGTGACCAAGACAGCCACCCAGAACGGAATTTTGAAGACTGTCTGGTACACTGGTGAACGTGGATCTGTTGAATGTGCTTCAATTGGGAATGTCTTCAAGTATTACCCCAGGAGGGGTAATTAAAAGAAAGCGGGAAGGGTGAAGCGGTATGAGCCTTTGGACAGAAGATGAAGAAGCACGAGAGCCGGGGCAGGAAAGAAAAAGGAGGAGGAAGTGAAAAATAAAACAGATTAAGATGGACGCCAGTTCCATACTGAAGCTTTAATGCTGTTCCGTTATTTTAAGTAGGAACACTACAAGCAGTAACCGACACTTTGCGCGAGTGATGCTCCTTATATGCCCCCCCCCCCCATACCTCACTAAGCGTGACACCGATGTTGGCGCTCACGTAGCGGGCCAAGCACCTTGTATGGGCAGAAATGTCTAACCGCGTCGGGGCCGTATCGAACAGTTCACCGGCTAAGAGCATTCCGAGGCTGCCGTAGTTGAGGACCTTGCGGTTCGAGTCACTGTAGTAGACGTCCGGAAGCAAGAGTGTCATGAAATCCCGGTCGGGACCCACTTCTTCGGCAACCTTCGGTGGGTTGGACAGGAAAGTTCCGTCGACGGTCGTATTGTTGCTTCCGCAGACATCGTTCGAACCGGCACTTCGTGCAGTCATCGTCGCAATGGTCGTCAGGTCGTCACGTGTGACCAACGCCCCGGATCGTGAAAGCCGTATCATGTTCGCCACAAGGTCATCCCCATACGTTGGCACGGTTGGGACGGGATCCTTGGAGGCTTTCCGCAGAGCTTAAAAAAAGCAAATGGCACCGTTACCATCAACTTCGAATACGCATAGAAAAAGCGATAGAAGTACATTAAAGTACCAGTGATTCAGTTCGCACCCATCAGTATACTGCGCGACATTTTAATGCGATAGCAATATTATGGACACTCTCGACTAGATTGTGCCGTCGGCGTGGCCCGCTTAGACGAGGGGAGTGATACTTTCTCGTGCGCCTTTATCTCGCGGTGGGGTGGAGGGGAGGATAGTACGTCTTGGCTGGCCTCGGGCTTTACCTGTAACAATTATGTTGTAGTTACCGGGTTCACAAACGTCACTGAAATCATTGCAGTCACCGTTTGCAAAAGGCGTTCGTTTTTCAGACACAGTACAGTAACAACTGAGACCCTTATTCACGAGCATCTGTACCTGTGAGTACGTTTTGTACGTCATTTGTGCGCGAGAAACGCGGGGCACGTTTCAATCTGCTTTCCATTCTGTGTGTGACCTTCCAATTTGTTGCTATCGCGTTCATTGCTTGGCCTTTGCAGCAAAGCTGTGACCTTTTTTCTTACTAGCTATGTTCACTCCTGCCGCTTTTAAACACTATAGCATAAGAATAAATTGTTTATTTTAAAGGGTGAAAATAACGTCTCAAAACTGCACCGTGAATGTTGCGGACATAGTATAGTTTAAAAGCTTCTTGCTGGTCAGCAACGTACTCAGTATATAATGTGAATACACAAGGGCTCTATATTTCACCGGTGCTTGGAGGACAACGCCATAACCAATAAACCCTCGTGCTCATGTATAGGACCAGGAAAACCAAACAAATGTATCATAGTTGTATGCCATGCTGCAGTTTCCTATGCAGGCATGAGGTTGATGTTCACAAGCCTGGAGCAATAATAGCTCATGTCTGCCGTGAAACCAAACCAATTATATGTGATTGTTAGTGCCTAGAACACAAAACTTCGCAGCTTACCGCAGTATATACACCAAATTGAAAGGCTATATTAACGAGGTTCTTTCCTTACGTGCATACAGAAATTCAAAGCTTCAATACTTCTATGGTACATATTAACTCAGTCGAATGAACCAATAGGACGCATTAACCGATGTAGACTAAATGCGCGTCATACACGTGGACATTCCTTGCCTTATCTTTCCAGCTTGCAATTGGGCGTCACAAAAGGCACTTTGCCACCAAACATACTACGCACTTGTGTTAAGTTGACAGATCCTCTAAAGTGAAAGGTTCACTATTGAAGGAACCATGTTGCCAAGTAATCATTACCAGTGATGTTCCGTGCTGGGAATTTTCCCTTCTTTGGGGTACTTTGGCTGGTCATTTTGAGCCAAATAGAAAACGGGAATTTTCATAATATTGCAGGAAATTTCAGGAATGGTTAAGTTCTCCTATGATGACCGATAATTAGCAATCAGAGTGCGCCTTCATCTGCTATAATTGGTTCTGGTGCATGCACCACGCAAGCATAGCCCTTGAGATTTCTTCCCGATATTTACACGGACTGATTTCTAATGCACTATTCCTGTCAGACTTGAAGACCACAATGGGCAGTGTACTAACAGTGTATGAATTGATAAATTCATGTTTTTGTTCTGCAGTAGTAAAGGGGCTAGTCAAGATTTCAAATATCACCGGTACGTCAGACACGTGTAATTATAGTTAGTGTGTGTGTGTGGATGGGGGTGAAAATTAGTACTATTGGGCAAGAAAATATGCTGTGAATTTCGTTCACATTTGCAGAAGAAAAATCTCCGAAATAGACAAATTTTATATCTCTGAATGCGAATTCTTCGGCGTAGTACGCAACATCACTGATCATGACGATGACGAAAGCAGCACTCGCTATCGTTATGATCAGTTCCCCCAAATAAAGATAAATCTTTATTTGGGTGAACTTGTACCCGGAAAGTATGTCCCTCATTTTGTCGGTGAAAAGGAAGCTAATTCAACCAACAAGTGGTTCGAAACATACTTATCAATCAATCAATCAATCAATGAAGCTTTATTTTCATAAATAGATATATGCAATTACAGGGATTATTTGGACCGATAGCCTAAAGTGGCTAGTGGACGGTCCAATACATTGTGCAACATAAAAAAGTGTACAGGTCAGCTCTGAGGTAACAACATAAAAAAAAACAATCATGTGATACAGATAACACAGTAATACATTTTTTCTTGCAGATATGCATACTTATTAGCTTGCAGCTAGTTTCTATACATAGGCACTTATTAAAAAGTACAATGAAAATCGAATCACACACACATGCTTACATGTCTTGACTCCACAGAAAAAATGATTTACATGCCATGCTGAAATTACGTGCCGTTTTAATCTCTAGGGGGACCGTGTTCCATATTTTTGTTCCACTAAACTGTATCAGTCTTTCTCCGTAAACATTAAAACATTTGGGCAGATTGAAATTACCATTCGAAGCATGTCGCGTATTGCGTTTAGGAATTGAAAAAAGATCAGCAGGCAAAGGTGAATTTCTATTAATTATGTTATTTACTGAAACAGCAATTTTGTAGTCACGCAACATCGGAACCGAGAGAATGCGTTGTGATTGGAAAATATTACTTACTGATTCACCTTGGCTTATGATTTTCAGTGTACGCTTTTGAAGTCGTTCAAGAGTTTTTAGATAACTGTTGTACGTCACACCCCACGATTCCAGACAGTAACCTATGTGACAATGACACAATGAAAAGTAGCTTATGCTTCCAGAACGACACATATCTTGCGAAGTCGGACGATTGAATGTTGTTCAGTGACCAGAAAACTGACGCTTGCTTTGCCGCTCACTTTTAATGACGATACTCTTTCTTGGGCACCTATGACTTCAAAATATTTGTCTGTCTGTCTGTAGATTTGTCTGTTCGCGGTAATGGTCCCCCTAAATGCCCCCAACGGTACCTCAAACGACCGATCCCATCCACAGCGCCCATTAATAACGCTCAAGTTTCAGTGTTCATACTTGTGCGATTGTCGATTAAAAAGCAATTATTGCGAGTTTAGCTGAGGCACCATAACAACACATCGATTTTTTGTATGCATGCCTTTATACTAAAGAAGGCGCGCACAAGTAATTCTAAGGACCGTAGCGTTTATCACGCTGCGCGGACAGTGCAATGCGACACTCAAAAAGGCAAGTGTTTCAGCCGCTTTGCTAAGACGACACGGTGGTGGCGTCTGCCCGTCGCTTTGCGTTCTACTCCTTATGGTTTCCGAAGCAGCGGCATCTTTCTCCGCGGGCACTCATGCCTTCTTTCGTTTTCGAAGATAACTGCCAGATGGCGCTCGTGTCTAACGTGCCTCGATGCGCTCGTTCACCTTCCCTGCACGGATCAAGACTCCCTAACGCAGCGCTTACAGAATGCAATTAACCCATTTTCTCAAGCAGAACATCAAATAAACGTTTTGTTCACTCTCTCCACACGCAAGACTATCGTCTTTCGACGACACTTGCAGTAAAACATGCAGATACAGGGCCAATCTTTTTTTCTAACAGTGAACCTGAACGAATATCTGGAACAAACTTTTCTAGCAATAGGAGGAGGATATAACTTTAATAAAAGAGATTTCATGGGTTTCGAGCTGGCCGCTTGTCTGCGGCGACCTCTTGTGCCCATGCAATGACTGCTTTCTGCAGTTTTTCGTCGGTGGGCCGTATTAAGGTCTCCCATGTCTTTTCGGTGGGAGCTGGCTGAAGCTCTCTGGGGGGAGGGGGGGAGGCTTTCGCATTCCCAGAGGATGTGACTTTGGTTTGCTATAAGCGTTTTTGTCACAATTTTTGCATGTTGAGTCATCATCTCCACCTGAGAATATTCCTAAGCGGTGAGGAGTGGTTAGGCTGTTCGTTTGAATTCGGCGGAGGATAGTGGCCTGCGCTTTCGTGAGGTTGCTGTGCGGTATAGAATATAAGCTCCTGTCATCTTTATACATATTCGTTAGTTCGTTATAGGATGTCACTGCCTCTCCTATCGGGTAGCCTTGTTCCAATGAAAGCGCGACCCGTTTTGCTAACCCTTGGGCCACTTTGTGCGCTTCCTCGTTACCGGGGTTTCCCGAGTGAGCGGGGACCCAGACAAGATTGATTTTGGTCCTATCATTCTGATTGAAGTTTCTCAGGACCTTGGCTGTATTTAGTCCCTCACTTCCCCTTCAAAGCATAGAATAGCGCTTTTAGAGTCGCTAAGGACAGTGTGGGTGATTGAATGCATAATGGCCAGTGCTACGGCCATTTCTTCGGCCTCTTTGATTGATGCGGCTCTAGTGGAAGCCACATTCACGATTTTTAGTTTTCCATCCATGGCACTCAGGGTGAATGCGTTGTGTCCCTGGTTGGCGGCATCGACGAAGACCACCGTTTGATTGTGCTTGTGCTTTTCACTTAGCCTACCTGCTCTGGCTTTTCTCCTGGCATCGTGTCTGCCCGCCAGTGTCTTTTGGGGTATTGGTTTGATCTGTAAGTAATGTCTGATCGCGGGAGGTAGTGGTGCTCTGCCTCCCGTGGTGTGTATAAGCTGAATTTTCAGTTTATGCAGGATATGTAGTCCCATCATCGTGTCTGAAAACCGTGTGCTTTCAGACACGATGACTGTTTTGTGTGCTTTTATCAGCTCCTCTAGGGTGTTATGCATTCCAAGTTAGAGGAGCTTCTCGGTGCTGGTATAAACAGGCAAACCTATGGCCCATTCGTACGCCTGTCGAACTATAGCTTCATTTTTATCTTTGTCTGATTTCCTGAGATGATAATAGGGGAAAGAGTAGACTACGCGGCTGATTAGGAAGGCCTGAATGAGCCTACACAAGTCTATCTCCTTCATGCCTCTATGTCTGTTGGCCACTCCCCTGAGATGTCCACCAATTTGTTTGGCGGAGTTCTGCAAGAGAAAACAACAGTGCCGGGCAGTGCCAGCCACCTCCGTACGCATGCTCTCGCGCTCTTTTAAATGCGAAGCATTTCTTAGCGAACTTCGGCGACTTCGAGCGTATCTACCTATCTATCCGCTTACGACTTTTAGCTGTCCTGGCCATTTCATTATTGGTATCGATACTAAAGTTAGTATGTCATACAGGACGTATGACGAGCATACGTGGCTATTTATAACATAAAAGTCATCACATGTATGTCATGAATGTCATGATTCACATTTCATGGTCTTGCTGCTCATGCGGTGGTTTCGTTCTCATGAAATGTTGCAAAATTGGTATGGTATGACATGACTGCATGGTGAACATAAGCGACAAACCCTAACATGAAAATCATTACATGCGTGTACTCTAACAGCATGACTACATGCCTCGCGTCCGTTTCTCCATCTTCGCATATACCAGGTTTGGTATTACCGGACGTGAATGGATGACGAAGGTATGTGACTGATGCAAACATGGTAATGATGAGGTAAGAACATAAGTCTTGTAAGAACATGACTACATGCCACACTCATTGAGGGTGTCAATACACTTCGACTTGGGTAGAGCTGGGTAACGTCAGCGGCGCGAAACGCAGCATGTTGCATTTCGCGCTCGTTGCCGCTGGGACGCACCGACGGTCGCTGGGCGCGCCTGATCGCACTTGGCATCAGACTAAAAGGTGCTCGCGTTTCGCTAGCGTATAGCGGCGCTGCGCCCAGCGTGCGCGCGCGTCAACTTTAGGTCGGAGTATATTGGGCCCTCCATGATGCACTCGCGGCCGTTTCGCTAGCTCCACATATACCGAATTTGGTGTCACTTGATGTGAATAGACGACGAAGGTAAATGACACGTCCAAACATTATAATCATTACAAGCGTGTCATGTAAAACCTGACTACATGCTACGCTCATAGCACGCACACGGCCATTTCGCCAGCTCCACATATGGCAAATTTAACAAGTGACGTAAACATATGAAGGCAAATGACACGTCCAAGCATCATAATTATGACATGGAAGTCATATACGGCATAATTTACCTCCGCCTCGTAACGCTGTGCTGTTTTGAAAGTGCCATATCAACCTTCCTCATTCGCATTTCGCATATCAGCGATTCCCACAGTACGTAGGATCTGCCTTTTTTTTACTTCCAGCTGCATCCACATAGGATACAAAGGAATGCAAAGACGTACATAGATAAGCCGCTTGGGGCTTCTTGCACTAGAACTTTGTATTGAACAATGGACACGCGTGCATTACCGTCTTCCCATGACATCGCCCTGTCCACCGCATCTTCGTCAATAGTGATGCCCTTGAACCGCTTGAAGGTGACACTCGAAGCATCACGAACGTCCTTGATCATGCGAGGCACATCGGTCGCAGTGCCGTCCCGCAGCACCCGCGTCTTGAACCACAGCGCGAACACTTCCCCGACGTGAGCTTGCAAGGTGCGTACGCAGATCTCGCTCCTGGTGCCAGCGCTCAGCTTTCCACGCAGCGGCCAAACCAGGTACTCGAGTATCATAAACCGTGCCAAGGGCACGAGCAGCAGGTACAGCCTGGCCGCACCGAGGTCTGCGCTGCCAAGAACTTCCAGTATAGAGCGAATCGCCCGCGCACTGTTGGTGTTGGTCGCGCGGGCGAGGTAGTCGTCCGACGAGCCCATGAAGTCACTCTGCCACGAAGTCAAAGAGCGATTTTGGTGACGCTTGAACGCCTCGCCCCACACTTTCTTCACGCTCGCGGTATCGAAGTAGCTACACGTGAGCGAACGGTCCGGTGTGTCCTTCGGTGCTTCTTCAATCGCCACTCGGACGGCATGGTCGATGTTACCTACGTTGTGTCCGATTGGCTCAGCGTCCATGCCCAGTTCCGCTGCCGCGTCCTCCACAAGCATCTGCCTGCATAATAGGTACAATGCAACTCATTTTTTTCTTCTATCCTCCACCCCCATCTCTCAATAAAAGCAGTCGTACGCGTTCTCAGCATAATGATCACTTTCAAGCTCGTGACTGGAAGATTACGCGTCTACAAGTAACGCGGCCCTGTGGTTACTATAAAAGCTAATATACGAAATTTCATTGCAGCTACCGGATAAGTTTCATGGCCTTTCGTTCTTTGTGCGTAAGCACTATGAGACAGAACTTCAGCATAGGCGCTTCATCAGAATAAGAAAGACCACCTCAGTAACCAAACTCATGAGTTGGTGCCCAGGGACACACATCTATCGGTAAGACTACCACTAACGTGAGCTGTTCTGGAGTCCTCGTAGAGCCATATATAGCCTGCAATCTCAACTGTATGTATACAGTTTTTAGATATGATACTCACAGCTGTGAGTGGTACGGTATTGTGCTGTGGAGATCCACCCATGGCGAGTGGAGATGGGAAGAAAACTTTTGACGCATACTCTGTAATTGTTTTTGCAAGTGTACGTTCCACGTAATTTTTTACAGTGTATAGTTGTGTACAAGATTATCGATTGCCTGTCCTACGTTGCACTTTCTGTGAAGTTGGTAGGCATATATAATAATTATAGCTCAGCTTCAGGCGGAGGCTACATCCACCGACTAAGCAACACGCACGGTATTTTTGGTATTTATGTGTATCGTCATTCATGACCCCCCTATGGACTAATGACGAAGTGGTATAATAATTGTGTTCTAAAAAAACTCTCGAATTATTATGAATGTCATCTTTATCCTTAATTCTCCTCGCACAGTGTTCGTAGAGTATTCCACGGTGCTTACTTCTAATATCCCAAAAGCATTGCCCTTAGTGAAGATGGTTGCTATGCTAGTTGGTACATGGTCAGTGACATCCGAAAAAGACACGAAATCACCAATGAAGGGCTCGAGACAAAGCCGGAAAGGTTGTTACTAGTAGCAATGGCTCCGTGTCCGAGGGAGAGAAAGAAAGCAGCTGGTAAGCGTGCACCACAAAGTGGGGAAGAAAAAAAGAATTACTGAGTTACATTTCCTATATCTTTCTGCTTCCCTGTGACATTGACTGAGCCATTGCTGTTAGCGACGGCGATTGTTGTTCTGTCTGGAGCCCGTCGTTAGTGATCAGACGTATTTTTTTATTTGTGTAAGCACTGTCCTTGCCTGAAACGGTCGTCCGCTTCCGTGGTGCTAATCGCCGCGCCCGTGTTAACTTCGACCGTCACGTCGTTGTAGTTGCTTATCTTGAAGACGGACGGCACGCCCAAGCTCACGATCATGTGTACGGCAAGAGCAAAGAGCGTCGTGAAGTCGCTCGCGTTCGTCCACTGCTCCAGCACGACACCCGCGGCGTCCCAGCAGTCGACGAGGCTGGCCTTCCTGTTTTCAAGCAGTCCCAGACAGGACACGTAGAAGGATGCCATGTAATGGAACGGTTGACCAGTGAACAGCGCCCTGCGGTAGATAAGTATCAATGTGTCCTCCACGTCGGACACGTATCTGCGCCGCTGCTCGCGCCAGTAGGTGGGCGCCCACGTGCTGTTCGCGAAGGTGCACCAGCGACCGCAGGCAAACGCATGCATGTCTTCGCAAGGGTCCACGTGAGGGTCGGCGACGCCAATGACCTCGCTCACGGCGGCCTCGCAGTCGGTAGAATTGCACAGTCCTGGCATGCGTTCCAGCGCGACAAGGCCCCTGGTGTGCAGCTGTGGAAGCCTTGGGACGAGAGCGTAGACAATTTAATTCGTTCAAATCAACAATCAGTATACAAGTTTTACGCATGTTTCTATAGGATAGAAATGGCAAGAAGAACACAGATACACAACATACACACCTTACTTTTAATTTTTACACCGTTTTATCTTTCTAACTGCTACAAAATTTTGTGGCTCAAAATTTTGTAGTACACAGTACCAAGAAGCCCGAAAAACGCACTCCTCGGTTATACATGAAAATCGGGGCTTGACGAAAAAAAGCCAGGTAGAACAAACTCATATAATTTATGTACTATGTGTGATCGAAAAAAAATGGCAGCATATCCACGGAGTGAATGATGGAGAGTGGGGCGAAGCATTCGTCCGTCCATTCGTTCTTGCTTCCGTCCGTCCATGCGTCCGTCTGTGTGACCGTTCATGCATCCATCCGCCCGTCCGTGCGTGCGTCTGTTCGTGCGTCTGTTCGTGCGTCCGCTCTGGGTTCTTCCATGCATCCACCCCTGCGTCCGTTCATGCGACCATCCATGCATCTGTCTGTTGGTCCGTTCGTCCTTCTATTGAACGCCCCAAGTACCACTATCTCAGATATTTTCATCATATATCCCCATATAGAAGCACCGCCATTCAGCGGAGATTTTAAGGACTAAACGAGAGGTGGCTTGCGCTTCGAATCTATTTCCCGTCTTACCTCGAGTTCATAGTATATGTATTTAGAAAAAGTTTATTCTACTTTCGGCATCCTTATCCATACGAGCACACACCGAAGGCAACGAGCATCGTCAACTGCAAACCTGTATGGCGATATGGTTTAGATTATAAAACCATTGCTTTAGAAAATGCCTGGCGTCTTTCGTTAAGCAGCTGGCGTCTTCTCGTTTTGCTTTTAGAAAACATCTGGCGTCTTTCGTTGGTTTTTTTTACCAATCAACGGCGTTTTGAACATTAATCACGGAGGTAAACAATGGCTGCTACTGGGAATGGGAGACAGCAGAAGTCAGCTTTTAGCTAACACTTACACTTCTATTTCTACTAACATTTACTACTGGAACATGCCAATGGCTACTAATGGGGAATGAGAGACAGAAGAATTTGGCTTTTAGTTGACGCGCACGCAGCGAATTTTTTCATTGTTCAACAACGCACAGGAGAAATTTCCCACCGGCACCACCTTGCAGGTTAAAGCGTAAGACTGGTTACATACTACGACGAGACACGGGATGAACGGGTACCTCTATAACGAGCTTCGCCCCTAAAACATGGACTCCAACACACAGTACAAGGATGACTACCAATTTTTCTTTTTCTAGTCAGTAGACACCTCATTGCCACCTGCTATGGTGATAAAAGTTTGGCGTTGAATGCTGAAGTATCGACCTTTATAACTGAAATGTTTTTATTGCATTTCAAATTGGTGTGAAAAAACACATTCATGTTGTTGAGATTGAATAAAAACAATTACGCTGCTTCAACAGTAAATAGTCATCAATTTTGCATTTTCGCAAACAATTTTCTGCGCCCCCCTTATTTAGGAAGTTCCTCCTTCAGACCCAATCTGAAGAATCATGTATGTTGTTCTGCGCACTTGAAGTTGTTATGCTAAAGCGCCTAGTAAAGTGAGGTAAATCTTCAGGCGCGGGCTAAGGCTCCGCGCTAATATCAAAGGTCAATTACAAAGCAAAAACACTTGTAAATAAGGCTCCTATAGCCGGACTTTTTCTGACAAAAATTTCTTTCTTTTGAATTGTTTTTTTAAGTATCAGCCAATCGGGATGCTGGAAATGTTATGGAAATCTGCTAACTAGTCGAAAAGCATGCTTACGGAAAAACTGCCCGGGGACTTTTGTCCATGTAGTTTGTCCTGCATCTCGAGAAGTTCTCTTGCTGCATGACGCCATCGGGCCAAAACAATGCTTGACATTCACATCCACGGCTACAAGTTGCGCATGTTAACACTCCCAGGTGAATCGACTGACAAATACCTGACAACATGTACTGGGAAACGACCGTCACATTAGTGCATTAAATAAAGCGCCTTAATCGCAATGCAATGGTTGCGGGTTCATACTTGACTAGCCTCGGCACGTTCGTTTTTCTTTCATCCAATTCGTTTTTTTAAGTCGTAACTTTTATGAATGTCAATCTTAAAACTACATGCAGTGATGCTATACTTTTGATCGCTCAATATCTCCGCTACATGTCCACTACAATACTAACCATCCTTACCGCATGCTTCGTTACTTACGATGTAACTTTTTTACTGCTTGATGTGGCTGAAATTTTCTGCTTTATAAAACACTGGTACTCTCTGAACTACGATATTCTTCGCACGTGTGGGTACCCAGCTATAGTAATCAAGAAACTTCCCTTGAGCTTGTCCAGAATAACTCTTTCCATTTTATACCCTGTTTAATTTTAACGAAGCAGCAAACACCTTAGCCACGAGAACTTCTTTTACACAGTCTTCATTACCATCTCATAGAGAAGTATGACGTTAAACCCAATTCCATGACAAGTATCACCATTCCTTCCAGAATCACTAACTATTCCTTCGCCCACAGCAGATATCACGCCACATCGACCACCATTATAAAGTAGGGCAAAGTAGGTATTTAAGGGCGTGCTAATATTCCAATGTTGTGAATCACGAATCGAGCAGTGCGTATTCGAAATGTCGAATATTTTTGGAATGGTTATCGAGTATACAGCAATGACAAAAAATCTTCGAAGGGGACGTGAGAATCATTAGTTGTAGCTTTTTTTTTGTTTTCATAATCGAATCACCCTGACGTATGCAGCCCCAACCCGTAGCCAGTTGTGAGGGAAGGGACTATAGGCGTTAGGTTTCGCCCTGAAATTCGGATAGAGGGGGTGTTTTATCAAGTGCATATAAAAAATAGGCGTTTTTTAGGGCCTTCGAAAAGTGCCCCCCCCCCTCCCCGAAAACAAGCCTGGCGACGGGCCCGATGCAGCCTATTTACTTACGGCACTATTGATCACAGGATCAAGGCGTTTTGCTTGAAATCTGCTGAACAATTATCGTCTGGAATACCGTATTTCTAGCCATATCACCTTCAGGTGCGAATTTTCATGAGCTGTCCCGAAATGTTTTAATTTCGCACAGTATAGTTTTGAGGTCCCCATTATTACATTCCAATAAAAAATATGCAATACGTCATTTTTTGCGAGCTTTGGTAATTATTTTGATTTAGATTTTTCTAAATATGAAACTTCTGTTGCCCTAATAGCAATGAAGTAGGTCCATGAACGCGGCATATTTCGTGACCCGTCAATTATCACCGTGCATTGAATAAAGTGGTCAGCTGCAGTTATTTATTTATTTATTAGAATACCCTCAGGGCCCGTAGGGCATTACAGAGGGGGTGGGTACAACATTTATAACACACAAGAAAAAAACAAAATAAAGAAACAAGTGTCAGATGCGCAAATCAGGAAGGCAACATAAGTCAACTAAAAATGTATAAGTAAGAATTCAAGCACATACAAGACAAAGATAGATAATGGAAACTGCGTATAGTTACAAGCATTGCTGAGAAATTGCAGTCTTGAATAACAAAGGGTCTGTTATTGTTACAACGGAAGAGGGAAGGTGGTTCCAATCGGCGGCTGTTTTCGGTAAGAAAGCTGCTGAAAAGAATTTGGTGCGGCAAAACGGAATGGCAACTTTATGCTGGGGATCAATGCGCGATGAGTGGTATGACGGTTGTGAAATGAGGTCTCGCTTCATTGATGGATTGTGAAAAAATATCTTATGAAAAAAATGCAGTTGCGCCAGTTTTCTCCGGACAGTTAAATTGGGTAGGTCAAGGTTAGATTTCATTTCTGATATGCTAGCAGTACGGGAATAATTAGAACAAATGAACCGAACTGAGCGGTTCTGAACAGATTCTAACGCGTTGATTAAATTTTGCTGCACGGGATCCCATATATATACCAGTTATATACCGCCTATTGCGGTAACGTCAGAACGTGTTGACCATGCAGGAGTTTCAATTGATCATATGCGCAGTGTCGTTTGCCCTTTATTTCCCACTAGTCCGAGAAAATGGCAAAAAACTAGTGGCGTCCACATGTGTGTACGCTGCGCCTCAAAGGGATATTTCAGCCTACACTTACAAAATATTCCGAAGGTTCTAGTTTCTGCAAAGTTTAAATAACTGCACTATTTTTTGTTGGCTGAAGTGATCGAAATTTCCTTTTGTTAGAACTTAGCAAATATTTGTTTCAAACGCGCTGTGAAATTGTTGGCCTGTTTTGCAAATTATCACCTTACCAGTGCCCGCTTTGAACATTGGTGCCTCATTATTAGCACGGGATTCAATTCATATTAGTATTCTATTCATTATTCTCACTATTCAATTCGTATTTTTAATTCGGTTCTGAAGTACACTATTAGCGCAGCCCTAAGGCAATCAGATAACGCAACACAAAAGCTTTCAATTTAGGTTTGCCATGTACTTTAAACGAGTGGAATATAGTTCCCGCGGTCACACTGTTTTTTTCAATGATAACCACATGCTCTGACATGCGTTCGACACCATTATTGGCTAGACTTTTCAGTGAATCAACCAACGTTGTATAACTAGGTACTGTGGATTTTTAGCTATTGTTGTACTGTGCGAGCTTCGTTTGTGTGAAATAAATGTATTCACTGCTTTTTGTTCAATTAACTTCTGTAACAGTCTAATCCCTTTGTTGTACCGATTCACCTTGAGGGTAAAATAAATAAATAAATAAATAAATAAATAAATAAATAAATAAATAAATAAATAAATAAATAAATAAAATATGCTGGCTTCATGTTGTAATGTCATGATTGCTCTCTGTTCAGTGGTACTGGAAGCAGGGCTATAGTTGAAGTCGACGTCTATTCTCGGAAATAATGCCCATACATGAATGAACAATCATTGAAGTTCCAGGTAGCATTTGTCGCACTCGTCACTTCACGATCAGAAACTTATAAGACCTTTCTTGTGTATCAAATGCTTTAACTCTAACAGCCCTGAAACATTCTCTTTTGTCAAAGAAGGTTTGTGCGTGTTTTCCTGATAATCAGGATCTCAGAGGACCAAAAACACAAACTTAGGCCAGTGGTGTAATAATTTATGAATTTACAAGCATGACGTCAAATCACGTCATCAGGGCTACGTGGTCGTGAAATCAGAAAAGTGACTTCCTGATTGGTGTGACTCATTCGAGCAAAAACAATCTGAACCAACATCGAATTCAGCAGTGTGGAAGTTCTTGAAGCTACTTTGGGACTTCGTACGAAAAACGGTGCTTACTCGACTGAGCTTACCCTCCTCGGCGTCCCTCATGACTTTGGTTGACCATATTTTTTTTTGTGTGTGTAGCTCTAAGCTCTACAGAAATGCCATAATAGGGTCTTTTATCAAATTACGTAATTACAGTATGCAAGTATGGCACGGTGTTACCGTTCTGCTCCTCCTTTCCCGGTTGCTGATATTTTAACAATGCAGGCACCCAGCACCACAATGGCTCTTTCAAAATATACAACGGGTTGACACACCTCATTGTGGCCCGTCAGCCTACGCATTGTTAAGAGGGGCCTCTCGTTGGGAGGGCACAATGTCAGTGGAAAGGAGGAGCATCACTGCAGTCTCTTAACGTACTTGCGTGTATATCTGCAACATGCTAAAAGACCCTAATAATGGTGTCAATCGCAGTGGATATCATTGAAGAGATACGCACCAGAGAGTTAGCAGTTTTGCTTTTGTTTCTGAGGTGCGAGGGAAATTTTTGTGCGATGGTGGAAATGACTGACGCCTTGGCCAAAAGGACGAATTTGCTCAGGTGGGTAATTGTTCACGAAATCCTATTAGCGCAAACTCAAGATGCAGACAGAGCTTTGCTTTGTACACTTCCCTAGCCACCCATGTCTTTTGTACATGCCGCATTGCTAACAAGAACCCTCTTTTCTTCGTCGGAGTATGAGCGCGCTGATTCTTTCAGGTTGCACGCACCTTGGGGAACTTGTTCCGAAGAGCAGGGCCCAGAGTACGGCGAGGGAGCACGTGACCGCGAAGGTGACCAGGGCGCAGTCTATCGCTGTGAAGCTCCAGCGCCTGGCCGAGACGCTCTTCAGGTCTCTCACCGCGGCGCCGGAAGCCAGCGGTAATAAGAACATCTCTCCGCGTGGGTCGTCTGCGATCGCATGTCGTGTAGATACATTTCGAACGCCAGTGACCGACAACTATCGTCTAGCTAATTATGGAATCTTTCACTGAACTGCAATATTTGCTATTTAAACGTGCAAACTCTTATTTCGGCCCGCCGAGGTGGAGCAATGGTGATATTGCTCGGCTGCTGACCCAAAGGCCATGCTTCCGACCCTGGACACGGTGGTCACATTTAAAATGGAGGCGAAATGCCAGAGGACTATGTATCAGGCGATGTCATTGCACGTTCAACGACACCAGATGGTCAAAACTACCAGAACCTTCCACATATACCGTCTCTCTCATCATATCATATCGTGTTCTGAAAGAAAACAATTAACTACTGTGATGTTGATGAGAATTTTCTTGCATCAGCCTAATAACTAGAGCTCCAAAATACACCTGTTTCAAAATGCAAAGATTTGACATAAATTTACTGTGCACGTTATATGCAGCCCACCAGGAGCATACTTTTGTATGGTCGTGCGGGCGTTTCTGTCTCTGCACATTATTGCCACCATCATCAACAGCTTGACTACATCCAATGCAGGGCAAACGTCTCTCACGTCCCGCCTACCAACCGCGTCTTCTGCTTTGTGCTGCTACGGTGTACCAAAAAACTTCTTAACGTCACCTGCCCGCCTTATTTTCCGTCTTCCTGTCACGCATTTGTTTTCTCTTGCAATTCAGCGAGTTATTCCTAATGACCAGTGGTTATTTTGCCTATGCACTACGTGCTGGGCTCATGTGCATTTCTTCTTCTTGTTTTCCACTACCATATCCTTAACCCCCGTTTGTTCCCTGCCCCAAACGGCTCTCTTTTTGTTTGCTAAAATTACACCCATGATTTTTCTTCGTCTTCGTAAATTTAAGTGGAACCCTCTTTGTAAGCCTTCGGCTTTCTCCTCCGTAAATAAGTACCTGCAAGATGAAGCAGTTATATACCTTACTCTTGAGGGATAGTGAAGGAGTACCATTCCCGATATAAGGATGCTTATCGAATGTGCTCCACCCCATCCGGCGAGCATTCTGAAATCATGAATGGTTTCTTTATATTGTCACGTTAAAAAGACAGGAGACGTTTTTAAGGCGTCCTCACAAAAGTCCGAAGAGCGGTCGGCTCAGCGCAGCCAAAAAACAGAACAATGGCACGAGAGGGAACTGCCACTTCGTCTGCCTCTTTTGCGCTGGCAGATCAAGCGCGCGGCACTGCCCCTCCTCCCTGAAGAGCATCGCCTCGATGCTAAACGAAGCGTGTATCGTAAAAAAAAGACATTGTCACAGTGTGTGGTACGGTTTTAACCGCACCACGTGCACAATCTCGGGTCGTAGCTGTCGGCGTCGGGGTGGTTGGCTTCCGTCCGGAAGGACTTCGTAATTGACGTCGCTCACTTGTCGTAGCACTTTGTACGGGCCAAAATACCGACTGAGAAGCTTCTCAGAGAGACCTTTGCAGCGCACAGGGGTCCAAACTAACACCTG
This sequence comes from Rhipicephalus annulatus, assembly GCA_013436015.1. NCBI lineage: Eukaryota > Metazoa > Arthropoda > Arachnida > Ixodida > Ixodidae > Rhipicephalus > Rhipicephalus annulatus. The sequence continues at coordinate 41,177 of WOVY01002418.1, forward strand.
GTCACCTGGTTTATAATCGACTTGTCTGTGGCAGCGGTTGTAGCGCTGTGCATCGACGCCTTGTTGTTTCTTGATGTTTACGCGGGCTAGTTGACGTGCTTCCTCGGCTCGTTGCACGAAACACTCAGCATCTTCGTCGAGATCCTCGATGTTGTCAATGTCGCATGGGAGCATTGCGTCCAACATCGTCTGAACGTCCCGACCGTATAGAAGACGAAACGGAGTGAATCGTGTGGTCTCTTGCGTAGCGGTATTATACGCGAATGTTACGTAAGGCAGTATTTCATCCCACGTCTTGTGCTGTACGTCTATGTACATAGACAGCATATCAGTCATCGTTTTGTTAAGCCGCTCGGTCAGTCCATTTGTCTGAGGGTGATACGCTGTTGTCTTGCGATGCGTGGAGTAACTTAACTGAAAAACTTGTTCAAGGAGCCTTGCTGTAAACGCTGTTCCTCGGTCTGTGATGACACAGGATGGAGCACCGTGGCGTAATACAATTCTCTCGATGAAAAACTGAGCAACTTCACAAGCCGTGCTTTTAGGAAGCGCCTTAGTTTCAGCATAGCGGGTTAGATAATCTGTAGCGACGATTATCCACTTGTTGCCGGAAGATGACAAGGGAAACGGACCCAGGAGGTCCATGCCGACTTGATCGAAGGGTGTTCTGGGTGGCTCGATAGGGTGAAGTAATCCCGCAGGCTTAACAGATGGGGATTTTCGGCGCTGGCATTCGCGGCAGGCTTGAACGTACTGTTTAACGCAAGCGGCAAGTTTCGGCCAGTAGTAAGACTTTCGTACCCTAGCGATGGTTCGGGTGATGCCCAGATGGCCCGATGGAGGCTCGTTGTGGCAGGCAAATAGAATTTCCTCACGCAGCTCTGCGGGGACGACCAACAGGTAAGTTTTGTTGCTGGCGGCTGCGTTCTTCTTGTACAACACGCCCTGTCGTAAGCAGAAGGATGACAATCCGCGAGTTATATGCTGGGGCAGTGATACGTTGCGGCCCTCTAGATGTTCAATGATAGGTCGCAATTGAGCATCTGCTCGCTGCCGTAAAGCCAAGTCTGTTACGCTTACGGAGCCAAGGAAAGGGCAGTCCTCTTCGAAGCTCTGAGCGGCAGGCTCAACTGGCGCGCGTGACAACGTGTCTGCATCTTCGTGTGCACGACCGGACTTGTACACGATAGTGACGTCGTACTCCTGCAGACGTAGGCTCCACCTTGCCAGTCGTCCGGAGGGGTCTCTGAGGTTCGCAAGCCAGCACAGCGAGTGATGATCCGTCACTACTCTGAATGGACGGCCGTAAAGGTAAGGTCGAAACTTAGCAATTGCCCACACGACAGCAAGGCACTCCTTCTCCGTGGTACTGTAGTTTGACTCCGGGCGTGTTAGGGTTCGGCTTGCGTAGGCGATAACCTTTTCAATTCCCTCCTGCCGTTGGACGAGTACCGCGCCCAGACCGACGTTACTGGCGTCGGTATGAATTTCTGTTTCGGCTTCCTCGTCGAAATGTCCAAGAACAGGTGGTGATGCCAGGCGAAGCCGAAGCTCTGTGAATGCTGATTCTTGTTCAGCACTCCAAACGAACGGCGTATCGTCTCTAGTGAGTCTAGTTAATGGTTCGGCAATTTTCGAAAAATTGCCTATAAAGCGCCGGTAGTACGCGCATAGACCAAGAAACCGCCGCACACTTTTCTTATCGGCAGGAGTCGGGAAGGCTGCGACAGCGGCGGTTTTCTCAGGGTCAGGACGGACGCCTTCTGCGCTTACGACATGTCCAAGGAACTTTAGTTCTTCGTAACCGAAATGGCATTTTTGCGGCTTTAACGTAAGGTTAGCCGTCCGAATCGCCTCAAGTACCTGTCGTAGTCGCTTCAGATGTTCGGAGAAGCTGGTTGAAAACACGACCACATCATCCAAGTACACAAGGCAGCTTTGCCATTTTAAGTCAGTCAACACAGTGTCCATCATGCGTTGGAAGGTAGCTGGCGCAGAGCAGAGTCCGAACGGTAGCACCCGAAATTCGTAGAGGCCATCCGGCGTGACAAAGGCGGTTTTTTCACGGTCGCGCTCATCAACCTCAATTTGCCAGTAGCCACTCTTTAAATCCAGGGAAGAAAAATACTTCGCTCGTCGTAGTCGGTCAAGCGAGTCATCAATACGCGGCAGCGGATAAACATCTTTTTTTGTGACGTTGTTGAGCTTTCTGTAATCTACACAGAAGCGAAGCGTACCGTCCTTCTTCTTAACCAGAACGACCGGTGAGGACCAGGGACTGTTCGAAGGCTGGATAACGCCGTCGTCGATCATTTCTTTCACTTGCTGCTTGATAGCTGCGCGTTCTGTCGGCGAGACGCGGTATGGCTGTTGGTGAATAGGTCTTGCGTCGTCGTAAGTGATTATCCTGTGCTGTGTAATTGGCGTCTGACTCACTTTAGACGACTGAGCAAAGCACGCCCTGAATTCAAACAATAGCTCTCGCAAGGCCCTCTGGTTCTCTTCCGGCAGTGCACTGTTCATGTCAACATCTATTACGGTTTGTCCATCGCGGCTACTGTCTTCACAGGCAAAACACTCAATGACGTCCTCCAAGGCTTCAGCGTAGGCGACCGCAGTGCCCCGGAAAAGGTGACGATGCTCATTGGTGAAATTTGTAATCATGACCTCGGCTGTACCGTTCCGAATGTCAATGATGCCTCGTGCCACAGAAATTCCAAGCGCCAGCAGCAGGGAGACGTTGCACTCTGCCACTGTTTCACCGTCACTGGTTCCTTCGGAAGTCACCTGAATTAGGATACTTGCACGAGGTGGTATTGTGACACTGTCATCGGAAACACGGAGGGCGGTTGTACGGCGGTTGGAGTCCCTTGACGTAGCGTTGACTGTCGAAAAGGAAATGCAGCGTCGCCGTAGGTCGATTACGGCGCCATATTCCCGAAGAAAATCGAGGCCGAGAATTAATTCGCGGGAGCAGTCACGTAGCACGATGGAGCTGACCAAAAACGTGCAGCCTCGTATTTGTAGCCTGGACGTGCACAAACCAACCGGCGTTACAACATGTCCGCCAGCTGTACGTACATGCGATCCTGTCCAAGGCATTATCACTTTCTTCAAGGTACGTGCCAATTGTCCGCTAATAATCGAGTAGTCAGCACCAGTGTCTATTAAGGCAGTTAAATTGCGACCGTCGAGCATCACAGGTATGTCCATTGAAAAGTCGCTCAGCTGGGATACAGGCGCCGGCGTAGTCGAATTTCCGTTGGTCCGATGTCGCGTCGATTGGAGGGCGAGGTCTTCATCACGTCGAGAATCAGCGGCCTCGCCTCGAAAGGTCGCTGGCGTTAGTTTTCCAGGCGGGGGCTCGGAGACCGTCCTTGCGGCCTTCGATTTCCGTTGCCTGAATAAGACGACGACCGCGGTGACGGTGAGCGCGACTGACGCCTGAGTGGGACGTTCTGCCGAGCGATAAAATCTTCAATTTCTGGTGGTCTCTGTCCAAACCGGGGGCGGGGTGAATTGGCAGGAAAACCCTGCAGCCCAAGTCGGCGGTACTGGCAGTCTCGGTAGAGGTGACCCGCTTCACCGCAGTGGTAGCAAAGCGGTCGTCGGTCGGGCATGCGCCATATGTCGGATTTACGCATGACGGGTCGAGTGTCTGCAAAATAAGGGACCACCTGTGCGGACTGCAGTGTGGCGTACGGGGTTGCGGCTGGTAGTGGGACTGGTGCAGGTGCGTTGTGTTCGAACGTGTCGGTATAAGTGGTGCGCTGGAAACCACTCACTGGGGATGGTGTCGTGGGCGACGGAACGGTGCGTCTCAATACGTCTGCGTAGGTCACCCCTAGAGGTTCACTTGAAGTTGCGAACGCCTGAAGTGGTGCAGCAACCTGCGTTGGTGTCTCGCGACGAGGTGTGCCGAGCGCATGCTGAACTTCGTCACGTATGATGGTGGCGATGCAATTCGTGGAAGGCTGCTGCTGCGCCTGGTTCAGCTGTTGCAGCTGTTGCAGCTCGTCGCGAACAACCGAACGTATCAGCTCGCGAAGCGCTCCCACGTCGGTCGGGAACGAGCCTAGCCCGGTGGTATAGGTAGCATTCACTTGCCGATCGTACTGGTTCCGCTGCTGCAGCGCCTTTTCCATGGCGACGGCTTCAGTGAGGAACTCCGCAACCGTTCTAGGCGGACTACGAATGAGTCCAGCGAAGAGCTGCTCTTTCACACCTCGCATCAAGTGTCGCAGCTTCTTGTCTTCCGGCATGGTTGGATCGGCGCGAGTGAACAGATGAACCATATCCTCCACGTATGTAGCCACACCTTCATTAGGCATCTGCATGCGGGACTGGAGGGCCCTTTCAGCGCGCTCTCGACGATCGAGACTCGAGTACGTTTCGCGGAGCCTGTGACAGAACTCATGCCACGACGTTAGGAGGCCCTTGCGGTTCTGGAACCATGTGCGAGCACCATCCAGAAGACTAAAGTACACATTCTTGAGCTTCGCTACTTCGTCCCACCCGTTGAAATCCGCTACGTACTCGTACTCAGCCAGCCAATCTTCCACATCTTCATAGAGGCCACCACGGAAGGGACTCGGAACACGTGGTTTTTGCAGCGTGTAATGAGTGGGTGCAGCTGCGGGTGCAGCGGTTGGAGCAGCGGCGGCTCCAGCGGCAGGGGAAGCGGTGACAGCAACAGTATTCTCCATACCAGTCGACGTACTTGTACTGTGAGGCACAAACTCGGGGGACAGTCCTCGAATCCTCCGACTGAAACGGTGTACCGGCGTAAGCTCTGGGTTTTGGGTCACGTTCCGGCTGCTAGAAGGAGTCTGTTGCATAGGTGAGGTTACCCAGCACCTCCACCATTAAAATGTCACGTTAAAAAGACAGGAGACGTTTTTAAGGCGTCCTCACAAAAGTCCGAAGAGCGGTCGGCTCAGCGCAGCCAAAAAACAGAACAATGGCACGAGAGGGAACTGCCACTTCGTCTGCCTCTTTTGCGCTGGCAGATCAAGCGCGCGGCAATATATGCTCATGAAAATTGAAAAACTTTTGACTGCTCGAACCCAACTTCCCCTCCCCCTCCTTCACCTGGCTACACCGGCGACTCATATACTGTTTTATGTACTAAAAACTACCGCAAACACTTCATTTCACGCTTACATTGCTTTATAAGGAACAAGTAATCAGTGAAGCGTCGTTTCACGTTGTCGAATGCGTGCATTATCATCCATGTAAATATATTACATTGAAATTCATGGGCATTACGGATAATGAAGTCCGGTACCTCAATCTGAGTATTGGTGTCAATATCCACTCATAGTATTTACGTCAGTCAGGGCATCCAGACCCGTCCGCCCCGTTAGTACAGTGATTACGGTGCTCAGCTTCTGACCTTGAAGTCACGGGTTCTATCTCGGCTGCGGCAGTCGCATATTGATGAACGCCAAATTCTGGTGGCCCGTGTGCTGTGCGATGTCCGCGCACGTTCATTATAACCAAACCAACCCTTCCCCTCCTCTAGATGCGCACGTGGGTCGGAGTATCACTTTTGAATCGCTAAGTATTTTTTTGTTTCCGAACCCCTACATCTTCTCCACTGCACGTCTCTGAATGGCTCGTTACCTTTTCGTCACTACTAGCGCTGAGGGGGCGTTGTCAGGTTGTCAATTCGGTAAATTGTGTCTACTTACCTGGTGGTGCCTCAACCAAACTCGGGCGGGATGGAACCACAGTGTAGCCTGAAGACTGCGAAGATGTCTCGCAAGCTTTCCGTTGCCTGTCCGCTTCGGAAACGTTTAGTGAAGCCTTCCGCTTCAGCACATCATTAGCCCGGCTGCCGTCACCTTTCGTCGCTGCAGGCTGGCCCATACCACCTTTCGTTGCAGCGGCGGTCTCTTTGGCCTCGGCTTCTTTGGTACCGATCGAGCGCTGGCCCTCACCCGCCGGCTTCTTCGCACCTTCGTCGGCAATGACCAGTTTGGATTCACGAGAGCTTTCCGGAACCAAGGGAAATCTAGAACACGTCGAAGGGCTCTGGCTACTGCTCCTCGCTTTGCCGTGTTTCTGGTGGCGATTGCGAGGGCTGTCCTCGCTATCCTTCTCTCTCATGTTAGTCAAGGCGGGAAGCTTTTCTTCGGGGATTAATCTTGAGACCTTCAGTTCATCTTCATTAGTCTTGCTGTTGTCATCCTTCGTAACTGTAGGCTGGCTCCCATCATGTTTCGTCACAGAAACAATCACTTTGGCCTCGGCTTCTTTGGTACTGGTCGAGCGCTCGCCCTCACTCGCCGACGCCTTCTCACTTTCGCCGGCAACGACCATTTTGGGTCCACAAGAGCTTTCCGGAACCGCGGGAAGTCTGGAGATAGCCGAAGGACTCTGGCTTCTGCTCTGTGCTTTGTGTTGCTTCTGGTGCCGCTTGCGAGGGATGCCGTCGCTATTCTTCCCTCTCATGTCTGCCAAGGCAGGAACCTTTTCATCATCTGTCATTTCCGGGGTCCTTCGTTCAGGAATAGAGACATTCGGCTGCGACATTCTTCTGGCGAAAGGAATAAGACAAACGGAGCGGTGACAACTTGCTTGCTTGCTTGTTCCTTTCTTTTTTTTGGCTCTCACCCACTAAGGGGGATTGGCCAAGAAGCCGGTGGTTAATGCAAGTAAATACCTATAGATTTTCTAGATTAGGGGATAATGATTACTGTGTTTTGACTGTGAAATTGATTTGGCGCAATGTAAAAAAATAAAAAAGGGGGGGGGAGAAATAATAGAATTTGTTGAATATCTGTGGTGGCAACAACCAACCAGTCGCTGCTCTAAGCTGCTTCTTCTTTGTCGTCTTTCTAACTTTTTCTGCGATACGGTTTCGGTCATAAATTCAGGCTCATTGCTACAGCAGTTCGACAGCAGCAATTATTATGCCATATTAACACACCAGCTGAGTAGAGAACGCAGTAAATGCATACAAAATATTTTTTTTCTCAGCAGCGAGTTTGTATAGAAACTACGCGGCCACACAACGCGCGTACGTAACACCATTACACCATTAATGACGACAGATGTGTCGATCGACACATTATTATCACTATATTTACTTTCTATTCGCTTTTTGAGGCGTTCTACCCGATAGTACAAGTGCGTAATTTTAAAGGCAGAATCCCGAAATGCATCGACCGCGAAACCGGCTAGCGTCGCACGTCGGCAGCGTTAACTGGAATAATGCAACAAATCATCAAGTACTAACGTCGCCATGATGTCAAAAGTTGTCACGACTTGTGAAGACGCTGTGGCGTCAAATGGCACCTTCACCCAACATCACTGCTTGATTAAGGGTAGGCCAATCGCAGAGAAAATCCAAGCAAGGTCAAGTGCACAAGCTTACAGCTTACTATACGCCTCCGATCTTGGAAGCATTGAAAAAGCATGGCACGTTTGTTGCATAAAACTTTCGGATGGAGCACGGGTGATTCAAAAAAGAAAAAAAATCTTTAGCCTTCGAGTCTACTGAAGCGGTAGCGTAAGGGTCTCAAGAAGTTTTGCAGTCCGATTGATTAATTGATATGTGAGGTTTAATGTCCCACAAGCACCATAGGAATATAAGAGACGTCATAGAGACGACTCCGGAAATTTCGACCAGCTGGTTTCTTTAACGGGCACCCAAATGTGATCTCACGGGCCTACAACATATTTGCCTCCATCAAAAATGCAGTCGCCACAGCCGGTATTGAATCCCGCGACATGCGGATCAGCAGCCGCGTGCCTAAGCCACTAGACCACCGCAGCGGGGCAGTTTTCGCACCTTCTCCTTTGTGTCTATATATTCATGTTCATTGTTTTCATCATTCTTTAATCTACCAAATGTTTTTGTTTTAACCTCATGGCATCAACTCATCGCCAATTCTACAAGTAAGCGTGAGCCAAATCTGAATGGCATCATCATCATGCGTGCATACAGGCCTAAATGATCCACCAGGGTGGGTACGCGCCACAAATGAAGGGGAACAAGAACATCAGGATCTTCGATTGAGGCCGTAATGTAGAAAGAGAGTGAATACCCAACTTAATCGAAATAGAGCCATAAGAACTTTCATTTCCACAAAAGTTACTTTCTTCCGCGTACAACGTACATGTGTTCAAAGTGCAATCGAAGTGACACTCAGTGTTTGGAATTGCATCAGTATCTATCACTATTTTATACACAACACCGTTGCTGTTGCTATGTGCTAAATGGAGTGACAGCCTTTGTGAAGACTTGTGAAGTCATTGCGAAGCTTTTTAGGGGCGAAGCTCCTTAGGGCGTGGGCTGTGCGTCCCCTGTATGTAGCCACCTCTAGTTTAGTTCTTGTAGTGTTTACTAGATGGCGGTACCGTCCCCTGTATGTAGCCACCTCTAGTTTAGTTCTTGCAGTGTTCACTAGATGGCGGTACCGTCTCCTGTATGTAGCCACCTCTCGTTTAGTTCTTGTAGTGTTTACTAGATGGTGGTACTTGTAGCTGATGATGAAAAGATGCGAGATGTTATAAACTAGAAAGCCGTACTTGTAGTTGATGAAAGACGCGAGATCTTATAAAATAGGAATGATTTCACATATGGCACGTGTCATTGGTTGAAGGCAATCGTTCGATTTAGTGCGGCGACGTACGCTAGGGGGAGCGATGTAATGAAATCGAGTGGGCAAAATTTACAGAGGATTCATGGTTTACCAGGTTTACCTCCGGAGCTTCGCCCACTCATCATCATTCACTTCGTGGATATGGCGGCACTTTTTTTACAACGAAAGCTGTCATGAGATCATGACACGGGTCGCGTGCGCCATAGTAGTCCGCCGTCACTGGTTTCCGTAACTGCTATTGCCCAAAGCGACAAAATGGTAAGTAAATAAAAAACCCGAAGGACACAATGGGATTCAAACCCGGGTCCTCTGCGTGCCAACCTAGTATTCTGCCACTAAGCTACACCGGTGCCTGGGGCTCCGTGGCAAACTGACCCAAGGCAGGCTTCATGTCGAGAAATGAATATCCATAATGTGAGTAATAAAGCGTTTTAGAATAGCTAAAAACGCCAGACCGGCGTTGTGAATGCGCAGCACAGTCACGGCGAAAGCCAGAATAGTGGCCTGTCAGAGCATTTTCAAAACACTCTCTATGTAACTGCTACAAACACACTGCTGGGTACCCACTACGCCATAAATAATCATATTTTTTGTGTGGTAAGCCTGAATTCACTATGCTACCCTTCCTCATTCTTTGGAGAAGCGTGGGATCTGCTACACGCTTAAGAATTTCGGCCAATTTTTATGCAGTGGCTGACGACGATCAATCATGCCTGAAGTGGGTATGCGCCACAGTTAATAGGTGATCAAGAACAAGTTTTTTAATAGGTTAGAGCATTGGACGACCCACTAGTTACGCAATTAGCATTGTGTGATCTGGCTGTTTTTTTTGATGCTTTAAAATGCCTCATTACTCATAATAACGCGATTCCTTTCCCGACATTCAAAGCCCGCCTACGGCCAGTTTACAAACGATGTCCAATCACTGGCGTGGCTCAGTGCATAGGCGTATCAGCAAGGGGGACAGGCATGTGCATACCCCCCCCCCCCCCACTGAGAAAAGTTGGGGGAGCTGAGCCTCCCCACTTTCGACAGAGGTCACTGCCAGCTGCATGCTGGGGAAAACAACTAAGGCAAAATTTTCCTTCACCACTGTAAGCATTCAATTAAAGGTTACGAGAACAAGAAAATATTATGAAGAAAAGGTACACTGTCGTGATAATTTTTTCAACATTTCAGCGGTGACAATTTTTCTTGAAGGCTTTTTCCGACGCTTTCCGCCTTGTGCAGTAGCGCTGCAGAGCAAGCCAGCGTAGAACAGGGGCCCTATACATTACATCACTTGTTCATGTATTTATTCGACTGCAACTGGCCACTGCAGTTAAAGATGGGAACGAACAAACGTTTTATGGACACGTCAAAGCATTTTCTGCTTCAGGAAAATAATTTTCTTTCGTCAAAAAAGATTACCGTTGTGTCTTCACGTGTTGTGTGGGTGCACGCGCACACTTTGACGCTTCAGCTACCTGCACGCCATCAGATTATTGCTACTACCACGTGTTCATCGTTATCTGTTTACCACTAAGCTGCCTATTAATACGTTTTACACTTCTGAATAAATGTTCTTTCGTTCTGCTGACTACATTGATATCTTGCTGGTCCGGCGCTCCTATGTGCACGCCCTGGGTATGCTACAGTGGCGATGGGGATGGACATCACCGATGCAGTGAAAAATGATCCCGAGCCTGAGGCTTTGCAAAACCGAGCAACCGATGCGATCATGGCTCACCACCTGTTTATGAACTTCGAAGAAGGCAAAGATAAGTGGAGGCCATACCTTATTTAAGTCAAAGTATACTTTGTGGAGGTGCGGACACCTCCCTGTAAAGAGTTTTGCGTTGCGTGACGCACGTGTCTCGCCCAAAAGCCGCGTTTTGGGTTACAACTACCGGGCGGTATGTGGCGTGTTCACGAGCGTTGCAGTCAGCAGAACAATAATCGATGGTGAAGTCTTCGATGGATGGAAACTTAGCAGGATGAGCATGCTGTATAAAGGAAAGGGGGACAAAGCTGACATAAACAACTACCGTCCTATAACAGTGACATCAGTGGTCTACAGGCTGGCGATACAGATTATAAAGGAAAGACTGCAGGCATGGATAGAGGATGAGGAGGTGCTGGGGGAACTGCAGAATGGGTTTTGGAAACACAGGAGGTTGGAAGACAATCTCTTCTCACTGACGCAGTGCATCGAAATAGCAGAAAAAAAAACTCGGGCCCTTGTGGCTAGCATTTTTGGATATCAAGGGAGCGTATGATAGCGTGGTTCAAGAGGACTTGTGGGGAATACTAGACACACTGGCCGTGGAAGATGGAGTTACTAATCTTTTAAAGGAAATCTATAAAAGTAACAAGGTAGCTATAAAGTGGAAAAAACAGGTATCCAAGCCCACAGAGGTGAAACGGGGACTTAGGCAGGGGTGTCCACTGTCACCCTTATTATTCCTGATGTACCTACAAGGATTAGAGGCCAAATTAGAAGGAAGTGGGCTTGCCTTCAACCTCTATTTAGTCAAACAAGGAAAACTCATGATCAGGCATTACCAGCATTAATCTACGCTGATGATACAGAGCTAATGGCTGACAACAAGGAAGATTTGCAAAGATTGATGGAGATCTGTGGTAATGAGGGAAATAGGTTAGATTTTAGATTCAGTAAGGAAAAATCAGCAGTCATGATTTTTAATGATAAAGAAAGTAGTGAGCTTAGAATACAGGAGGTCACGCTAGAGATAACAGACAAATATAAATATCTGGGCGTATGGATAAGCAATGGGACCGAGTACCTAAGGGAACAAGAAATATACGCGACGACTAAAGGTAACAGGAATGCAGCAGTGATGAAATTAGGGCACTGTGGAATCACAATAGGTATGATGTTGTGAGAGGAATATGGAAAGGAGTCATGGTTCCTTGGCTGACGTTCGGCAATGTGGTCTTGCGCATGAGATCAGAAGTTCAAGCAAGATTAGAAATTAAGCAACGTCGAATAGGTAGGCTTGCTTTAGGAGCTCACGGGAATACACCAAATCAGGGAGTACAAGGTGATATGGGATTGACATCAATTGAGGGCAGGGAAGCTAGCAGCAATATAAAATTTGAGAAGCGATTAGGAGAAATGGGGGAGGAGCGTTGGGCTATCAAGGTTTTAGGCTACTTGTACATGAAGAATGTCGATACAAAAAGGAGGAAGCGAACCAGGAAATTGACTGGTAAATACTTAAAAAACAGCAGGTGGCCAAACCAAAAAGAACTATCGGTTAAGAAGAAAGTGAAGGAAACGGAGATCGACATGTGGAGAATTGGCGTGAGCAACAAGTCCGCACTAGAGATCTATCGAACTTTTAAGCAGGAAATTGCCAAGAAAAGGATCTATGATAATACCCTGGGTAGTTCTCTACTGTTTGAGGCTAGGACGGGAGTATTGCGAACCAAGACATATCGGGCCAAATACGAAGGGGTAGACACAGTATGCAGTGCGTATGGAGAGGAAGAAGAAAGTACCGAACACTTCATAATGTTCTGTAAAGGGCTTTACCCTATAGTTAAGGATGATGGTACAGAGTTTTTCAAAGCACTGGGGTTTAGGGACGGGGAGGGAAAAATAGACTTTGAGCGGGTAGAATTAACTAGAAGAATGTTGTCTGATTGGTGGCTAAAGTGAAGGCATGAGTGAAAATTAAACCCTTCACTGCAAAGTACCAGTCCTCAACTTCAATATTTAAAGGAAAAAAAGATAAATCTAGTGGTTAGTTCACTAAATATTATGGCGAGGTGGCATTAGCCACTGCCCGATCTAAAGGGTACAGCCACATCCATCCATACATCCATCCATAAGGGTATAGCACGGAAGAAGGAAAGGTAGGAGAGGCCCTGACATTTCTCGTTGTGATGCCACGATGAAGCCGGAAGTCGGCCAAATTGACTTGGCAAATTCTCCTCACTTATTTACATCCTGTAAAGCAGAAAGCACGACTCTCTCTCCGGCTCGGAAAGCACGTGAGCTGCGCCGCGCGCGTGTCGTGACGATCCGAAACTAATGGAACTGTGCTCAACACTCTGGGCCATCGCGTCACCTTCGGCGAAATCATTTTGTCCGAGTATTGACAGCGAGTAACAGCTCACCGACAACGAAGCAAGTACAAGAGAACGCGCACTAGATGCACTGAAAACGGCGAGTGTTTTCACGTCATCAATTCAGCAACTGCATGCACAGACAACACTATTGGTCGTGCGTCTTCTCGGTTGCATTCCGCCACGCGGCAGATGCAGCGTCCGGCCACTATGTCCGTGTTCCGCGTGAAACTCACCGGGGTCAGCATTATGCGACCGTGTTGACTTTGAGCGCGGTGCAAGTGACACTTGAACGTAGTTGCTGTTACGTTGAGATTACATACAATGGTGGGGGAGAGTATACGAAGCGGTACAAAAAAGGTGTTTTAATACCCACATGCAAGTTGTTACGGTACAAATAGAACACGAAACTACGTATGTGCACACGGTCATCGTTGCATCTTGCTGGGCTCAACAGCGCCATCCGTTGTCACAAGCAAGAGCACTGCCCAACCATGACTGACCTGCAAAGCGTTCGTCGTCGTTCTGCTTCGTCATGGTGCCCAACGTAATTTCGCTGAACGGTTACTGCTTCATCTGCGTCATCCGCCGCACGACGCACGAATGTGCACCCGTTCTAGGCACTGTTGAGAAACCCCGTGATGGACAAAATGATTTGTAAACGTTGCTAAGAGGACATTAACTGCCAGGAGAACACTGCGTAACCAATAACGTGGCGCAGAGCACGGATATTGTCCGCCACGGCTCAGCACGAGACCTGGGGAGGCACACATGCCACCGCCAGTCGCGGCCGCTCACTGCTAGACCAGCTCGACTGCACAACACGTAACCATAACAACGCCGCCATTGTGCCCAGTGAATATGGCCGCCATGATGTCATTTCCTCCACACTTTTCCCGTAGCGCACCGGCTAGGCATGCCCTCTCCTACCTTTCCTTCCTCCGTGGGGTATAGTAACTGTACAGTGTCTAGAAATATACTGCCGTATATTTCTAGACACTGTAGTAACTGTAGCGCATAGGTCCACCATCATGGCGGTTTAGCAACTATAGTTACACGGCGAAGCCACGCTCTGTTTTTGCGGGTGACTTGATTAAGCCTGTCGTCCATCTACGAAGCGTGTCGCCGATCGCCACTCACTAGTAGACGTGCCTTGCATGTCAAAGACCGACGAAGAAAAAAAACGCCTGCTTTGGAAACTGTCCTATGGCAGTTCAAAAGAATTTCGCAGTTTGCCAGGCAACGCAACGCGCAAAGGCATAGCGTAATGCCGTATTGCATGCACCGCCGCTACCGCATAATCAGATGGCGCCAGCTATGAAAGATAAGCAACAACTCACAGACACAAACACGGCCGGATTAGACTGGTGCTAGACCGTGCCTGTGCGCTCGCTTTTTACGGCCTTTGCATCGGGTGTAGTGCATGCCTCTCGCCACTGCTTCGAGGGAGGCGCTGCAACCCTGACCTCCAGTTCGGACTGGCACGATGGATGGACGTGTTTTTTGAGCGCTCCCGATTGACTGCGCAGATTAGTGTTTTTTTTATGTTTCGAGCTTGCTTTTGTAATTATTAAGGCAGCAGTTAAAACTTTTGTAGCACTTTTTACATTGTACGGCTTTTCGGGGGTCAGTAACCAAGTATTTACTAGTTTGTGTGTGTTTGTGTTTTTTTGTCATCTCATGGGGGAAGTGCACTTACACCGATCATGTAAATTTTTGTAGTACAGCTTAGGCTTTTTTTTTCATAAGAAAGGGTTCGTTGTACGTCATGTTTTGTAATTATCGAGTGAGACAATTCATAAAGACAATTGGTGTCAAAAGACATGATTAAAAAGACTGTAAGATGTTCAGGATGTTGGTTGGGTTTTAAAATGAACCCAAGTTCAGACGCGAATGGAGAGCAGGCTGACACCAAGTCTAAGCAATGTGAGGTCGAGGAAAAAATGAAGAAAATGATGGTTGTGCAGAGTGAACTGCTGATGAGAATCACTGAACTGGAGACTGCCTTGGCGACAGAGCAAGAGAAAACAAGGCCTAAGGGAGAAAGGCTCAAGTCCGCCGAGGAGGCACTAGTGAAGGTGAACAAAGGAGCGGCTGACGGAGACAACGGTAGGGCACCGGCAACCAGAACGGTGGAAAAAAAAGAGCAAGCAAGTTCGGAGAAAACAGGTTCAGCCGGTTGGTCGCAAGACCCAGCTTCAGAAAAGTAGTGGTGGGGCTGGAAGGGGACAAAGCAGCCGGCATCACAGGTGCAAGTAACCCTTAGGAGCAGGACGCTGCAGCTGAAAAGTCACAGCAGGTGATAATCGCCGGGGACTCGAATTTAAATCGATGCACAGAAGCAATGCTCTCTGTATTATACAAGCTATTTGCAAAGGTAATTGCTAACAGAGTAAGAAAAAACATTAGAATTCAATCAACCAAAGGAACAAGCAGGATTTGGAACAGGCTGCTCAACAATCGACCACATTTATACTATCAATCAGGTAATAGAGAAATGCTCAGAATATAACCAACCACTATACATAGCCTTCATTGATTACGAGAAGGTGTTTTATTCAGTAGAAATATCAGCCGTCATGCAGACACTGCGGAATCAGGGCGTCGATGAAGTATATATAAACATCCTCGAAGAAATCTACAGGGGATCAACTGCTACCATAGTGCTTCATAAAGAAAGCACCAGAGTACCAATCCAGAAGTGTGTAAGGCAGGGGGACACAATCTCCCCAATGCTATTTACCACGTGCTTAGAGGAGG
Source organism: Rhipicephalus annulatus (assembly GCA_013436015.1). Classification (NCBI taxonomy): domain Eukaryota; kingdom Metazoa; phylum Arthropoda; class Arachnida; order Ixodida; family Ixodidae; genus Rhipicephalus; species Rhipicephalus annulatus. Next base: position 56,623 of record WOVY01002418.1, read on the forward strand.
TTTTCGGAAGCATAGAATGAGAACAATTAGGGATAATTGTTAATGGAGAGTACGTCAGTAACCTGCGCTTCGCTGATGACATTGCATTGCTGAGTAACTCAGGGGACGAATTGCAACTCTTGATTACGGAGTTAGACAAGGAGAGCTGAAAGGTGGGTCTTAAAATTAATCTTCAGAAAACGAAAGTAATGTACAACAACCTAGGTAAAAGCAGCGCTTCGAGATAGGTAATAGTGCACTTCAAGTTGTAAAAGACAATGTCTACTTAGGGCAGGTAATAACCGCGGAGCCGAACCACGAGATTGAACTAGAAGAATAAGAATGGGGTGGAGCACATTTGGCAAGCACTGTCAAATTATGACAGGTAGATTGCATCTATCCCTCAAGAGGAAGGCATATAAAAGCTGCATCTTGCCGGTACTTAGCTACTCAGCAGAAACCTGGAGACTTACAAAGAGGGTTCAGCTTAAATTGAGGACAATGCTTAATTGAGGACGACGAATTGAGGACGACGATGCTTGAGATCACGTGGTTGACATCATTCACGTGGTCGTGACGTTCAAGAAGGTATCTGCCCACGCGTTCAGAACGAAGGTCTTCATTCGGGCGAACTTGTGCGCAGGAAACATGTAGCTATAGTACAAGTAATTTATACTGTATACTGATAGCACCGAACATTGGCATCGGTAATCCACTAAGAAATAAAACGTGCCGTCACTTCATATATTTGGCGTCTGACATTTCAGCGTTTTTATAAGTTGCCAGGTAAGTACCGCAATAAAGGCTACAGTTTGCGTTGTGAACTTAAGCTCATAAAACTCCACAGAGACCATCCGAAGAAAAATCGTCTTAATATCTATTAAAGCACATTGAAGGAGGAAGCACGTTGTATACAAAAAAGAACAGTTCGAAAATAAAAAGACAGTGTCCAGCTTCACGAAGGCCTCTCAAACCACTTAAGAAGTCTGACATGAACGACTTCCGGTCTTGTGCGCACCTCTCAGAGTTTGTAATGCCATGCGGCACGACCACGTCCTCCAAAGGGCCTAGACATTGGAGTTGCTTGTATGTCTGTGGTAACGTCGAAGAATACTAATATTATCTAAGGTTTTACGTCTTAAAACCACTGAATGTTTATGAGGGATGCCGTAGTAGAACTCTGTGAAAATCGGGGCTATCCGGTGTTTTTTAACGTGCACGGGCATCGCATTGTGCGCTGGCCTCTACCATTTCGCATCCATTCAAATGCAACTGTCACGGCCGGGATTGAAACGGTGACGTTCGGGTAGGTTGTCGACCACCAAAGCCACTGTTTCACTCAGACGAGCATAGTGTGAAAGAAATGATTGTCCGGGACTACGTTGGTGCATCTATGTGCAGACTCAGACAAGGTGTCAGGATTGGCATTGCATGTTGTTCTGTCAAAGATGGTAGTAATGGCTTTCGACCCTGTGCTGGTTTTAATGCACACTTATCAGAGCTGTCGAGCTTCTTTGTAAGGTGAAAAATAAGTAGAAATCTCAAATTTTTCTGCACCGGTGAGGTATGGAAGCTCAGAACTGAGAGTCATCGCTGGGTTTCTTCTGCCGACCAAAGTCTATGGCAGCGTCAGCGCCTTTTCTTGTACGATCGTGTTACATGCGAAGGTTACGTTAGACGAGTGGCACCCAGCGTCTTGTGATTGAAATTGATACATGGACTGCATGTTGGTGGTGGTCTCATTTAGACGTTCGGCAACGCAACTGTTGTAGGAGGTGGCCCGGCAGCGCCTTCTTTGCCTGTACGTTAAAACCGGGCGAGTGTGTTCCGCAGTATAATCCTGCCTCAGCTGGTTATGGGGATGCCTGGCACACCGTAATTATGGACAAGGTTCTCAACGCAGAACTTCGCTATGTCTATGTTGGTGGCTCTACTTTTGAACCAGACCCATGTTTCGGCCTTGTTGTTGAGCTAAGCGGTAGCTACGTGTATTCCCCTATATCGAGAAGTCGACGTTGGGAAACGCTCCAGTAAATCTGTTCGATTTTCTGGAATTGGAGGCGTGGTAGTTTTCTATCGGCAGCGAAAGACCGAATGGTCTAGCCAGTGCTCTTTGCCGTCGCCGAAAGTCTCGCAAAGTCTTTAGGGAATGGGCGACGTCAGCAGTGAGGCGATACCACAAGTCGCCTTGTGTTCTCCAAATCCAAGGCATTCAGCCATCGGCTCGTAGTGCAAAGCTTCTAGAACCATTGCACCTAAACATGAAGGCATAACGATAAGGTAGTTAACTTGACGTGTCAGGATGTTTTTTTTCTTTTGGAGATGGCATTTTTGAAGAAAAATTATGACCCTCTTTGCTGTTATACCATCGGAGCGACATCGTTTATACCTTCTAGTAATTGAACAAGGCGCCCAAGTTCTGGGTGTGCCCACTCTCGCTCAGCGAAGACGTCGACGGGGTAACACAGCGCCCGCCACCTGTTTTGGAGAGATTTAGCGGTCAAACGACGAGTGCGCCTATCATTGGTGACGCCGCATAAGACACAGTCCAGCGAGATTGCAGCGATCAGAAGCACGAGCCGAGTGATCCGAGCGTTGGTGATGCTGCCGTATGACGCATATTCATCTTCAAATACTTTTTACTTCATTCATAGCGAGGGCCTCGTTCTCGCAAACTTGATGGTTTCAGGTAGTATGCGAGGGATCATTAGTAAACTGCCAGCTCGTAATAGGATCACGTGCTATGTGGCTCCACCAGGCCGGAAAAAAAGTCTATCTCACTCGCCATAATGGCTACAGACTTCACTGATTTACGCTCGCACGTTGAAATGCGCATATATCACCTCTAAAGTTGACAGAAGTATGAGTGGTGCCGTAGCTCAGAGGGGGAGCGTCAGACGCATTATTCGACCCCGCGTGTTGTCTTTTCGTCCGCATTTTTCTTTCCTAACCACATTACAATTACTTCTAATATTATAAAATCTGCTTGGTTTCTTTGGCATCATTCTCTGTTAGTCCTTGTTATTATTGTATCTAACGAAAAAGGGCCCTTAAATTTACTTTCCTTACACATGTTCAAGAAGTACAGTGAAACGGCTCCTACGAAGAAAAAGGTACATCCGTCTGCGGCTGTATTGCTCGCTAAAACGCCGGCGTATGCGGTGTCAACGTGGTACGCTGCTTGCACTGAGTAATACAAACGAGCCTTAGTTAGGGTTCTGGCGCAGCTTAAAGATGCAAGTTGTTGAAGACCAATACAATTAAAAAATATATACCATACCCCTTTAGTTTTTAGCTGCTCAGCTGGAAATTGCAACGTGTCTTTTCGTGGATAAGCTACAATTGCCCGTATACCTGCAACACTATCATTTTTTAACAGGAACGTCTTTTATTCCGAGGTTCACGATGGCTCTGCTTACGCATTTTCGTCTTGGACATGAAGCTGTAGATTACATATTAACAGATCGCAAAAGAAAAAAAACGAGAAAGTAAGATTTTTTCTCACAGCGCCGACCCAGCAACCTCTCGATTCGCATCGCGCGGCGCTAACTACTATGCCTCGAAGCGTACATTGGGGAACATGCTAACGCCAAGCTAGTTATCGACACTATACCACGTTTGGTGGTCGTGAGAGCACTGAAACCTTAGCGTGTTTTTGTTATCAGTAGCGAGATGACACGACGGTGGTCCGTTGGACGTGCTCTAGAGGTCGTCGCCTTTACGAAGTGCCGCCTCCACGGAGCGTGGTCTCTCCTGCACACGCGCTTATCAGACTCGTAGTTCGGGAGAAGGCGAAGGCCAATTCGCTCGCTGCCACGACTACGCTTGACAAAACTGTAGCGCGCTGCTGACACACGACAAAGTACTTATTGTGACAGTCGTTCCCACTTTTCTTGTGTATACTTGATTTATTGATTAATATGTGGGGTTTAACGTCCCAAAACCACTATATGATTATGAGAGACGCCGTAGTGGAGGGCTCCGGAAATGCCTACCACCTGGGGTTCTTTAACGTGCACCCAAATCTGAGCACATGGGCCCACAACATTTCCGTCTCCATCGGAAATGCAGCCGCCGCAGCCGGGATTTGAACCCGCGACCTGCGGGTCAGCAGCCGAGTACCTTAGCCACTAGACCACCGTGGCGGGGCGTCTTGTGTATACTTGTACGCTCGTTTAGTGCGTCTTTCATTGTTTGAACAGTGCGCTTTAAGTGTCGAGCTCTGACAGTCTTTTGCCCGCGCTCATTCTGTGCAGGCTAATTTTATGCCTTCTTTCTTATTGGGGTGTGCGCTGCAGGTTTAGAGCTTGTTGTCGTTCATCGCGTGACACAGCAATTTGTTGCTTTCACTGAAACGATGCACAGTAAATGCTCAACTACCTCTGGGACGACACGTTTCACTTTCGTGTTATACCGATTCCTAGATATGGGGATCAGGCAAAATTTTTTAACTAAGCCTGGAGTCGTAATCACAGGGACTTATTGTCCCACAGATGTTCACTTAGTGAACAACGAAATTTCATGCTATTAAGGTGTCACGGCGTTACTTATTTTATAGATGTCGAGCTGCTACATCACACAAACAAATATGACAACGAAATACTTGCGTCATGCGGATGTTAAAGTTTTCAAGCAGATTTTCTCGCAGTGATTCCTGAACTTCCCAAGATATCGAAGCTTCGCAAGAATGAGTCGTTACGAAAGATAAAACTGGTGTTTACGAAAACAACATCGAGATTGTATTAAAAACAGGAGAGGGCAAGAATCAGTTAAGGTAAGCTAATGTGACAGACAGAGAAAAAAAAACATTTATTCGTCGACTATAAACACCCGAACACACCGGATATGTCAGTGATAAAACCTTCCGACCGATCATTTATTATTTCTTTCTTTACAGCTACAGCTGTATATCGCAAGGTGAAACAAAAAGTCGTTCGCCACGAGAACGCGAGAACATCTCCATTGGCTGCTTCGTCAGTTTCGTCGTTTTCCACGTCGCACCCAAGCGTGCACGCCATTAGGAGCGCCATCAGCGACGTCGTTCACCTTTCCACAGTCCTGCCACCTAGCCTGCACGCAGCAGTTTCAATGAAGTGCTTTGAAAGACAGAAAAATGAAGAACAAATTGCACCACCCTCTCTATGTGGAGGTCACTTGAAGAGAGCTGCACAGCGATGAGTAATAGGAGCGAAAAGAAAGTATGAAAGAAGGGGAAGACATATTGTGGAATAGGAGGCGATTCGGCTTCACCCTGACTGCGCGTGTGCTTCACCTGTCAGCAAAAAAAAAAACTATCAAGCAGATCAACAGGCAAAGGAGGGATGTGATAAGACATCACGTGACTGGCTCATGGACACATGAATAGTTCAGCATCGCAGGGAGGTTCGGCCAGGATTCGACGTAGCTTCAACTTAAAAAAGCATAGATGGTACAAACACCCGAACAGCAGACAAACCTGCAAAGACAGCGCGTTATAATAAAGTTACTTCTCAGTCAGCTATGCGAACTTGTATTCTTTTTTTATTGTACCCTCGTTTTCGTACTGCCCATTTTGAGATGCACAACTGATGTTTCATCGGAACAATGTCGCTCTTGTTTGCAGTCAGGGATGTGTATGCTGCTTTATAAATGCTATCGCCAAAGCGACTAAGAAAAAGCAATTTCGCGAAACATCAGCCGATCAGCCTCTAAAATAACTCGGAAGGTGTGCGTGTGCTTCACGTTTGTGGTTTCTGTGCGTCTGAACATCAACCATTTAGGTATCAGCACCAAGTTACTTGGAGAGAGGAGAAAATATTCAGTAAAAAATCTTATAAGAAGTTTTTAGTATCCGTGTCATATGTGCACTCATTTGGAATCTTCAAAACAAATATTTGTGAACATGCTCAAAACTCTCATACCACAGTAGTTCACTACAATGCATGTCCCAAGTAGCAACGAATTTCCGAAAAATAACAAATGAGTGATAATAAGGCGGTGTTTATGTGTTTAAACAACACTTCTACTTGATCCGCACGTCTACGAGTGTCACGAAGAACATTGCTTGTTAGCGCACTTGCTCTAGAAATGATCGGCGTTACAAAATACCTCCTGTAATAAACAAAAAGACTGGAAGGAAGCCATCAAAAGCGGCGATCTACATGAACTACCATGGACTGTCCAAAGGTCCCACGAGCGGGCGGAGGACCCTGGTCTTCCGGCCCTAACGTGGGTGCGGCCCACAATTACGACAATTTATTTCCGTAGGGCACGAAGAAAGTTTGTTTGTTTACTGACTTACTGATTGGCTGGGTTGCAAAGAATACGCTTAGAAACATTACCAATAGCTAGGCTATGATAAAGTTTTAGGTAAGCATATCACTGACGTGTCAGTGATATTGTCATCATCACCAACACGTGAGTGTAGCTTTGTTGCAATAATATATTCGTCAGCTAGGGGAGGAAAATGTATCTTATTATTGGTACTTGGCGCTCTTAAGAGGGGAAAATGCATGGGAAAATACAAGATTGTAATGCGTCCCCCAGGTCGACAAAACAGGTGCTGTCGCAGACAGAAAAGGCCAGCATGTTGTTATCAATAGTTATCGTATCTGCGAACGGGAACAATAATGGACACGAGTGTGGAAAACCCGGATGAGTCCGCTACCTTATATATAGCTGGCGCCGTATCATCGCAAGAAGAGACGTTACTGAAGTCATAAAAGGTGAGAGCTCAAACTTATTTTATATCAATGTGGGGCACAGTAAGCTTCAATAACACGTATCCAGAAATTAGCCATGAACGGTCGTAGATATTGCAATCACATGCAACGAAGTTACATTCATGTGGCGGAGGTGATTTTGAGTCCTTAAATGAATAAGATAGAGTTTAGACTTAAATTGAATAAGAATCGCAAAGATATACCTCGCAAATGTAATGGTTGAATTTACATCATGAGTTTTAAGAGAGCAGCTATACGCGGGTTGCAAAGAAATGGTCCAAAAACCCCGAATTACAAAAAACGCCCATGCTTGTGTTTCTTGGCTGAATATTTATGCTGTTGTTTTTTTAACAAGTGTAGGGCCCTTTAAGAAAATAGGTACAATGCAATACTTCCTCAGCATTAAAAATATATACAAGCCGATGTGACTAAGACTGTGGCATTCGCATGCTATTTTGTTAGAAATATGATGGTGTGAGGACCCGTGTTTCCAAAGACGTTGTAAGCCAAAACGTTTCGCAGGGGAATTGCTCAGCCAATCGCGATGCAGCACATATGATAAGTAAAGTCGGCTGACATATCGAAAATTGCTCTTACAAAGGTGATATTTTCTTAACACGGCCCCAGATGTCTTGGCATATTTTTGTAAGGCTTGAGCTCGCTTTGAAGCTTCAGCGAATTAAAAATACCGCTTCACGCCTTGCTGCACGACCATGAAGTTCGGTGTGGCTGAGAGAAAGCGGTGGTCTTCAACCCATTCGTTCTCACGCAACTGTCACGTTCGACAAGCTCAATATCGTTTGTTCTTCTTACACCATTAATATTGTTATTTTTTCTGAATATATACTTGAAACATGTATCAATGCTAATTTTGATGTTACTGCTGCCGCGTGAGGGCCTTCAGGCACGTTCAAGCTGTATGATGCAGCTTTTGGCATGACGGACCCCCCAAAAATTTTGTTGGAAAATACAAACCTTTTTGATTTTGATTCATAGTCAACTCTACATAGTGTTTCACTAAATTCTTTTAAGTTTACGCTGCGCACTATTGCTTCGTTTGCGAAGAGCTAGTTAGCCGACACCAGCACATTATCAGCTAGATGTTTTATATATACCCCTTTCACCTATTTTCAGTTAACCAAGTCGAAAGTGCCGCCACCGGTTTATAATAAATTCAATCTAATTAAAAAAACTGAGACTGACATATTCTTGTTTCCGCAATTTCTGTTTTGTTTGAAGAATGGCAAACGCGGAACGCATCAGCATATTAACTTGTTCCGAAATCGGCGCGGTACTCTCACCTAAATTTTATATGGCAATCATAGTTGTTGTAAGGTCCGCAGGAAATGTTATCCTCCTCCTACTTATCACGTGACTCCTCCTCACCCTCACTTTCCTTTCTCACTTACTTTCTGTACTATACTCTACATAGATATGCATTGCTTAACTCTCTCTCTCTTGCTATTTTCCCTCATCACCATTACTGCTTTTTAGGACCTCCTTGCTAATCCTTGCTATGCAAGGCTATGTTATGCTCCTCCGCCAACCCTCTTTCTTCCTCTCATCCTCACTTTTGTTTCACTCCACCGCACTTTCCTTTTCCACCCCTGGATATACCCGACATGACTATGCTATGCTAGGCTTGAATAGGCGCAACGGTAGTAGGTGGTTGCTCTGCAACGTGAGGCGGCGCACAGCTGGGCTGTTTTTTTTTGTTTTTTTTTTTTGCGGACGCCACCCGGCTTGACCAACAGCTGAAACAGGGGCGCTGTAAAATAGCTTACATAGGTACCTAAATTTTTGCATACAGCCTAACATTCAGCTATGCGTAACATACGTATAGGTTTTATTACACCTGTCCTCATAATATTATCGCTTGCTTTTTAAATAAACTGCCTTTTCCAACGTACGGGATAGTGAGCCTCATCGTAGAAAGTGACTCCATCCTTCTGTATAGCATTTAAGCGCAGCACGTTATGAGCCCCACGAAAAATCAAAACCTGCCTGAAACCTCACGTCATTCTCCTAGAGCTATTTATTATCAACATACTCATAGTTCAAACGATGCTAATATACTCTTTCTAACGTGTTTCATATATAAAGCCTCAAGTAACACACAAGCAGCAGCTCAGCATTTATAACTTTTAGCAACTTTTTTTCTGCAGGCTCGATATATCAACACTACAGCCATGATGACGTCTCTATCAACTTTGGTCTTTCTACTTAGTTGTTCCGGTGAGCAAGGTGTTTCTAAAATCCAACTTTTCACACTTTTTTTTCAAGATTGCTATGACAGCTTCCAAATGTACCAACATCTCTAACGCAGGAGTAGTAAGTTTTGCTTCAATAACTACTACAGCAAGAAAGTATCACGAGCACTTTCTCACCAAGCTTTTCTTTTCTTTGTATTAACAAATATGTCCGAATAAGCAAGTTATATAACGTATTCCGGTATCTGTTGTATTTCTTGATTATAACTTGGAATATTTAGGGTGGTAATTACCTGTTTTTGTTGCTAGTTGACACCTTTCAAGAAATCACTTTTGCAGCTAAATGTACAAAAACTCTGCACTTAAGTCTCTATTACCTTTTTGTAGCTTCACTTTTTCTATTATTAACAAATGACATGACCTACTTTCCTTGATTATTATTCCTGATTTATTTTATGATTAAGTCCTTGGGTTGCGGTGTTTAAGAAGCCTTACTTATGTCAGTGGTCACCACGATTCAAAATTGTTACTTGCGTCCACCGAAAATTGTTTCAGGTGCCCTTAGCGCCCTTCCACAAGACTCGAACAACTTCGTCGACACGGTGCTCAGAGACCGACTGCCCGGTGAGATTCGCAACCGGAACCTCGACCCTGCGCAGATACCAAACTTCGATGTCAAGGTCAAAAAGACATTTGTCACGAACCGCGACTTGAAGGTGGACTTCACGTCGGGCCTCGTTCGCGGCCTATCACAACTGAGACGTCGGGGCGACTGCGGTGCTCCCGCCTGGGAGGCCGCCAACTCTACCTTTGGTTGCCACGTGTCTCTCGACGGCGTACGTTTCTCCTACAAGGCAAAGGCCAAGGGCCACAAAGTGCTTGGCTCAACCAACTACGACGTCGACATGATCGTCGAGAACACCAACTTCTTCGTTCAGATAACTAGCGCCCGATGTAAGTTCAAGCTCAACCATTGCCATACACTGAAAATAAGTAGAAAACGAACAAAATGGGTGAATTCCCACATGAAGCAAGGTAATTCTAATTAGTGGGGAAATAATCAAAATGTGTCGCCGAATACAAAATGTTAGCGTTAGCAGTGGGTCCATTACGAAAGATGTCTAGCGGAGTTTTATTTGGCTTTCTCTTCTAAGAAGAGAGGAAGTAGTGGAAGCCAGCTGTGCTAAACCTTTTAACTGGTGGTATACGCAAATTGAACAGCAGAAGCTATTTACTTCAGTGTTCAAATGAACTCCGCTATCTATCTATCTATCTATCTATCTATCTATCTATCTATCTATCTATCTATCTATCTATCTATCTATCTACCTATCTATCTATCTATTTATCTATCTATCTATACGTGCACATGCATGTTCACCAGAAACACGCTACACATACTGTTTTCTTTTCAGCGGTTCCCGCCATCTTGAAGGCATTAAGCTTAAATTCCCTGGAGCTTAAAATAAGCGACAGCAACAAGCTGGGCCTCAACAACCAGCGCAACAAAAAGTACCACGAGGCGATCAGGTCCCGCATCCAAGATCTACTGTCTTCACTACTCTACGGAAGTTTCCGGGAGGCGCTGAACCAAGCTATCAGAACCAGGGTCGCACCATTTCCCTGATTGTTGCCGACCCACACGACGCATCAATCCCAATTTCACCCATCCTTAACAATTGCCCTGGTCACAAAAGTTCTGCAATAAATAAATATTACGCTATCATTTCGATTTGGTATACAAGCATCAGCCAACAAATAACGTCGAATCAATACGTGAACGACGTCTTGTGCCCTTGTAGTTCGCCTCTTTCGCCCCTCATCATTAGAGACCATTGGCCACGAGATCAAGCGGAGTCGCCACCTGGTGGTAACTGGTTCAAACTGACAAGTGTAAATTGCTCCATGCGTCATCTGCTAGCCACGTCGTGTTTCTATGTGCGCGTATGTCATGCACGTTCTCAAAGCGTGGTTTGTTCGGTTACTTCAGCGCAAGTGTAACTGCTTGTACGTATGCCTGAAACGATGTATGAAAGCAATTGTTCTTGCTCAGCTGCTAATGAAATGTGATAAGATTGGTAAGTGCGACCTTTCAACAAGCTCTCCTTTAACTCTCCTGGTCGTTTCGATAATGGTATCGATACCTTTATTGGTATGACATAACATGGCTGTTGGAAGAGCTTCCGTGCCTAGTCATAACATGAAAATCATTATATGTTTGTCATTATTGTCATAATTTACATTTTATAGTCTTGCTGCTCTTCCGGTGCTTTCGTTCACAATACATGCTGCAAAATTGGTATGGTTTGACATGACTGCATGGCGAAAACAAGTGACAGACAGTAACGCGGAAATAATGACATTCATGCCATGTAAGTCATGACTACACTCCACGCTCCTGGTAATCCCGTGGTCGTTTCTGTAGCTTCGCATATTCCAAATTTCGTATTACGTGACGTGAATGGATAACAAAGGTGTGTCACTGGTGCAAACATGATAATCACGGGATGCGTGTGATGTAACAACCTGACTGTATGTCACGCTCATGAAGCGCTCGTGTTCGTTCCACCAGCTTCACGTATATCGAATTTGGCATTACGTGACGTGAATGGAAGATGAAGGTATATTACTGTTGCAAGCGCGATAATCATGAAATGTGTGTCATGAAAGAGCATGACTACATGCGACGCTCATGATGCGCTTGCGATCGTTTCGCTAGCTTCATATATACCAAATTTGGTATAATGTGACGTGATTTGATGACGAAAATATGTGACTGTTGCAAACATGACAATCATGAGATATGTGTCATGAAAGAGCATGACTACATGCGACGCTCAATAATGCACTCGCGGTCGTTTCGTAAGCTTAGCATATACCAAATTTGGTGTTACTTGACGTCAATAGATGACAAAGGAATATGGCTTGTGCAAACATAATAATGACGGAATGCGTGTCAAGTAAGAACACGACTACATGCCACGCTTATGATGCGCTCGCGGTCGTTTCGCTGGCTTCACATATATACCAAATTCAGTAATACGTGACGTGAATGAAGGACAAGCACAAATGTCAGGCGCGAACATAATAATCATGACATGGAAGCCATGTACGGCACAATTTATGTCCACCCAGTAACGTCGTGCTAATTTTATTGTGACAATCAACCTTTCACATTCATGCTTCGCATATCATCAATTCCCACTGTTCATTCGATCTACCAATTTTTTGTCGGGCGCTCGGTATGACGTAGCACGTGGGGAACGGAGGATGTGAAGAGATCTGAAAAAGGTGCCGCCATATCCACGGAGTGAATGATGATGAGTGGGCGAAGCTCCGGAGGTAAACTTGGTAAACCACGAATCCTCCGTACATTTTTCCCACTCGATTTTATTACAACGCCCCCCCCCCTAGCGTACGTCGCCGCACTAAATCTGACTATTGCCTTCCACCAATGACACGTGCCATATGTGACATCATTCGTATCTTATATCTCGCATCTTTCATAATCAACTACAAGTACCGCCGTCTAGTTTGTAACATATTGCATCTTTTCATCGTCAGCTACAAGTACCGCCATTTAGTTAACACTGCAAGAACTAAACGAGAAGTGGCTACATACAGGGGACGCACAGCCCACGCCTTAAGGAGCATCGCCCCTAAAAAATTTAGAGGGTGCTGCATTACGCATGCTGTTTACTTCTCTTTCTTTTTTTCCTACGCTCCCCTCTCTCACCTCGCAACGATGACGCAAGCAGCGTCTGCTAGAGAGTTGCTGGATTGAAAAAGCCGAGCAATCACGCTGCACAGCCGTTCAGAGGCCATCCCGTATATATAGGCACCGTGGTTGCTATGCAGGATAGTTCAAGCTTCTCGAGCAGACGAGTTTTCTTCGAGCTCGCTCTACGGCGGCCATGGCATGAAGAGAGTGGAGAGCGCGTTATAGCAGCGCTGATAAACGTGGCTCTAAGAACACGCTCCGCGACAGTAACGCATGTTGGGCATTAGCGGTGGGTATCAAAGAAACACCGCGTGCATGAGTACATGTTAGCTCTGCAACCAAGTTAACATTTTAGCAGTGTGGAACCATAATCATGATTGTCAGGCTGTTGTCGCGCTATATTTTTGCCAACTCAACACGCTCCTCCCACAAGCGTGTTTTTAGGGGTGAAGCACCTTAAAGCAGCACCCGTTCGTCCCCTGTACCCTCAAGAGGAAGGTATATAACAGCTGTATCTTGCCTGTACTTAGCTACAGAGAAGAAACCTGGAGACTTACAGAGTTCAGCTTAAATTGAGGACGACGCAGCGAGCAATGGAAAGATGGTAGGTGTAACCTTAAGAGACAAGAAGAGAGCAGAGTGGATTAGGGAACAAACGGGGGTTAAGGATATCATAGCTGAAATCAAGAAGAGGAAATGGACATGGGCCGGGCATGTAGCCCGTAGACAGGATAACCGCTGGTCATTAAGGGTAACTGACTGGATTCTCAGAGAAGGCAAGCGGGTTAGGGGAAGACAGAAGGAGGTAGGCAGATGAGATTAGGAAGTTTGCGGGCATAAATTGGCAGCAGCAAGCACAGGACTGGGTTAACTGGCGTAACATGGGAGAGGCCTTTGTCCTGCAGTGAACGTAGCCAGGCTGATGATGATGATGATGATTGTGATGATGATGATGATGTAACATGTCTTACGTTTTGACCTGCAAGATGGTGCCGGTGGGAAATTTCACCTGTGCGTTGTTGAACAATGAAAAATTCGCAGCGTGCGCGTTAACTAAAAGCCAAATTCTCCTGTCTCTCATTCCCCATTAGCAGCCATTGGCATGTACATTGAGCATTATCTAACAAGAAAGGGTTGCTGCGTTTTACTCGCCGGGCGTAACCCCCTTGGTTTTAGAAAGGTTTGGTGAGCGTTGGGCCACAGTGCCATGAATACAGTGAACTAGTATATACCATGAGCTCGAGGTGGTTAAAGGTGGGAAGTATTCACGAAGTGCAAGCCGCAAGAAAGTGTGCGTGTGCCAGCTCTCGTTTAGCCTTTGGAATGTCCGCTGGATGGCGGCGCTTTCATATGTGGAATATATGATGAAAAGATGCGAGATGGTGGTACTTGGAGTGTTGACTATATGTATGAACGGACACACAGACAGATGCATGGTCGGACGCACATATGGCTGTACGGAAGGATGGACGCATGAATGAACGCAGGGACGGACGGGACGCATGGACGATCACATAGATAGACGCGTGTACCGACGGAAGCAAGAACGAATGGACGGACGGATGCTTCGCGCCACTCTCAATCATTCACCCCGTGGATATGCTGCCATTTTCTTTCATTCCACCTGCACCACAAAATTTTCACTCTCGAAGGCAGCAAGGCTGCACAGACAGCACTCTCGTGCTGCTCGTTTCGCTTCTAGCAAATGTTGCAGTAAATATACGAACAGGTTTTCATCAGGGGCGCTCACATCAAGGTGGCAACGCGGCTGTGAGTGCGTACGTCCTAAGTGCGGTGAAATCGAATGCGACACATAGTGTCCGCGTGATGACCTAACTTTTACTCCTGTGTGCGTGTGTGCATAATTGTCGCAATAAAGCTGATAAATGAATTGTGCCCCTGGCTGGCGTTGCGGCGTGAGCAGTGCTCCCAGGCAAGAGCAAGGGGTGGGCGGACCCGATCTTCGCCGCGGGCGTCTGTGGATAAGGGCACGTTCACACTGAGCCTTCCAGCCGCCGGAAGTGCGCCGAATCGAATTCGGTGGCGGTGCGATTCCCCGAGATGGCCCTCTCCGGGCCTATTGCTCACTTTCGGACCAATTTTCGTAGCCTCTGCCGCCGAATCAGTCGCCGCGGACCAATTGGAGCACTATTCAAGGAATTTCGGTAAATGACGGCCAAGCCCTCTTCACCTGTGATGTCGCAATGCATGTGTATAAATGCTGTAACGAACGGGAGTTACCCCAAGTTAACACTGAAGCATCCGCTTTCACACCTAGTTCACACTAAAGCATCCGGTTTCTACAGCGACCAAAACTCCCCTGCTGCCTAAACGCAGTGTCGTTCGCAGTGAACGCGCTCCGCGCCGCCGATAATGCCATCTACCACAGGGCCAACGCGGGTTGGATGCGCTGTCATCCGGTTGCTGTGGTGGCTCGCAAGCGCCACTACACTATCCGGTGGTCTACACTTGATGATTCTCCTACGCCGGAAGCAAGAAGAAACAGTACTGCTTACTTAATTTGCTGGCAAGTCACTGTCTCGTAATGCATGAAGAACAGAAAAAATCACCGACGCCAGTGGCTTTGGTGGGTTCGTCTTGCTCTGCAGTACCGTTAAAAACTCGGTAACGCTAACGACAAGCGCGGTCACCTCTTCCCCGAAATAGGGACGTGAAATAGGCACAGAGTGGGTTGAACTCCCGTTGGTTGCAACGTTCAGTTACGTGCACTGCGGCATGACAAGTGAGTAGGGCTTGGCCGCCATTTTTCAAAATTCGTTGACTAGCACTCCTACGGGTCTGCGGTGATCGATTCGGCGGCACACGCCGCGAAAATCGGTCAGAGAGCGATCGGCGCGGAGAGGGCCCTTTTGGCGGGTGCTGCCAAATTGTAATCGGCTCACTTTCGGTGGCCGGAATGCTCACTGTAAACGTGCCTTTAGACCCACTTCGTGCCCAATTTACGTCTCTATTTCGTGGAAGAAGTTACCGAGATTGTCGTTGGCGTGACCGAGCTTGTCGCGGCCTTGCAGAGCAAGACGAACCCACCACTGCCACTGACATCAGCGTCTTAGGGGCGAAGCTCCTTATGCCATGGGTCGTGCATCTGCGACCTATGTAGTAGTAGTAGGATGAGTAGTAGTAGTAGTAGTAGTAGTAGTAGTAGAAGGAGGAGGAGGAGTATTAGTTGTAGTAGTAGTTGTAGTAGTAGTGCGTCGTATTAGTACGTTGCCACCTGCACAGCCGGACCAGAGGAGCGGCCCGCGCGCCATCATTTGAATTGAGAAGGAAGCCCACGCACGTTAATCATAATAAAGAGATAAATGTTTCTGAATGAATAACCTACAGAGCAGAGTATCGGTGACTTAGTCTGCAATAAAATTTGCCTTGAATTCGATGCTTACAAAAAAAAGTAGTAATAGAAGGACACACTTAGAGCAATATCTGACCAGAAAGGTTGCCACGTTGCACCCGATAAGCGTAACCTCTTTGGTTTTAGCAGGGTTTAGCGATGGTTGGGCTGCAGTGTCATGAACTAGCAGCGGTGATAAGTGGAACCTAGACAGGAAGCACAGACCGTAAAAAAGTGTGCGTGCGCCGCTCCTCTAGTCCAGCCGTGCCTTGGTATGTGCGCTGGGTGGCGGTACTTCTATATAATGAACCTATGGTGAAAAGATGCGAGATGGTGGTACTTGGAATATTCACTAGATGGACGGACGGATAGACAACCACACGTACGGAAAGACAGATATATGCACGGACAGACGCATGAATGAACAGATGCACGGATGGACGGATGGACGAACGCATGGACGAACGCAAGGACGGATGGTCGTACAGATGGACGCAAGTAAGAACGAACGGACGGACGGCAGCGCAGACGGACTGATCATTGCTTCACCCCACTCGTCATCATGCACTCCGTAGATATGATGTGATTTTTTCTGCTCCTCACGCATTACAAGACAGCGACATGCAAGCAAAGTAAGCAGTACTGCTTCTTGCTTACCCCGCCGCAGTGGTCTAGTGGCTAAGGTACTCGGCTGCTGACCCGCAGTTCGCGGGATCGAATCCCGGCTGCGGCGGCTGCATTTCCGATGGAGGTGGAAATGCTATAGGCCCGTGTGCTCAGACTTGGGTGCACGTTAAAGAACTCCAGGTTGTCTAAATTTCCCGTGCCCTTCACTACGGCGTCTCCCATAATCCTATGGCGGTTTCGAGACATTAAACCTCACATATCAATAGATAAATTCTTGCTTCCTGCGTACGAGAATCATCGGAGTCTAGACCGCCGGATAGAGTAGTGACATTTACGAGCCTCAACAGCAACCGGTTGACACAGAGACTTTCACACAATAATACCTAGAGAGGAATCTGGCGCAAGCGTCTACGAATGCTCCTTCAGTGGCACTTGTACCCCCATGGGAATTGTGGGAAGTACAGGCTTTGGATCTGCTTCGGATGGATCACGTTCTTGAGATTCGTGACGCTTGTTTGCTGAGTACAAAACAAAGTGATATGGAGTCATGTCTAATTGAAGCTTGCTTCATCTTTTTGTACGCAAACTTTATTGCAAAATATTTTTGTGAATATGCGGTAGAAGTGAAAGCTGGACAAATTTAATCACCAGGGTTTCAGATCTGGCATCAAAATATAATGAATTATTCTTCACAACATTTCAAAACAAGCATTTTTTGCCCTCGAAAGTACGTAATATCTATTTATAGAAATAACAGCACAGTATTAAATGAGAAACACTTAACATTTCGTCTTCTGCAATGCCAGGTGCGTCAGTTCGAGTGGTCTTCCCCAACGCACCCCTCGTTTGTTGTGAAGTCGAATCAGAAGAGCGTGGCGGTGCGTCTACTTCACGTCGCCGTTGTTTTGCAGTTCATTTCAACAAGTTTTGGCAAGACGCACTAACAACAAACGTGAACTCGATGTGATATCCTGCACTGGCATGGGACGCTACATCTATGCGCTGCGGTGAGTGGACGACGCTTCGTTTAACTGTCAAACACGGCTTATATAGCTCCAACGTTGCAGTAGTAGTAGTTGTTGTTTTCATCTGCAAATGACTCGTACCCGAAGGAGGGGACTGGCCGATTATGAGGTGAATTTGCCCGATATTTTCAGCATAATGCGTCATTACTAAAAGCTTTTGTTTTTTAATTATGATTCGAAGTGTCAGTTGCAAATTTGAAGAAAAAATAAAGAAAAACTAGTGAGGCCGTAATTTAGCCAGAAAATCGTTTAGTCGCAGTGATGTATTCCTGAACGGCGAATGAAACATCCCTGTAGCTGAAACCCAGTGTAGAGGCTCCAAATGAAAGAAGATCCGGTTGTGATAATTGCAGTAAATTGAGAGGCCTAACAGTTTTCAGCTTTTTTGGACAGCAAAAGCACAGCTTCAGTTCTTTGCACCCTTCCCGCTACCCACTGTACGCGAAGAACGAAACTGAAACTGTAGAAAAAGATACGTAGACAGTTCGCTGGCTAAACCGTTCTAATCCGAATCCTGTACTTCCAATGATTCCCATTAGGGTACACAATCGCAGCGCCAGATTTCTTTCTAGCTATTATTGTATGAAACTCTAGTGGTGACAGCACGTCCATCCGGATTTCGACCTGTGGTAAATGGCATAATCGGTAGTATGGGGCGCGTCCAGTGCAAACGACGTTGCGTTTCGCCGGCTGGGGCGATGAGTTAGTGAGAACTTTATTTTATTTTGTCCAAAGGTGGCAGAGACTGGACGAGACTGGATGCCCCGCTAACTCAGCCAGGTGGCTCCACCCAGGATGGTACCGGGATGTGGAGTCTCTCGGCCATGTTCCGGGCGCTCTGGATGGCCAGGAGTTTGTTGACGAGTTCCGTGCTGCGCGTGGAAGCCTCCCTGGAGGTTTGGTCTGGCAGTTCTTACCCCGAGTTAAAGGGGCACAACCAAATCAGGTGTTCGAAATCACAGTACTCATGATGACAGTGCGGGCAGTGGGGTGAGAAATCCGGGTCGAGTCTGTGCAGTATGGTTGGTGTGATGTACGTTTGCATCTCTAGTTGTCGAAGTGTAAATGATTGTCCTTCATTCATTTTAGGGCGCGGATGAGGAAAAACTCTGCGACCTAGTTTTTGAGCTGTTGTGATCTCGTGAAATGTAATCGATGGATCCTTGAAGTCCATACATCCACGTTCGCTACCTGTGGCAGGAGAATTTCGCCCGCTGTAAAAATCGGATGCTGAAGTGTGAACTAGGGGTAAAACTGATTGACGCGTGAACTGATTACAAACTTGTTGATTCTGAGAAGTTCCAGCTCAACTCGTGGCCGTCATGGTTCCTGTGTAACTGTAAAAAGTTTCATGTGGTTGACACGAAGCAGTTATACTTCTTCGCATATACAATATTTTCGTAGTCTTGCATTACTTGTGCAAGGCTGCAGCCACAGAAAAACTTGTGTTAACCTAGTTTGTTTCAGCTTTTCAGTTCAGTCGTCTACTCATCTGCTTGGTCTGCATCAAAATTATGTCCAAATCAGCTCTGTCTTTATTTTGACTAAACTAATTACCTATGTCTTAACAAATTTGTCTTACTTGAGACATCAATAAAACTTAAGTAAATATATTAGGTGCAATTGGCAGTCATAATTATTATAAGGCTATTTACCGTAATTAATATTATCGCGAAACTATTTGTCATCCTAACATTGAGGTCTAGTTAGCATGGTTTTGCGTAGCGTGCCGATGATTAACGTCGCATTGATTAGCATGGAGCAGTTATAGCACGTCAACTAGCATGGTTCCAGCTTTACATGGTTCTATTACCATGGCCCTATTAAAATGTGGCTTGGTTACCCAGGTCATAGCATGTCCTGGCCTAACTTGACAAGTATATTAATACCATCCACTCATATAGTTGATTAACCGGCCGCACGTGCTCGGGTCTTGGAGGAAGTTGAAAATGAAAAAGAAAGTGATCATCGGCCGTGCAGCACGCTAGAATGTGCAGGCTGACGCTGATGATTAACGCGTTGCCTGTTACAAATCGCACCACCGCCGACACTGTTGCGTAGTGCACCGAGGTCTAGGGCTGCCAAGGTTGTTCCTTAGCGCGTTTCTCAGCTCGCTGCTACTTCTTCGCAGAGCTGACAGACGAGCGGACAAGGTGACGTTGAGTTTAGGCAAGATTAATGCAAAACGTAGAAAAGAGGCGTTACATATTCGGCACTGGAACCGACAACTTAGGGACTCGAAGAGCTGAGACGTCTTCGGATGCTCTTCTCTCTGACGCAAAGACCGGCTGCTCGGCGACGCTCCGCTTGGCTTTTTTTTATAGGTCCCCAGTGAATCCTCAGGTCAGCAACGTCCAATTTGAACTGCCACTGGCCGCGATGTCAGAATCCTTTAGTGAGGAACCGCCACTGGGTTGCACCTAGGGGTGACTGATGTTGCAACGCTTTGCGCAAGACTCTCCAGACTGGATGACGCTGATTGCATCATCGGGCTGCTATCAGGCCCATAAGTTTAGGGAGCTCGCCCTGCGTTGCGTGAGACGCACCGGCACTGCCGGCTTAGATGACGTCGTTGAGATTATGGCGTCATACGGGCTCGCTCGCTGGCCTTGACACAAATTGCCTCTGCAGAGACAATGACGTGCGGTGTGGACTCCCAGGCGTAACAGGCCTCAGGTTTAGCTGTAGTCGCGATGTTGAGAGGCGTTCGGTGGGAACAAATCTCAGAGGCCACAGGGCTTATTATTCTAAAGCAGACCTAATGCAAGCATTAAAACCTTCAAAATGAATTTAACAGTCTCACGACTTGAACAAGACATCATCATAAGCTGCCTCTGATACATTTATTGTATGGGTGCACGTTTGCACTCAGTGACACAACAAACACATGAAAGTAGGTGCCTCTGGTTGGAGAACACGGCCCAACCTTATCGACCAACTTTGACGCGATGCCAGGTTCCATCCTAACCAATAGAACGCAGTAGTAGCTGACGGCTGGATTTGAACTTTCGCACTTTTGGCTCATTCAAAAGGGAGGGTCGACAGATCTCGGAAGGATCCCGAGTTCCTCCATACTCAGGTAATTCTGCAGAGCCCCTTGGATATTCACCTCTAAGGTAGTGGCGGTAGGAGATTCCTTCTGTGCAATGTTGAACAATAAAAATTTGTAGCGTGCGCATTAACTAAAAGCGAGCTGCGGGTCTCTGTGTCCAATCAGAGTCCTCTGTCTCACATTGCCATTAGTGTTGATTAAGTGTTCATGTAGGAAACAGCGGTACATGACTGCGTGCTTCGCGCCTCCTCAGATGTCTCTCCTGCGCATTGCCGCAATGAGTGCCAGCGTCAACGTCGCCATCAGTGTAAGGGTTAGCGCCCGCTACTTCGCATCTACACATGGTTTTCTTTAGCAGTAGATGGCGTAAATTTTTTCTTTTTTTTCTATAACAAAGACACTCCGTTAAGAGGGCTGCCTGCTGCCTCGGCTGCACGGCTGCGAAAGGGTGAATGACGTCACTGACGGCACTCCTCACGGCGCGCGTGCTTGGGTGCAACGTAGAGAATGACGTAATTGATGGAGATACCAAGAGGAATCCATATCATCACTCGTGGAGAACGGTTTTTTGTTTCACCTATATGCTTACACAGCTTTCATTGAAATAGTAATAGTTGTGGAGACATTGCGTCTCTCAAATACACATATGATTATGAGAGACGTCGTCTTGGGAGGCTGCAGATATTTTGATCACCTGATGTTCTTTAACGTGCACCTAAATGGCCATGGGTCTTTAGCTTTGGAAAGAATTAACCAGATGTGTTACAAAAGTCAGTTTTTCGTAGTCGTTCATGGAACAGCAAGCTGGGGCATTATGTAACGAAAATCACGGGCTGTGCAGCTCGGGTGTAACTTTGGCTCATGCGTGCCTGTACGTCACCCATCAGGCGAAATTACACTGATTTCGACTGGAATCAACGTTTGAGGTCTATTTCTCTGCTATCTCAACCGCCCCAGCAAACTGCCTCCGATGTGACATATGAGCTGTTTTATCTTCCCATGTGTCAAATCGATCCTCAGCTCCCTAACTAACAAGGTCAACCATTTTGTACTAAGGAAGTGCCAATTTATGAAAGACTACTTCTAACATGGGAGTACGGTTGCGTGCCTCATATTTTACCGAATAATATGCATGGTAGCGCGCCTCCTATGCCGATTATTTAGGCCGCTTAGGGGCGCTAACTAACCATCCTCCCCTAAAGTCCCTGGATAATTATAGGAATTATTTTTAATGTTTTCGGCTCCGAGATTATCTGATTGCCTGACCGCATGCTAGTGTTGTATTTTCATACATTAATTACTATTCTTTGTTTTTTACACATATTCTATTGGATACCTTCAGACAAACCAACTAACTTAAAAATTTTGCCGCTTGGGTGTTGGCCACCCCGTCACAATGGTCTAGTGGCTAAGGTACTCGGCTGCTGACCCCAGGTCGCGGGAGCGAATCCGGGCTGCGGCGGCTGAATTTTCGATAGAGGCGGAAATGCTGTGAGCCGATGTGCTCATATTTGGATGCTCGTATAAGAACCCCAGGTGGTCGAAATTTCCGGAGCCCTCCACTACGGCATCTCTCACAATCATATGGTGGTTTTGGGACGTTAAATCCCACATATCATCATCACGTGTCTTGGCCGATCTCCTTGCGTGGGCGAGTGCCAGCAATATGAGAGCCTTATCATCTAAATCAGACCATGCGCAACTACAACGAACTGGTCGATTCCTTAGCACGAGCCGCACTTGATAGCCAAATTTTTTCCGTACTGCCAGATGTTGAGTATATTACAGCATATCTAAAATCAGCAATCTGCACTGATATGATGAAAAATAGTAACTACATGAACAGGATATAACCACCTCAAGTTTCCATGGCGACCCTATCGGAACGAGTCCAGAAAGCTCAAAGTTTTAATCACTAAATTCCGATGTCGTGTCCTCCCCCCCCCCTAAACCTGTATCTACACAGAGCTGGAAAATGAAATCAATTGAATATTATTTTTTGTATTGTTGCCGATACGCTAAACTTAGAAAAAAGCTTCTGGTTATTCCATTTATGAAAATAGGCGTTACATTGGCGGCGGAAACTGCACTAAGACTTGGTGCCTCAGTTTTGGGACATTGCCACAGGGATGCTTTCAATGCCGTTTGCGATTATATTCAGGCATCCAAACGTATACCTTTGAGATCTTCAATCAAATAATTATTATTTATTTTGCGAAAAAATTCTAAAGGGTGAAGTAAAGTAAACGCAGCTGAGTGGTACTCACAACACCTGAAATCTCAAAATTTCTGAACTTGACTTTTCCACTTTTTTTATTTTTTGTTTGCGCTCTTTTTATGTGGTTGTCCTTACATCAGTCATATTATAATACAAATTCAATACACATAGTCAGATTGCTCACAGAAAACATCCACTACGTTTTATGGCCAATCCCCCTGAGTGGATGTGAGCCATGAGTCCAGGGAAACAACCAAACAAAAAATCGTTTCGTGTCTCAGTGAACGCGCTTCGTGCTGTCGCGTGAAGAGATAGCCACTAGAAGAAGAAGCGTGGAAATGACGCGGACGGCCCATTCGCCTCATCGAGCAGCGAGTGTGATTCCGTCGTCGATGCAAACCTCAAAGTCGCAGGCTTCTCCGACCACGAGCCTATGGGGCACAGTCGGAGTGACCGAAACACGTGCCGCGACTGCGGTCTTCACCACCGAGGCCCGCCCGCTGGCGGATACGGCGGGGCCAGCCCACGTGGCTTCACCCATTTTCAGCCAGGAGACGTCCATGCGCTGGTCCCCGTCACGCAGCCGAGCCGAACCGCACGTACCATCGGTGCAGGAGAGCAAGGTGACAGGGAACGCGAAACG
The DNA here is from genome assembly GCA_013436015.1 of Rhipicephalus annulatus. Classification (NCBI taxonomy): domain Eukaryota; kingdom Metazoa; phylum Arthropoda; class Arachnida; order Ixodida; family Ixodidae; genus Rhipicephalus; species Rhipicephalus annulatus. The sequence goes on from WOVY01002418.1 coordinate 80,151, forward strand.
GCTCGCCACCATCGCTGCACCGTGGGCCGGTTCGCTGAGCGTGGGCGCCGCCGTGGGCTACTCGCTGCCCGCGGCCCGCAGCCTCATAAGCACTCGAGACAACGCGTCTGACGATTTGCGAATCAGTGACAAGGAAATATTTTGGTAACGCAGCTTTCATTCGTCACTCAGTAGGGAGCGGGATGGGATTACGGTAGAGGGAAGAGGCATGCTAGCCGTAGGACATTTCCGCGACACTGCTCTTTGTTTTGGCAGGAAAAAACTGACGTTGTTCTGAGAATATTGCATATTTAAAGACGGCAGGACAAGAACGAAAGGTGGAGACAGAACAACGAGATGCAAGCCCTGTCCTGTAGTTCACTTTTTTTGTCAGTCGTCGTTAAGACATTGTCCTTTAAATGCCTAAGAACGCGCATGTCAGTGTCCAGTGTTCGGAATACTGATCAAATAACTCACACAATGTTCCTTCAATTTGTGTTTGCATAAGTCACAATTGTGAGTTATCAGTTCTCAAGATACTAGTAAAGTGTAATGCTGGGAAAGAACAATGATATTAAGTTATTTCGAATAACTGTGTGATGAGCCAGCTGAAAATGCTGTATATATCGTCGGCACCTTGCCTCAATGATCTTATTCGTCAACTATTAGCTGATCGGGTGTACTGCTGCAAAGACCACTGTTTAGACTGTTGTTGTCTTCCTCATTTTGAATACTACTTCCACAGAAGAGTATACAGGCACAAATGGAAAAAAAATAGTTACCAGCTAACCATAGGCTACCACGTGGCCGATCTTCTCCTGTTAAACACTTTTGCTTCATTTCAGGTTTGACTCGATTCTCTTGCTGGGCGCGGTGTTCGGATCGCTGTGCGGCTGTTTTGCGGTGCAGTGGCTAGGCCGGCGCAGGATGATGGCTCTGGGTTGCCTCGGTTCGTTGGCCTCTTGGCTAGCCGTGGCCGGCGCCTCTGCAGACTCCTTCCATCTACTCACGGCTAGGGTGCTCGGAGGTCTGTGCATGGGCATCGTGTCACTAGTGGTGCCCGCCTACATCGCCGAGGTGTCCCCCGCCAGCGACCGCGGAAAAACGGTGTGTAAGAACAGCGCTTCACACTGATGTTGATTCTATATATGAGGCCCAAGAAGCCACAGAAGCAATCAAACCCTGAACAATGGGACCCAGCAACGCTTGCCCTGAATGCCCTTACGAAAAATTTTTTCTACCAAAACTTCTTGGTTGCGCGCTCAGCTTCGATAACTATTTGTTTCGTCAATCTATATTACCATAATTGTGGTTTACTATCGGCATGTATACATACGCTCAGCGCTGAGAAACTTTTGAGATGAAACGGTGGAAGTTGCCAGTTGCAGACATACATTGCACTAAAGCAATAAACTTTTAATACATTAAATTTGGGGGGTCTAGTTACTGTATGACTGATAACAGTTTTGAAGATCTACAGAAACACGTCATGCAAAAACAGTACATACACTGCCGTGCCTCACCTTGGTTTGTGATGAGTTTATTTCAGGTTTCCACAGAAAATTGTCAAGTTTGCGAAAAGCAATATGTCTTCACGTCCTTCAAATGTATTCAGCCATATTCAAGTGCACTGCTGAAAAGCATTATTTTAAGCCATACATCAATGACACATAATTCAGAGTATTATAACTCATCTTGCAACTTTTTACCTAAAACTTTTTCTTGTTCGAAATGACGCGCTTGTCAAAAACGGTGGGTATGAAAAATGTTGGACCTATGTTTCTGGCAGGAGTATACCTACGCCTTCCAATTGTTATTCAAAAGATTCAACTCCACAGGGTACTTTCGCATAATTCAGAGCCTCCTTGTGTTTTATATATTTAGGAGCATGTTTTTGTATTTACGCAGTAATGGCGCCAAAAAGTGTCACATCAACTTTCTACACTTAGCATTACATGTTATGGGCAAAAGCTGCACTGTCTCCCAGAATCATTCGTAAAAGGTACAGAATCAATCTCTTGCTACTTCACCTACGACAATGTTTGAAACGAGGCTATAGTCGCTCATCACATGCTTAGAAAACAGTGGTACAGCGAATGAAGAGGTATAGAAAAACTAATGCTGACGTTTCCACTCTCATTGCTCCACTCTTCAGCATCTTTACCCCGTCACCAACAGTTCCACTGCTTTATATTTGTAGGTTAATATGCATTCGTACGGCCTCAACTCTAGACATTAGTTTTATTCGCTGTTTGTGTTTACTTAAATACACAAAATAGCAACAAAATTGATACGTAATCCGCTTATTTCTACATATTTTTTGTTCGTCTCTGGCACTGTTTGTTGCAACGATGAGCATTCATTGTATGAGTTAGATTTCTCGTTCCGTAGTAGGCAGGCTCCTTTTCAAGTTTTTTTTATTTTTTGCTTGTTTTGTTTTTGCATCTTTTTCATTGGCGTAATCAACTATACTTTGCCATGCCTGAAATGAACTTGCACTTGAAATTGAGATTGTCTCAGAAGTTGCACTCAAAAAAGGGCGCGGACAACGCAAAAAGAATTTTGGGTATAACCAAAGATAAATCGTAAACATTTAAACCACGAGTTGTTGAAGGCGATCGTTCATCGATTTTTGTAGTTCCGGATGAATGGTACTTTTTACGGTTGAGCCGACTTGTGGTACGTCATGTGGACTGTGTTGATTTTGACCTTAAGTGCAAATAATTCTTCTTTATGCTGACCCTTTTACACTCAACAACCCCACAGCTGACAGCATGCGTGATTGTCTAAGCGGATCAACAAACCAAAAAAGCAATTTCAATATATACAGTTTAGGGCAGTGTCTTTCAAATGCATCTATATCCAGCAACTGCGCAGTATTTAGAAAAAAATGCCGCCCCCCTCCCTCAAGGAAGTCGTGAGGAAATGCATTTTTTGCGCCGAGAAAGGGTACCGTTGCCGTCAGACATTCGCTTTCACTGACTTCTGTCATTGCCTTGAGAGGCGCCCAGCCAGCAAAGGGTTGAGAGTGAGGCACAAGTGGACTGGAGAGTGGGGCGCAGGGAGGAGTGAGAGCTAACGGCGAGAGGAGCGGCGAAGCACTGCCCCACTGTCTCGCAGCACATACTCTGGTTGCTAGGGGCGAGGATAAGCGTGCGTTCCCGCAGCTGTTGCTATGGGAAAGGGAGTGAGAGCGAAGAGATAACACCTGCCAGTGCGCGTACACCGGCGCAGACAACGCCGGATGCCTGACATAGTTTGACTAAGAAATGCATTTGCATTTCAAAGTATCTGTTGCTTAAACGTGCGGCACACACTTAAGTACGTAGCGAAAGCTGTACACAAGGTGGTCAGCCTCTCGTCTTTCTTTTTTTTTCTTTGCAGTGTGGTGCCTATCAGCTGGGCGTGGCCGCTGGAGTGCTCCTCATGTACTGCCTAGGCAAGTTCGCAGACTGGACACAACTTGCCCTTTGGTGTGCCATACCACCGGTGACAACACTTCTGCTGCTCGGTATGGCAGTGGAGTCGCCACGCTGGCTTTTAGAGACCGAGCAACAAGAGGAAGCGCACAAGGCGCTCATAATACTTCGAGGCAAGGCACACGATGCGGACGCCGAGTATCAGGTGAGCACATGCATGAACGGCTTCCGTTTCCGCGCAACGACATATGGACGTGACATGGTTCCATCGTGACTCGTACAAACAAAATGCCACAGTGGGTTTGAAAAGAAATTTCCTCTTATAAAATAGCGTTTAATGAGCAAAAAGTGTGGTATAAATTAACAGCCGTTCCTATAAGCCGCAACAGCCATATTTGTGTTGTAAACCCCATTCTACAGGAGAAATAACGTTGAACTGCCTGTTTTTTTTTTTAATTTTGAGTTTCACGTGTGGCCGTGTAAAGCACAGGGAAGCGTCTGCTGCATAGATTTTCCCACAGAACTGTACCAATGCGTGGCACGCATATTCACAATAATGGTCATAATAGGTTCTACAGTTTTACTTTCAGAAAATGTTCGTATGCTTATAAATAAATCCCAATCCAGAACTACAGATCAATGTTTGCTATTTGGTGTTTTTTAACACGCACGGTCTAGGTGTTAGGTGTTCAGCTGAGCGCACGTGGGTGACAGCTCTTAAGGCCCTCCTGCATTTCGACCCGATAGAAACACGACAGTTGTGGCCGAGAGTTGAAGCCGGACCTTCGGTCAGCATTCTGTGCAATTGAACATAAGACAAGAATAAAATCTGTGCATGTCACACCGACTCATGGTAATCTGTAACAGCATACGAATGGCACATAAGAAGTGTGCATCCTTTCTGGTGGCGTCTTCAACTTTTTTGTTTACCATGTTTCTTTTCTCAATGGTAGCCCATTGAACAAGTGTGACAGAGGTGTTGTCTAATATTAGACAATCTTTTGGTATACAATGGTACATAACTGGTACCTGAATCCGCCACTGTATTTACGCATAAGCACGTTTCTTCATCCATACGCCTTTGACCACGGTTGAGTCCTCAACAAGCATGATACATACATCGCCTTGGTCTTCGTGATAATGCTGCCTCTACGTCACATAGCGCCTGTTCGCATACACTAGTGATCCAATGTTCTCAAAGCGTTTTAACTGGGTAAAGTAAGAAAGCATAAGCCTCCAAATAAAGTGCGAACTTGTACGAAGCACTATCGTGCACGAGGTGACGCACTGCATATCATGAACAAGACCAGGGTTCAAGCATAGGGGCCTATTCGAGTTTGTACAGGTATCCGAAAAAAAAATGATTTCAAGTGATCAAAAGCTTTATGACAAGTCACAGAACAAGCATTACAGAGAGAGAAAGGCAAAGAAAGAAATGAAGACAGAAAGAAAGAAAAGAGAAACAAAGAAAGAAGAAGAGAGAAAGAAAGAAAGAAGAAGAACCCTACATTAATTTTCGAAAAGGGCACGTGAATTCAAAACGTTGGCCTGACGAAGGCAAAGCATCTAGTCAGAATTTAGGGTCTAGCGGCATTCCCTGTTCAAAAATTTTTCATCACTATTGCTGTAGCTCATGTTGCCCTGACGTACACGGCGACTTTGGAAATATAGTTTCGTTTTCGAAATAATAATACTAGTCGGGGTTGAACGTCTCGAAACCAGCGTATATTCTTACGGAGGGCTCCACAATTTTTGCCGTCTGGGATCCCTTAATGTGCACCTAATACTAAATACACGTACATCAATAATTTTCGCCTCTTTTGGAAAGCGGCCGCCATAGCCGAGATTTGATTGCGCGACCAGCGAGTCGGCAGTTGGTTTTGGAAACGAGAAGGCATCATTTATCTTGTACTAGAAATGCATTGTTTGGTATTCCTTAATGTTTTCACTGTGCGCACTGCGTGAGTTTTAACATGGCGCCCCACGTTTTGTAGGAAATCGAGGCCATCTACACGAAGACACCAACACCCCTGATTCACTACATGCTGGCCGTGCTAGTGATTGTGGTGCAGCAGTTCTCCGGCGTCAACATCGTCCTCCTTTATGCTAGCAGTCCACTTCACGCAGGCTTCGGGTACGACTCGGACGACACACTTCTTCTATTGGCCTCCCTACAGGTGAGCAGATTATGTACGAATAACAGTGCCCAACTATTCACTGACACGCCCGCCATTTGTCCATTTGTTCACAAAGCTCTATCACGTTTACGAAAACGTCAGTTTAACTCCAAAGTCGAAGCAACGAGTGCAAAATTGAAAAAATTGGAATCTCACATGATGAACGACAAGCAACTCGATACTTGTAGCAAGCGCTGAAGCACAAATGCGGGCGCCTCTTTGAGTTTGAGAAACGTGCATCCGCCAAAGTGGCCTCCTGCGAAGCAGTCTAGAACATGCCTTCTGGCATCTCGTGGCACTCAGTGTCCTAGATATCAATGGCAGTTGCTCAGGTTCGGCTGTAATCACTATAAGCTTGCACATAACGAGCATTTTTTCTCCATTAGGCTTACGAGAAATCAGCACATTCTTGACCGATCGTTCGTATTAAATAATAATGAAAAATCTGCTTAACTTGTCCACAATGAAACACAGGAAATGTCTAACTCGTGTATCCCAGTGTATAGACGAGAGCACGCCTATCTCGCACGCAGGCGCCTTCGGCGGTATACTCTCGCTCCCAGAGACGCCATAATTTGTTTTGAAGTGCGCAAGCAGTGGCTCTGGCGCTTGAAATAAAATGCGAAAAAGTGCCTGTTCACGCTGCGCCCGCTTATAAGAAGTCATCTGGGTACCACTGCGCTGCCTTCGGATGCAACAACAACCAGCGCTAAAAGAGGAGATTACTGAGCAGCGCTTGGGAAGTTCACAGCGCATCGCGGTAATCATGCCGGTGCGGTGTTTTCACTTTTGACCGATTTCCATCCGCAACAAAAAGCGCCAGGCTTCATCGCCAATGAATAAATGCCGCCAACAGAAAGAGACAACGAGCCTAGTAAATATGCACGATTAAGCACACTTACTGCGTGTATTCAAGCACGACGCCAACTATACCGCGCTTACATGAAGTCGCTTGGGCCCTACTGCGCCCTTCGCGGATGCGAAAACAACCAGCGCAAGAGTAAGATATTGCATAGCACTGTCTGTCAAGATCCCAACACGATGCGGCAATCGTGCCGATGTGGTGTTTTCGGATTGCTCAAATTACCAACCGCAACAAAAAACGACGAGCTCCATTGTCAGTGGATATATTGGAAATTGGCATGAAAAACTACGAGCCCAGTACAAATGTACGAGTAAGTATAATTATTGCATTTATTCAAGCACGACGCCAGATGTTCCGCTATGCCCCACCACGGTGGTCTAGTGGCTAAGGTACTCGGCTGCTGACCCGCAGGTCGCGGTTTCAAATTCCGGCTGCGGCGGCTGCATTTCCGATGGAGGCGGAAATGTTGTAGGCCCGTGTACTTAGATTTGGGTGCACGTTAAAGAACCCCAGGTGGTCGAAATTTCCGGAGCCCTCCACTACGGCGTCTCTCATAATCATATGGTGGTTTTGGGACGTTAAACCCCAAAAATCCAAGATGTTCCGCTATACAGCGGCGATTCGCGTGCAGTATGCCTCTAGTATGCGGCACCAAATCATTGCCGTACTCTTTCTGCGGTCACATGTCAATAGTAGGATATATTACGACTTACGCGTGGATGCACACACCGCGCACGTTTAGTACAACGGCGTACAATCGAGATGCAATGAGATGTGAACGGTGCGGAAAGCATGGCTTTAAAGCTCAGTCGAACTGCGACATGCCTTGGCAGCAACTAGGCGAGTCTGTGCTTTCGGCCGGCGTCAACGTAGCATTTTAAAATCCTGTTCTGGCTGGAATTTTCACACTGCGTGTGTGTTTCGAGTGTCCGGCATAACAAGCGATCGATAAACACGTTCGGCGCATGAGCACAAGTTGGAGCGAGATATCGCTACGTTGACGCCGGCTTAGGGCCGGTTCACGCTAACGGCTAGCATGCCGTAACGACGAAGTGCCGTAGAGCGGCGGCCGACTCCGCCCGCAGGAGATTTCTTTGAATTGCACGGCAAGCTCCGCCGACAAACATGGCTGCCCATCCGAATGCAGTTGTCGACATCCTCGAATCTATCAAGCGGCCGACGTGCGATTTTGTAGCTCGTAAGCTCTGAAATGATGGTTCTATTTGCTTAAAGCTAAAGTCCTTTAGCTTCGACAACACAATATTCAAATCAATTTGGCGCCGTTTTTTAGAACCATCTTCAAATAATTGATTTCCTAGGCCTAAACAAGCCTTCGAAAATTTCGGATGGCATACATTACACATTTGTTTGTTGTTGCTAACGTTACTGCCGCCATTTGTCCAAACACCTGCTTTATGAATGTCATGTTCAATTGCTGTGAGCTTTTTTTTTAATACCGGATCAGCGAAAATGTTCTATTCACTGTTGGAACATAGTCTGGAAACAACACGTATGACATACCATGAAAACCGCTGAGCATTAAGCAAGCAGCTCGAAGTGTCCCGCGGCAGACGCAGACAATGCGGAGAGGCTAAAGCAGACGACGCGGCTCAGCCATGTCGCTCCTACGTCGCTGATAGGTTAAACTACTCTCCGGCAAGCGGTAAACGGCACGAAAATGGCTCTTGGACCCATTTTTTTGAACGGCGAAGAACGGGAGACGTGTGTAACGCAAATAACCACGCACGGCTGCCTGAGAACGTCAAACGTCAAACGGCGAGGCATGCTTGCCGTTAGCGTGAACCAGCCCTTACAGCACAAATTGCCACAGCCAAGGCACGCCGCAGTTTGACTGAGTCGCAAGCAACGCTCTCCACTGTTCGTGTTTTTTTTTTCAATCGCGATGGTACGCACCTAATGAAGTTGCTTCCGCAGTCTGCAATGCACGTGCTGTAGACATTTCGGACTTCCTAGGAAGGTGTCCTCGATGTTTCACAGGAAATAGGCACAAACTTCCAGTAGAGGGAGAGCCGTAACGTGCTTACAGCTGCATTCGGTTTGTGAAGTTTCGGATTTGATTTGCGGAGCATCTGCTCGCGTGGCAGTGCAGTGTTGCTTCTCCGCGCTTGCAACAGGTGGTGCGACGCGCTTTTCAATATGGCAGCATGCACTGAGCTGTGTTCTGGTGTATAACAACATTTTGCGTAAGGGCCTTCCTACATAGTCACGTGATTGTGGTGGTGCCACTCAACACACATGACTGTTTTAGACAGTTTGAGTCTGTCCTGTTCACATTGCGTTATTACAACAATACTTAAGGCATCAAAATTTAAATCGGGGTCACCATAACCGAATAAATGTTGACAGGACAACGTTTTTCTCCCTATAGTAAGTTTTAAAGTAAACGGAATGTATCACGTTTTGTCTGTGCGCTCACATCGGAGTGTAGATAGTGAAATAACTAAAAGAACTGTGTCACAGAAGGTGCCTAACGATACAACTTTCAAGAATAACGTCGCTACATATCCACGGAGTGACTAATGATGAAGTGGGGCGAAGGACTGGAGGGTTTCGTCGCTAAACCATGAACCATCCACGAATATCACCCTCTACATCATCAAAGACGTGACAAACAGTGCATATACAAGAAATTTTATTATTTTATTATTAGTAAGAGGTAGCTAGCTACATGTCGTTTACGTTCACTCTTCCTTAAAACGGCTTTAAGGTTGGTTTAGTGGTAAATTGGTGATGGACGTAGTCGGATGTTTGCTAGGACGAAGTAGTGGGCAGTTTGCAAAGGTTGAACTATATATAGGCGGTCACGTACACACGAGATGGGCAGAGTGTGACAATCTATGGTTCTTTGACGTGCATATGGATACAAGTGAACGACGGTCTTCCATTTCATATTGGTTACTTCTAAACAGTATTCGTTTTATGGTAGGTGAAGTGGCGGATTGGTGATGGTGCGTAGTGGGACGTTTGCATGAACGAAGTAGAGGGCAGTTGGCAAACGTGGAACTACAGGCGGTCACGCGCATACATAACTAGGAGTCTTAAACTTGGTACATACAAGAGATGGACAGACCCACGCCTTTAAACGTTTCGCCCCTAAAAACTGAAACAGAGTGCCGCTGCAGGCAAGCCTAATTAAATATTTGTTGCACCCATTTGTGATCCCTAAGAACGCTTATAATCGTAAACAAGTTCTGGTGCGTTTTCTGTCCTAAGGCCACGTTATGGTTATAAGGCACGCCGCATCGGAGACCCAAGCTTAACTTTTACAGCCGAGCTTGCTTTATGCGCGTAGTAAACGTACGCGGGTCTATGTGTGTGTTTCCTGTCCCCTTCCGCTAATTGTGGTCGCGTGTCTAGGAATCATACAGGCGTTTTTGAACTGATCAGTAAACACATCTGCAAAGTATCATGAGAGGTGTTATCCCATTTACCTTTCACATCCCTTCGTGTGCATCAATATAAATTACGTCACACGAACGTTATCTTCTCATTCTTCTGAGTCATTGTGGCATGCACAACGTACGTGAAGTGGTTCAATTTATTATATCTGGAGCAGCTTATGATCGAGCTCCATCCAGTGTGCGGCGTGACACATCCTTACCGCGCATGCGCAACCACTCCCCTTTTCTCTCTTCTCCTACGCTTCCCTTTCTCTCGCCTCGCAATGCTTACCCAGGGAGCGTCTGCTAGCCTACACTCACTCTCCTTCTTCCTCCTCTAGGCATTCTACATCCACTTCCCACATGTGCGTCCCCACCACTTCTATCCCTTCTCCCTCACTCTTTCTCTCTTGCTTCACAAAGCTGAAGCAGACCGCGTAAGTTTACCAGTTTCTTGCTGAAAAAAACCAACTGCTCGAGCCACACAGCCGTTCACTGGCCACCACGTAGATATGAGCATTGGATCTTGACTTCTAAGGTAGTGCCGATGAGGGATTTCTTTTGTGCGATGCTAAACAATGATTATTCGCGGCATGTGGGTGAACTAACAGCATACTGAAACTTCTGCTGAAAGATGTTCTTGCAAACAGATATTCTGCTCAAAACGAATTGTCCTTAAGCTGTGCGCGTTTTTTTTTATATTATCCTTCTCGAATCCCTCTCGCTCTCTTTTTCCCTCTCTCTCTCTCTTGACTCTGGTCGCAGTTCGCGATGACAGGCATAACTGCTCAGCTTCTGGACGCCGTGGGACGCGTGAAACCACTGGCCGTGTCCGTGGTCATTAGCACAGGCAGCATGGTGGCCCTGGGTGGCGTTTACTTCAGCGTCTCGCACGACGAACAGGCCATGGACACGCACCTCGCCGCTCGTCTCACCGTAGTCTGCAAGGTGAGCTGCAGTCGCTACCACTATCCTCTTACCCCCTCCCCTCCGCATCTTCTAGAGAAGTGTTCGCTCGAGATTCTTTCTCCACTCCACAGAGATTACCATAGCGTCACCGCTTGAGTAGAAAATGACACCGTGCAACTAAAAATTAGAGCCGATCGTCACCCACACGCAGTGCACGCTTAACCAGTAGCGCAGCACCAATAATGACTTTCTAGTGTCCACACAAAAAGTTGAGGTGAGGGACGTTCTCGATACGGGGTCGATAGGGAACAGGGCCGATATTAGATATTTTTAAACACATGCCATCTTTCAGGCATGCGAAAATTGACTATAGAATGCACGTGCGTCCTCGAGCCATCGATAAAACTCACAGCTGCTTCATGCTGACATCTGCTTGTCATTACTGAATATTTTGTTTGCATATGATCAGGTATCGCTGTAGCATACAGTAGCATCGCGTCTATGAAGAACAGAAGTTGAAGGCTTACCGGGAGAAATTTTGATCATGGAGTAAACTTTAAAGCTGCAAACACTTTTGTGTCCCTCAAGGTAATCGAATATGCAAACGTATTCGCGTAACACTGGCATTTCTTACTGTCAATAACTGCAGCCAGAGGCCTGATAATTTAGATAAAGACAAAGAACTCAACGTTACTTCTCCCGTGAATTGAGGCATACATGCGTGCGGACGATCGCAGGTGATCTTCAGCATCGGTTTCTCTCTCGGCCTCGGTCCGGCGTCATGGACTCTCGCCGTCGAGCTGGCTCCGCTACGGAAGAGCGGCTTTGAGTTCGGAAGCGTCTGCGCTTTTCATTGGGCCTCGGCGCTCGGCATCATCAGCCTGTTCACCATCCTGGGCACCAATACCGGATCGCTGGCTCTGCTGGTGGTCCTGTCGGGCCTCGTCACGTTCACGGGTGGCATGACCGCCTTTAAGCTGCTTCCCGACACACGAGGCGTAAGCCTCGAAGGCATTCTATTGCAGGGCCAGGGCGACGTGCGCAGTCGTGGACCGTCGAACGTTGTTTACACGCTCAAGCCTGCTGACGCCATGCTGCAGTCGCCGAAGAAGCACCACAAAGAACCAACAACAACGCGAGGCGAACAAAAGAAGCGGCCGAAGCGCAGAGACTCTGAGCCCCTGTCGCCAAGCGGAGTGGCCGCTAAGGGGTCACCCAAGCCTAAACTCAAAGCTCAGGCTAAACACCAGGCCAAGCATCAAGCGAAGGCTGAGTCTAAAGACAAAGTCGAGGCTGGACCACACGCGCAGGCTTCGGTTGAATCTGGGGCTACGGAAGTGGTTGCGTCGGGTGAAGATGTTCTCAGCGGAGCAACGTCGTCCATAGCTTCACCCACTGAAGGAGCTCCAGAAAGCAAGAGTTAAAGGACGCCACCGAGAAGGGCTAGACGTGGCGTCTTTCTCCCGTAGACGTGCGTCTCTTTCCTGCAGATGGGCATCCCTCTCCAGCAGAAAGGCGTCTTTTCTGCAGAATGACGTATCTCCCGCAAAACGTCACTGGACAATATATTACGTCGGCTTAGTTTGATGCTGCCATGAGCAGTCTGTTTCAAGTCGATGGGGGTGCTGGCGCCACTCGAGTAGAGGCGCGTTACCTCATAACATCACGCCGTCTACACGTGTGCAGAATTTGAAATTATCAATGGAGGCATTTTCTCATTTCTGTTCTGAAAGTATTTCCATGTTCGTGCGAAGTACAGAATGTTGCGATGGCGATGAGTGTTTGTCTTTCTTTAGCATCTATTAGTAAATTTTTGGACGAAGTTATCGTACTTGCAGACATGGTTAAGGGGACAAGGTAAGCAAACATTATGGAAAAAACTTTCTTTTTTTGCATTGATTGAAATCTGCGGCCTTTTTCAAGCCAGACTCAGTCATTTGTTCATCTCAGAAAATTTTCTCTCTAAAAACAAATTTTCAAAGTTATGCAGCGGCCTGTGATGCCGCCATGCTTATGTAGTAAGGAATTCCTTGCAATTCAAGCATCATAACCATATGATGAGATTACAACTTGCGAGCTGGAGTGCATCTGCACACTTAGAAATCAAAGGGTCTAGAGCTACGGAAACGAAAAAAAAATTGGCCCCACCTTCCCAAAGGCAATCGTGAAGAAACGCAAGTGCATTTTTGCACCACGAGTATGTGACGCAGTAATTTAATGGCGTGAATTATTGACGAGAAAGGATTTGTACCGAAACTATTTGTTTACACATTCGTCAGATAGGGAATGGTCGACAGTGAGGCTCACGCTTCACTCCATTTTTTATACGTACGAGCAAGTGGGCGGGAGAGTGGGTCGCAGGGAGGAGAGAGAGTGATCAGCGAGATGAGTGGCGAAGCACTTCACCTACCTAGCCGCGGTCGCGCGACCATTTGCGACTGGCGACCAGACTGCGAGCGACGTTCACAGCGGCAAGGCTTCATGCGAGCGACCGGAAGTCGCAAACCCGGAGAGTCACGTACAGATCTCGTTATCAACGAGAACTTGGGCGACCAGCGACGATCAGCTGATCAGATACGGAGCCCGCTGAGCGCGATGCGTTTGTTTTTGACGGCTGTGTTTGCGTAGCGTTCTCCCGGCAGCATCATAGACTTCGAGTCGAGTGATGAAGAAGAGGTTGTGGCGGTGCTGATGTGCTCAGCCAACGTGTCAGCGCTGGTAGCACGAAAGCCTTCTAAGCAAGCAAGGTGGCGGTGGGTGAGACTGTCCCTTCGCTCGCGAGAAGTGGCTGGCCACACAGGGTCTGCTTCCCGACTTGCGCTCGCACGACGAGAAGTATTTCCGAGAGTAAGTTTATGGTTGTTTTACGTGCTTATAAGATAGTGCATAACATGTTATCTCATTCTTTTTTTGGTGGTAAGCTTCATGCGGATGCCGCCACGAACGTTCGACACTTTGCTCGAACTGCTGCGCCCCGCAATATCCAAGCAGAACACAAACCACCGGCCTACAATTCCGGCGCACGACTGCCTGGCCATGACCATTAGATAAGAGCGTGTGGTTTGAAGATTAATATGCTGTGGCTTGTGGCTGCGCTTCGCTTGTAAGGAAGTTTCGCTTGGGCGGATAGAACGAATTGCATTTATGACGTATGCGGGCTCGATGGTTCAGTCGTTACTGCGGTCGGCAGTTTAGGCGTAAATGAGGGGTTTGATTACGGCCGCATCGATCGCCTTTAGGTGGAGGCGAAATGCACTCAAGTTGGCGCGTTTGTTGCGCACGTACGTTAAGAATCTCAGGTGGTGAATATTTCAAAACCATCTGTTGTGGCTTATTGCGTAATCAGTACGTGGTTTCCGCTTGTAAAATCACAGAAAATGGGATTCTGCGCTACACAATGACATTGCATTGTGGACGTGTCAGTTCCCGTTTTCTGTTATCCTGATGCACAGGTACTATATAGAGCGCAATTATGATGTTATAAAATAAGTGAAACACAATCCTCAGCTTTGCGAGTACAATTATGCACAAATTGTTAGGACAAATTGATGTGCTGTTCAAGGCACTCAAAGAGTATTCATGCCAAAAATATTTTTCAGCATCGAGGAGGGAGGAGGTTCCACTAACCACCCTTTTTGTATCTGCATGCACGACGGTGTGTGTTTGCACAAGCACACATGCGAAATTTCTCACAAACATGAGCAGCGTTTAACCCCTGCACCTTGCTAGAATTTTACGTATGTTCTGTTAAATTGACAGTGACCCAATACACTGTGGACAGTAGCGCAGTGGCAAAACGTATTGTGGACGGTAGCACATTGTGTGAAAGCAATTTAAACAATAGACTTGAGTGATGTACGTTTTGTGAAATAGGTTCTCCTTGAATTTACAGCTTTTCAGAAATCCATGCTAAGCAAATTGCTACAGGTACGTTTAGGTTGCCCTTCTTCAACCTGAGTGACATGAGCACGTACGCTCTTCCATGAAAAGGTTGATGCATGCTTATGATTCGCCAAAATGTGTAGGCACAGAAATATTCACTGCATATACGACAGCTTGCGGAGTGCACAAGCAGTGCGACCGTTCGCGACCATTCGCAAATGGTCGCGCGACCGCTCCTAGTCGCCGGTGTGCACCAGCCCTAATTAGGTTTAACTGTACAGCGCAATCGTTCTCTCAAAAGTGTACAATGGTTTTGTCCAAATGCGAGCAGTTGCTGACCTTGGCTGTCATGGAACTTGACATATCGAAATTTCTAAAGTTAGTCTATAAATATGCATTCTATCAGAAGCTGTGACGATGCCGTAGAAAATAGACAGTAGAGGTAGCACTCATTAATGCATAAAAATGAGGAACACTTTGGCAAAGTAGCGTCATGACTACGACACTGAAATGCAACTATGCATGAGATTTTCAAGCTCAGCATGCTCCTTTTACATTGTGTGTCTTCCATCATGGCTGTGCCGACAGAAATTTCACATGGCACTTATGCGTTTTAGGTATGCCAAGGAAGTGCGAGATAAATTGGCACACTACTTCGTCACAGACGGTCAGGTGCCTTGGCAGGACAAAGTGGTGAACAGCACTTGAGGCGTACAAGGTGAAGGTGAGTTGTAAATGCATTTTATTGCTTACAGAACTTATCTACATAGCATCTTCTTAAGCTAAACAAACAAGAGAAAAATCACCAGTGACACAACAGATACATTACAGAGAAAACTGTCGTGTCCAAATATATTCATGAAAACACAAAAAAAATAATTAATGTTAAAATATTTGAGTTATTGCACGGTTATCACTACAATTATCACAGAAATAAGTTGCCCTAAAGGGGTCATGACACCCAATTTTCAACCATAATGTGTGTTGTATGAGCTGATTCTTGTATGTTCACATACAAGCTGGCAAAATTCGAGTGATTTGGTCAAGCTGCTAATTTTTAATCGCATATTTTTATAAACGAGCTAGTCACCTGACAGTTGGGCAATACTGACGCACTCACTATCCATGACATCACGAACCGCTTGCTCGACAAGCTGCTGCACAGTGTGCAATCTGGCAGACGGTCGTGTTCCGTCGTCAACTGCACTTGCAATCAAATTTTTTTCGCATTGTTGAACTCTCCACTAAACCTAAATGACTTCCAGGGGTCGAAACATGGCTACTGTGTCAGCAATGTAGCGCTGGTACTTGCAGCAAATAATTTCGGATGTCAAAATGGGTCCTGTGAATGTGCAATGCGTATACCATTTGCCATTGCTCCTTCGGCTTGTGACGTCTCGCATGCCATGACAAAATGGCGGTCACTTGTGGTAGGTTGAGTTTTAGGAGCCGAGCACTTCTACGGCATATTTTTGATTAAAATGATCTGTTAAGGCCCCTTCTCACGCGTGCACTAGCACATTTTACTCTGTAGTTTTGTTTTTTGCTCACAACCGTCAATTGTTGAGTGACCAGTCGTGACCCCTTTAAGTTGAGACTAGAAAAGTGAACACAAGATAAAAAAAGATGGGTGTCATTGACATTATATAAACACTTCAATTTGCTTCACTGCTCTGATGCAATTTTGCCTCTGCTTCATACAGCATAAGTTCTACTGCATGCATTACATCTTGTGCAATGTGCACTGGTAGCTCTCTGAGGCGTGCATCGGTACGTAGAGCGAAGAAACCAATGTTATCTTTTTTGATGACCCCCTTGTTCGCTCTGATGTGTTCAAGGTGCTCCATGCACGCTTGCGTCACAGCTTCATAGCTTGTGCCCTCTCCTGCATTGCTGCAAAGCAAGTGTGATCTGCGATTCATGCATATGAATGTTTTAAGGTTGCATTGTTACTTCGTGAAGCACCATTTAGCAAAAAAAACTGTGTGAGAACGACAAGGTAGAAACAGAAGAAACAAGACAGAGCACTGACTTTCAGCTGATGTTTGTGCTTTTCGGCACTAAGAAAGAAAAAAATATAGCGGAACTGAAGCAAATTAAATAGCACACTTAAAAGATAAATGTGTCAATAAGGCGTCTACCTCTCTGTGAGAAATAAATGGGCTTTTGATCTTTGAAATGGACACTCGTGTTTTGGGACAGGGTGCTGATGTTCTGATATTAACGCCTAAATATTACGGTAGTTACATGGGTTCTGTCTGCCTTAGTATAAATGTGCCCACAATAAAAACATCAGTTTAAAGTCAGTGCTCTTTCCTGTTTCTTCTGTTTCTACCTTGTCGTTCTCACTTTCTTTTTTGTTACTATGTCTGTGTACCAACTTGACCGAGCGTTAACCTTATAAAGTTTTGTATTTTGTAGCATGCGCAGGATTGTTAGAAAAAAATCTGCAAGTTTATCCTCTAAGAGTAAGCGGTATATCTCACCTAGCGCCCTGGCAGGTCCGTTGTCGTCTTGACGAGCGTGACCTGCAGTGAATTATACATATTGCTTAAATGTACAGAAAGAGATCTTTTTTCGAAAAGTTGTGATTGTGGTCTCTTGCCAGGAATACCTAAAATAATTTTTTCGTTTACACACCGTTTTGATGGTGGCTGCTCTCTTGAGGTGGTTGCTGAAGCATCACTGCAGAAGGAGGCATTATTATTATGCAACTTATAAAGTGTTACAATTGCATGCAGCAGAATCTGGTGTGAAAACATTAGGCACATTCTCCAAATGTGCTAGAACATGAAGAAGGTTACAAAACATGTTTTTAAGATTTAATAGATTGGCTATCTATGCATGCCCTTCATTTGTCATTACTTAGGTGGATTCATAAAGGTTTTACTCATTGCTGCAGGTGTCGACACCAGTCTCCTCAGCCGTATCAGGGGTACGTTCCGGTTCCGCTGCATGGCTTGACCGAGGTGTTGATCTGCAGTGATGAAAACTTCTCTCTATGTATTTGATCATGCCACTAGTACATGAACAGTTTTAGGCATTCTTCGGGAGTTAAAATGTTATTATGATTTCACTCAACACGAGGTTTATTTTACACTTGCGTTACCTCTTGATTGAGCACTGCTGTATGGAAGGTGTGCATACAGAAGTTTAATGTGCCTATTATGTTAATAAAATGCTATGTAGGTTGCGCATCTAAATGAGAACAACAGATATTGTCACGGAGATGAAGTAAAGGTAGAGGAAGAACTCAAGCAGCTGATAAGCACGCGAGGGTGTTAATCAGCCATTGTGAATCTTGCCTGTGGGTTTTCCCCTGTAAACGCATTTCGTACAAAAGTCTCTAACCCCATAACAATATCTCACTGGCTATGTGAATGAAATTTATACAGTCAATCCTAAATGGCTGTGCAAACGATGTGTCTGATGAAACTGTGCCTGCTGTCATTATGTTTCTTGAACACATGCTGCATACGACTTTTGCAGCATCATTTTACTGCTAGGAATGAGTGAATGCTTCACATTATTCAGCTCACTTGTATTGCAATCAGCACTGGGCACTTGTTCATAACGAATTGACATGAATGTGTGTCCAGTGTATGCAGATAATGCATTAGTTTGCTTAATTGCGGCCTGTCGCTGATGAATACTTTGCTTTTTCAGAAATATTTGACGTTGTACAATAACCACATTCACAGAAAACAATGCCTGTGCCCTCATGTATTCCTGTGTGCTTTTGTTCAGTGTTGAGTGGTGAATGTATTTAAAAAAAATGCAGTGGTTTGGGCAAGCTAACGACCTGAACACCGCCTTTCAAGCATGCTTGTATTTTTCATAATTTTGCAAAGTACAATCACCTAGTAATAAAAAATAATGTTTCTAGGTTCAAGTCCATGCGTGTACAGCTTCAAGTGCATGCACATGGTACCGAAAATTTTTGTGCATGCTCACCTCTCATTAGCCTCTTCTGCTGTGATGTGGCTGCTGCAAGAGAACATGCAATATGTGATTCTGTCAGTGCTATTGTTTGCATTTTTAGAGCATTTTCACTGTTTTGCTACAATATAAGTAATTATGCTGCATTATTGTAATGAATATGTGCAATGCTTGTCTATGAACAGCCTCATGACACATGCAATAAGCGATCTCTTTAGATTTTTAGATTTTGTATTAAGCCTTCCTTCTTTTGGTAAATGAGAGCCGAGAATGACACAGAAAGTACACTCATTTCTCTCATTCTTACTGTTCTGTCTTCAAAATTCTGTTTTGTGAAGCTGTCCACGTGTTACTTGTACGGTATGCTATATTTTTTGCGTTGTGCTGATGCATTGTGCTATGCTAACCAAAACATTTCATTTTCTGTTCAATGGAGGGTAAGCATTATTCATTACCTTTGGTCAATGGCACTCATGTTCCACAGTAACCTGAAAGAATGATGCACAGAGTTATTCTTCGTAGCTGTAGCCACAAATACTCGACATCAAAACAGCCCATTGCCACAATGTTCATGATCACATGCATGCCCACTGTGAATTACCTCTTGGGACTTCTATGTTTATGTGCAGTGTACTTATGTGTATTGATATGTGTGTATTTATGTGTATGTAGAACAGTCATGTGAATTAAATCAACTTTTTTTTAGTACTCAATAGTCAGCTAATATTTAACCTAAGCCACAGGCTCAGATTCTCCTTCCAATAATTCAAGCATGGCCTCAAAATGGGGCCATTTTATTGTTGGAATGTCGGCTGCTCCGGCTCCACTTCTTTGTCTTTCACGTATGTCTTGTTGTTTGCTTTTGAAGATATCACGCAGGTTCTTTAATCGCTTCTCAACAAGGACACCTGAAAACAAAACCCTTGCTGTAAGTATGTATTGTGCATACTGTATTGCTGATAAATTTTCTACTTTATTTCAGCACAATTATGAGCGGTCTTTATTTTCTTTGCCCAGATCCTTTCGGCTGCAGCACCCTATAAATCTGAATATTGGGCATCAAAATGAATCGCATGCCATCTAAACTTAAGTATTGGTAGGGGCTTAAACATTGCAAAATCTCTGCCCATGATTGAGGGAACCTGCAGCCAAGGGTTCCAGAAATGCCGCCTACCTAGTGTTTTCGACCGTCCACCTACATGTGCACGACATCACAGCTGATGCAATGATTACTTGCGCAAAGAGTTATGGACACTGTTTCTTGAAGGTAAGCATGTCTGCCAAGCTATTGTAACAAAGAGGCTGTTTATACTGTCGGCAATTGAAGTTCACTTGCAAAAAGTCTATTTCATGAACCAGCACATGATGTCTTTATCACCTTCAGAGTGAAACTTTCTAAGCATTACTGCATTGTGCAAAACTCCACAGGTGAGTATATACCATTGGTATCGGCCAAGGGAAACTGTCGTTTACAGCGGGAGCGATTGTTGTCAAACAAAAGCAAACATGTTAAATAACTTGAAAAGAAGGATGAAACTAACTAGAGCAAGATGACAATTTTTGAGAGAAAGAAATGCAACAAACATAGTATATGACTCAAAGTGTAACATAGAGAGAGCAAGAGGAAGGAAATTATAAGAAAATAAAGGGACCAAAACATGAAAACATACCAACACATAGAAGCAGACATGAAAAATTGACTTTAAAATATAGGAACAAAGAAAACAAACAAAAACGAGGCACAGTTGGAAGCGGAGAGATATAACCTGTGGGAATAAAGGAAAAATCGAAATATAAAGGCACCAATAGACAAAAACACAGGAGAGGAAAGCAACAGTTGTGAAGAAATGAGGATTAGATATGGGCCACATTACAGAGGAATAAATTCCCCCATCTGTGCTTTCCTTCAGTGTTCGCCCAGCCACTAAAACACTACCATACCTTTTTTTTACGATTGCATGTCATTTGGCATCAACAGCAGACTCCCAAATCCGGACATTTGACAGCGCTGCTAAATATGTTTTGTATGTCTTAATTACACGCTCCTCTATGGAGTGCACAAAATGCGCTCAAAGCAGAAGCTACTTTGCATTCTTTTTTAAAACAGCACAACTGCAATGCATAGGCAGAATTAAAGCGTAACCCCCCCCCTCACCGCGCACTAGATATTATGCATTGCAAATGCCGCACGTTCACAAAAGCACACATTCCCTTGGCCAGACGATGACGTACAAACACAGCAAGGAGCAGGCGCTAGGTGACTTGGCAAGTGCGAGCAGTATTTCGAACGTCTGAGCTTTATTATCATCTATACAATGTTCTGTCATGTCGATTTCGATGTTAAACTCGGAAAGTCGCGAGAACAAACGTGCACACAACTGCGCTCGCATACATCACAGTCAATACATCTCATGCAAACTAAAACCTTGCAGTACAAATACCAATATTTTCATTGTTCATTCATTGGCAACGCCAGCCATGCAGTACACACCTGTTCTTGTTTATATAGCTACTCAAACAAAAAATCTCGGTACTTACTCGACATGCCGAACATGCTTCCGATCTCTGCTCAAGCCCGGTCCTTGTTTGTCCGATCTTTAAAAGAAGGGTGCCGCTTGTCATACAGATATGGGTACAATTTAATCGCGTCGATGAGGAGCTCGGCCAAGTACCCAAAGCTGGCCGTGGTGGCATTCGCCTGATGCGAGGAAAAATCCACGGCGGAACGTACGTGTCGTTCGTACCTCACGGCAGTAGGCAAGCGCAACGAGAAAAAAAAAACATACGAGGTGGCCGGATGTAAACAAAGGCTGACGTCACTTCTGATCTTCGCTGATTGGTTAAACTGTTTTGCGACTGCAGTCGCGCGACCAAAAAATCGGTCAGGAAGCGATTGGCCAAAACAGTCGTGCGACCGTTTGCGACCGTTCGCGACTGCTTGCGACCAGTCGCAAATGGTCGCGCGACCGAGGCTAGTCGCCGGTGTGCACCAGCCTTTACACTCGCTCTGCACACGCGCGAGCTCCGTCGAGCTCTAGTACACCAGCTACTTCACCCGCACCACCTGCTCCTGTTTTTAGGGACTATGATAAGCGTGCGTGCCCGCAGCTGTTGCTATGGGAGAGGGAGTGAGACCGGAGAGACAATACTTGCCGGCGCGCGGACACCAACAGACTCCTGACATGCCCCGACAAAGTTTATTCACATATAAAATCGGCGGCACCAAACTTGCTGCTGTAAAATCCGTATTATTACGAAGGCGTGACGCCAACATGGTCCTGAAGGCGTCACTGCTCCGATACTCGCCGCTGCCAAAGCCACTGGCTGTTTCGTAACGTGTGTTTCTCAGCTCACGACTGCTTCTGAGCAGAGCTGATAGACGAGCTGACCAGACGACGGTGAGTTAAGGCAAGGTTTATATACAGCATTGAAATGGAGGCTGTAAATATTCGGCACTGGGGCCGACAGCTTAGGGACTCGAAGCAACGAGATGTCTTCTGTGACGCATACGTGGACTTCTCTATGACGCATAGGTCAGCTGCTGCCAACGCGGCTTGGCTTCTTTATAGGCACCGGGTGGACCTTTACGTCAACAACGTCTAATCAGAAGCGCCCCTGGTTGTGATGTCACATTCCTCCAGTCAGGAACCGCCGCTGGGTTGCGTCATGATCCTCAAATCTGGAGCCGCTGCGTGGGGTTGCACCCGAGAATGAGTGATGTTGCCACGCATTGCGTAAGACTCGCCAGACTGGATGCCGCCGCTTGCATTACGTCGTTGAGATGATGACGTCCGGCGAGCTCACTCGCTGGTCTTGACACAGATTGCCTTTGGAGAGGCAACGACGTTCAGCGTGGACTCCCAGGCGTACCAGCACCCAGCTGCCAGACAATGTGCCGGAACGATGACTTGTTTCCACGTGGCTCGGATGTCGGGCACGCTCGTTCGCCAGGTGCCTCCAGGTTTCCCTCCATGGCCAGAGGGAGGATGTAGCACCAGGCTAGTTCCGTGAACACATCCCATTCTTGAGGACGGATCCCAGCTCCACTGGCTTGCCGCCACAACTTGTCGATTAGCCTCGCTCGTCTCTTATGACGATTATTGGTCTCAGCACTTGTCGATGGTTCTGCAACTTGTCAAGAACGGTTTAACAACAGACAACACACGACACAAGTAAGTGCCCTCAGTTACCCAACAGAACACCAGACAAAGTATAGTACAACATATGCCTAGCTACGTGTCAATCGAAATTTCGTTCTCTCTACATCAAGCGGCACATGTGGGACACAAGACTCCTAAATTGAGAACTCAAATTTTTACACGTACAACAACGTACTTAAACAGAATACGACATAAAGTTGTCTCCTTGAGATGACTCTGAACTAGAGCGCTCAGTTAGGGCCGTGATGAGGACAAAATTTTGCCCCGACTCGCCAATGAAATACCGAAAGGTGGAGAAGATACTAATTGAAATGCACGGCTCAATGTGTCTGTATTTGCGTTAAGCTTTCATTTCTTGTAGCGAACGTCTAAGTTGTGCTGTTAAAGTATCGTGCTCCACCTCAGTAACCCGTCCCTTTTAGGCGACATGTGGATGGTGCCACTTGCATGACGTCGTTGAGATGATGACGTCAGGCGTGCTCGCTCGCTGTCTTTGACATAGATTGCCTTTGCAGAGGCAACGACGTTCGGTGTGGACTGCCAGGCGTAACAGTATGTGGCCGGGGACGTCTTAGTGGTGTGATCAGTGGCAGGCACCCAAAATATTGACACACCTCGATGGGCGGATGAAGAAGAGGAGGTGGAAGCGGTCTGGCTCACGAGCAGCTCGGTCTCCGGTTTTCTGGCTCTGAGCTGTACCGATCTCAACCATTTCCTGTAAATAAACGCGTTCCATCGTCACAGTTGTGGTGGAAGGTGCGGGGTAAGCCAGCTACTGTCAAGCGAGACCGGAGAGCAGCCGTCTACTAACGACGGAACCGCAAGAGCACGAGCTTCGCCGCAGCCGTCGACTAGCGGGCTTGCCACCACTACCTCAAGATATGAACTTGGACGGAGACATCCAGCAGCCGGTCGCGAGGGCGCCGTCTTTCCACTACCGAGAGCCACGCACATTTACAGGAAAACCTGGCGATGACGTTGAAGAATGGCTCAGCCACTATCAACGGGTGAGCCGAGCCAATGGCTGGAATGCGGCCAGCCAGTTGTCCCACGTGGGTCTATTTCTCGATGGCAGTGCTTTAGTGTGGTTCGAGAATCACGAAGACACCTTGACAACATGGGACCAGTTTATGGAGGAGATCAAGAAGTGCTTTGGCGACCCTGCGACGAAGAAGAAACGTGCAGAGCAAATGTTGTCGCAGAGAGCTCAAGCTTGTGGTGAGACATGCAGAACCTACATTGAGGAGGTACTGAAACTGTGCAAGTGTGTGGACACCAACATGACGGAAGAGGACAAGGTGGGCCACATTCTCAAAGGAATTGCGGAAGACGTCTACCACTTCCTTATCGGCAAGGAGAGTCTTGAGTCTGTGGCCGATGTGATTGGGCACTGCCGAACGTTTGAGGCCCTAAAGACTCGCCGCATCACTACGAAGTTCGGACGCCTTGCCAATGTTACGACCGTCGCCACTGTCGATGTGTGCCAAGACTCCGTGCCTACCGACCTTTCGTCAACGATTCGCCTCATTGTACGTGAGGAACTTCGTCGTCACTTTTACGCGCCCTTGAACGCCCGAGAACCACCGTGCGATACACCAGTCCACAAGTATCAATGCTACGAGTTTCGAGGAGCGCAGCTATCCCAACCGCGGCCCTCAGCTAAGGGCTCCACCACCGACGTCTTCTTATGTAGAGCCGCCTTATGCTCCCCACAGTCGTTACGGCTACAACAGCCATCCACCTCCTTTTGCGTCTCAGTGGGAACAGAGCGCCGCGTACCCTCAACATCCAGCGACGTTCCCTATGCCCCGTGAACGGCCCGTCTGCTACCAGTGCGGTGTTCGTGGACATATCGCCCGATTTTGCCCAATGCGACGTAATCCACGTTCGACATTCCCTCAGAGATCCGCGACGTTTGCACAACGAAGCCAACGGCCTGACTACACCTACTGGCCCCCCAACCCAACTGACGAGCGGCACGCCTACCAGCCGATCAACCGGAGTGATTCGCCCGGATCTGTGCGCAGCTTAACGCCGCCCACCACCCGTCCACCTCGGTCACCATCTCCACGGCGCCGGTCACGAATTTCGTCTCCGCCACCGGGAAACTAGCCAGCGCGGCCGACGGAGGTGAGGTCGCTGGACGTACCGATTTTCATCAAAGAATGCCTCCACCAGTTTCTATGCTTCAGAATAAGGTTCAGGTACTTGTTGACGACGTTCCCACGATGGCATTGATAGACACTGGCGCAAGTGTTTCCGTGATGAGTTTAGTTTTTAAGCAACGACTGGGCCGTAAGGTTATGTTTCACTGGGACAAACCTGCCACATTTCGGGCAGTGAGCGGCGCATTCTTGCGTCCTGTCGGCGTCTGCACTGCGTCTGTTAGTGTTGCCGGTAAAACGTTCAAGGCGGAATTCACAGTACTGGCTCAATCAACGCATGACGTTATACTTGGCATAGACTTTTTGCGAGAGTGTCGTGCGACCGTGGATTGTGGAGCAGGTGAGGTTCTGTTGTCTACTCTCGCCCAGCAGCCTGATTGTGAGAAAGGTAACCTCACTGTAGCTAAAGATGTACTTCTGCCAGCGTGGTCCACGGCCAGCGTACAAGTGACCACTTCGGAAACCAACTCGAGTTTGAATTCACGTGACATAGTGATTGAGCCGTTGCCTGTAGCTTGTCTCAAGAAAAACATCTTTGTACCACGATGCATTGTATCTCTCGCAGACGAGACGGCTCAATTATGGGTGATAAACAGCTCACCCGAGTCGGTTGTACTACCGGCTGGTATGCGCCTTGCCCTGTTCGAAAAGCAGAGCAGCACCTGCATTGGAGCTTTAAGCGATCTTGAAAGGGCGGGTCCGGAAACTTCTGGTATGGAAGCTGAATTTTCAAAAATGGTTAGCAAGTCCATTTCCTCACAGAAGCGCAAAGACCTGGTTGCACTGCTGGCGAGACATGCTAAAGTATTTGATTTTGCACGGAAGGTGCCTAGGGCTCAGATACCGACCACGCGCGCTCGTCACAAGATCGATACTGGCTCTGCTCATCCTCTCCGACAAAAGCCCTATCGCGTGTCCGTGTCCGAACGCAAAGTTATTGCTGAACAAGTTGGCGAGATGCTAGCCACTGGTGTAATTCAAGAATCGTCAAGTCCGTGGGCTGCACCTGTTATTTTGGTAAAGAAAAAAGACGGGTCCTGGAGGTTCTGTGTTGATTATCGGCGTCTCAATTCTATAACCAAGAAGGACGTGTACCCCCTCCCCCGCATTGATGACGTAATTGACTGCCTTCATTCAGCTTCCTACTTTTCTTCGGTAGACTTGCGATCCGGGTATTGGCAGATTCCCATGGACCCAGTTGATAAAGAGAAGACGGCTTTTGTAACGCCAGACGGTCTATTTGAATTTAATGTTATGCCGTTCGGCTTGTGTAATGCTCCGGCAACATTTGAACGCTATATGGATACCGTCTTGAGAGGCCTTAAATGGGAAATTTGTTTATGTTACCTGGACGATGTGGTTATTTTTGGACGAACTTTTGAGGAACATAATCATCGCCTTGACGTTGTTCTAACATGTTTGGAGAAAGCCGCCTTGACACTGAACTCAAAAAAATGTCGTTTCGGTGAACGGCAAACACTGGTTTTAGGACACCTTGTGGACAAAGCTGGTGTTAGGCCGGACCCGCAGAAAGTGGACGCCGTCAGCAAGTTTAAGCAGCCACAGTCTATCCGCGAGCTCCGAAGCTTTCTGGGCCTATGCTCTTATTTTCGCCGCTTTGTACCTAATTTTGCTGAAAAGGCCCAGCCACTGACTGACTTGCTGCGCAAGGACGTCCCTTTCCACTGGACACCAAATTGTGAGTCAGCGTTTAAGCAACTAAAGTTCGCTCTCACTTCCGGGCCAATACTATGCCACTTCGATCCCTCTGCTTCCACGGAAATCCACACCGATGCCAGTGGAGTTGGTCTCGGCGCGGTGCTTATTCAACGACACAACAATGCTGAACACGTCGTCGCCTATGCAAGCCGGTCCCTGAGCAAGGCAGAGCGTAATTATACGGTTACCGAATTGGAGTGCCTCGCCGTCGTTTTCGCCGTACACAAGTTTCGCCCCTACATCTACGGTCGTCGTTTCTCAGTAATCACCGATCATCACTCTCTTTGCTGGTTGGTGAGCCTACGTGATCCATCTGGTCGACTTGCGCGATGGGCCATACGGTTACAAGAATTTGACTTCACGGTCCGCTACAAGAGCGGTAATCGCCACGCAGACGCTGACTGCCTGTCACGGCTTCCTCTACCAACGACCGAGTGTGAAGCTGATAATTTTGACGATTTTATCACAGCTATCGACTCTCATTTTCCTGACATCGCGGCTTTCCGGACAGCACAGCACGAGGATCATTGCTTAGATCACCTGTTTGCCTCCGCGAATGACCCGACCAGTTCAAGCTCTTTTGTAGTTCATGACGCCGTCCTTTACAAGAAGAATTATTCTGGCCAAGGCGCCCGTCTGCTTCTGGTAGTTCCACGCACTCTACGTCCCCAAATTTTTCGGTTCTGCCATGACAACGCAACCAGTGGGCACATGGGCTTCGCCAGAACGTTTCATCGCATCCAGCAAAGGTTTTACTGGCCCAAGATGCGACGCGACACAGAAAAATACGTAGCGGGTTGCGAACAATGTCAACGTCACAAGCGTCCCACAACTACATCACCCGGACTTCTCCATCCCGTACCACCTCCTAGCTCTCCCTTCGAGATTGTTGGTGTCGACCTTCTAGGTCCGTTTCCGCGTTCAGCCAGTGCCAATCGATGGGTCATCGTGTGCGTCGACCACCTGACGCGCTACGCAGAAACTGCGGCTATACCTACTGCAACAGCCTTTCACGTGTCGCAGTTTATGCTTCGGCATATCATTCTCCGTCATGGCCCTCCACGAGTCGTCATTAGCGACCGGGGACGTCAGTTCGTCGCTGACGTCGTTGAAGAGATCCTACGCCTGTCTGCCAGCCAATTCCGCCACGCAACCCCGTATCACCCCCAGACGAATGGCCTCGTAGAGCGGACCAACAGGACGCTAACGAACATGTTGTCAATTTATGTTGATGCCAAGCACAAAAACTGGGACGAAGTACTGCCCTATATCACATACGCCTACAACACCGCGAAACACGAGACGACAGGGTACGCACCCTTTTTCCTGCTCTACGCCCGCTCCCCTCGCAGTTGTCTCGACACCATTCTGCCTTTTACGTTAGATGTGGAAACATCGGTTGCCGAGTCACTATGCCGCGCTGAAGA
Source organism: Rhipicephalus annulatus (assembly GCA_013436015.1). Classification (NCBI taxonomy): domain Eukaryota; kingdom Metazoa; phylum Arthropoda; class Arachnida; order Ixodida; family Ixodidae; genus Rhipicephalus; species Rhipicephalus annulatus. The sequence continues at coordinate 108,193 of WOVY01002418.1, forward strand.
AGCCCGTCGCGTCGCACGCCTTCGAACCATTGCATCTCAACAGCGCTCCAAGACCCGGTACGACGCCCACCATCACTCCGTTGCTTACACAAAGGGTGACCTGGTGTGGTTGTGGACACCTGTCCGCAAACGTGGTTTATGCCAAAAGTTTCTGGCCCGCTACTCCGGACCATTTGTAGTCATTGACCGTCTCAGTGACGTCACATACGTCATCTCCGGCGTCACAAGCAATGGTCGGCGCTCTAGCAAGACACAGCTGACACACGTCGCGCGCCTCAAGCCATATCACCACCAACCTTCCTATTGACTCGCCCAGTGGGCATCGTCTGCGAACGGGGGAAATGACACACCTCGATGGGCGGATGAAGAAGAGGAGGTGGAAGCGGTCTGGCTCACGAGCAGCTCGGTCTCCGGTTTTCTGGCTCTGAGCTGTACCGATCTCAACCATTTCCTGTAAATAAACGCGTTCCATCGTCACAATATTATTGTTTGACGATTAAAAGAAACACAGCCAGCTTAGTAGACGTGAGAAAAGCTGTGCAGGACACATATCATATGGCATCAAAGGACATCCATCCATCCCACGGTCGTTGCCCGAAGAACGCCGACACTTGGTGTAAATTCAACAAAGCGAATACCTGCGACGCTGTTCAAGTAAACGAACACCTTCTCGAAACGTGAGAGAACAAGCTCGTCTTGGAGGACCTGGACCAACAACGACGTCTCGTCGCCAGGGCCAAGGAGGCAGCGAAGGCTAGAGGGTTCTTGGAGTGAGGAGACCTCCCACCCAAGATGGACGTGGAACCTACACCGCTACACCGTTTCGAAAAACGAACAATTATTCCTAACCCCAATTCAATGATATCTCGTTAGTTCATAAAGGACACCTTTCTGCATTTGTTATTAAGGCTGTTGAGCTAAAATTATCAGAACTAGCTCATCCGCAATTACCTGCGAAATACCTCCATGGGAATACTCATAACCCCAACGAGTCATTGAATCGTCGTGTGCGACTGCGCTCCAGTAAACGTTATCCCGTGATACCGAACACTGAATATATTGTCGACGAGGGCGTTGACAGCATCATTGTCGACGAAGACGGCGATTTCGGCAGAAACGATCTTTCTGCTGTCGGAGAACACTGCAAAATCGGAATGATCCTTATCTGGTCGTTGCGTCGAAGGAGGATCTTTTACAGTTCGCCGGACCGCAGAAGTCGCCGTTCATAGTTTCCCCTGTGGGGACTTGGTGACCGGCTCCTGAAAGGAGCGGAAGACGATGAGGGCAAACTGGGTGACGTAGACCGGCGAGGCGACGGTGATCTCGACTGGTGGTGCTGATTAGTCGAAGGAGTTCGCTGGCCAGGGAGATAAGCTAGATTTCGCGGGGGCGCTCACCGTAGCGCGGGCATCGATCATCAGGATGGAAGCCACGGAGACCTAGCTGCCGGTATTGACAGTTCCAGTATACGTGACCCGCTTCACCGCAGTGATAGCGGACGGTTATCCAAGGTGCGCCACGTACTTGCCTTGCTACCACTTTGTATTGAGGTAGACGGCAGATAGATGGGTGTGCTCGGAAACCTTGAGCCGAGAGGTGGGCTTGGAGCAGTGTCGTGGAATGACTGCATAGCCTGGTACCTTGGCCGCATAGCAGGATCTGTAGCCGGTGGCGCAGGGGATCGCAATGCCACTGCGTATGTCAGGACTGGGGCCTCGATAATCGGTGGTGCGATCGGGGCCAGGGGTGTGACGGCCTGCCGGACTTCTTGTCTGATTACATCCGCGAGGGCTGACACAGGTGGGTGAATCCCATTGCCTGAAGCTCTCGCAATTCGTTCCGTACAATACTTCGAATGAAGTCTGCGAGGGCCTGTCTCTCGCTGTCAGAGCCGATAGAGCATGTGGGGGCCGGAATCTGGCGTTCGTATTGTGACGACCGCTGCTGCAGCGTACGCTCCATAGTGGTCGCCTAACTGATGAACTGGGTGACTGTCGTCGGTAGATTGAGCACGAGCCCAACGAAAAGCTGTTCATTTATTCCGCGCATCAAATGCCGCACCTTCTTTTCCTCGGGCATGGCAGGGTCCGCGCGCTTGAAGAGCTGAATCATTTCCTCGACAAACATGCATACTCGTTCATTCGGCTGTTGGTTTGGACCGCCTGGCTTGTCATCGAGGTTGCCATCTTTCTGGGTGTCGATGCCAAGGGACCGAATTCAGGAGGTAACCCACGCAGGCGGCGGCTGCTTCTTGCTCTGAGAGATGTAGCTGTCTCCACGATGGCCGACGCAGCCGAAGTACACGTACCCAGCACCTCCACCAGTAATGTCACGAGCAAAACAAGACCTGCAGCCAGGAGTTCACCTGAACCAGAGCAACGAAAAAGTTCTCTTCTTCGCAGCCCAAAACGAGTATGAGCCACAGCGGCTCGTTCATCAATGGTGGCAATATGCACTGTTGATAATATGCTCACTTTTAACGGTTGTAATATAGCCCGTGTATATGTGCTGAACGCCTTTGAACTTTCGCCGGGGAACTGCTCAGTGCAGGGCCTACGCACCATTGACTGGCGTCGACAGTATTTTGCTCTCGGCGCTGCACAGCAGGTGACAAAGAATGCTATCCAGGCAAGACGTTTGCACACAAAAAATATATATTGGTAATGAATATCTGGCTGGTACCTATTTCCATTTGCTTTTACCTTGTTTTACTTTTGAAGTAATGCACATAAATCAGCTTTGAATACGATTATTTTTTATTTTTATCTCAGCAACAACAGTAAGTAGAAACAAAGTTCGGCCATTATTTAGATGCTGTAACGTTGAATATGCTGAAGCAGAATTATTTTTGTGTGAGGAAGCGCTCTCGTTATACACACTTGTTTGATATTACCAAGCCATAGTTAGGTACCTGAAGAAAAAATACAACAATGGAGCGTTGCAAGCTATAATGGTGAATCTGCTTCAGTAAAGGTCACAATTGCAATAATAGTAAAATAATTACAGTTCCTTTTATGGGTTTAGAGAAAAAGGTACATAAAATTCGTCTACATGAGATGGTGGAATTCAGGCTTACTCTGATCCCTTAAGTTGTAATGTCATTGTCTTACAGTTATCCAGCACAGCAGAGGACCAGCGAGATAGAAACCTGCCGGCCGAACGTTGAGTTCGCTGTTGTATTATCGTTGGTCGTTTACTTTTGTCTCCTTGCCCGCGATGTTGCCCCAACTAATATCTTCGGTTCAGGCTCTTTTTTCTTTCTTATAAACAAGTTTGGTCTGTTAAGGCACCGGCGTTTACAGATTCCTAGTTCACGCTCCAAACTTGCTTAGGCAGGCTGGATGTTGAGAAATAAATCCCATTATTATGAGTAATAAAGCGTTTTATAACAGCAAAGAAACAACCAGGTTTCACACAATGTAAATAGCGTAAGGAGAGGATCGTCTAATGGCCCATTACAAAAGGTTGTTTTTGATCATGCAATAACTGTGGCAAGTACCAACTTCAGGCATAATTTGTTATCGTCGTCAGCCACAGCATGAACAATTGGGACAAAATTCCCTGCAAAGGTTTAGCGGATAAAACGCTTCTCAAAAGAATGACGAGAAATAGTATAGCGAATGCTGGCCTACATACCCAGAAACTACGATTATCAGTGCTGTGGTTGGTACCCATAGAGTGTACTTGCAGCCGTTACCCAATGTGTGTATGGAAAGGGCTATGAAAAGCTGCTTTCCTAGCTTTAGCAGCGACTGTGCTGCGCCTTCCTCGCAGGCCTGGCATTTTCGGAATCTGGTGCAGTTGTGCGTTTACTCCACGCAATATAACATTTGTGGTGGAGACTCCTCGTAATGCATGATAATCGTAGAGGCATTTTTCCATGGCAGAAGCGTTAGACGTTTTATCAAGCGTGAAAATTGACCGGTGCCCCACGTCAGCGTCCCCCTTGGGTGTCAACACGACTCATGCAGAAATCGTAATCACGTGATTGCCTCGCTATACAAACACTCTAATAACAATAAGATCGTTCTCGCCCTGCAGTTGACTGAGGCTAGAGTGCCTCGATGCTCACTCCTCCTCTCCGATGCCCGCTCTTCCATACCGGTTTCCCTCTAGCGCGTAGTGGTCCACTAGCTTACCGCGAATGGCTGTAGCCCTCAGGAACTGAACATCCAGGCATAACATGGCGAAGAAAGCGAGAACTTGAGCTCTACATCTTGGCGAAGGCGCTGCAGGCACAACAATGGTGGAGGGGGCAGTACATAAAGTGGGAGCACCCTAAGCGGGTGCGCGCTTATCGAAGCACCCTAACTGAGGCGGGTGCCTAAGGGACCCTGGCGGATTGTTCCGAGTGATGCGAAAATCCTAATCACATGATTACCTCACTATACATTGCGATTGTGTAGTAAGCAGCGTGAAGTTCTTTCCTGTCGTGTGAATGGTGGCTGCGGACACATCCGAGCCACGTTCCATGTGACGTGAAAGATTCGTCTTCGATCACGTCCGTTGTGTGAATGCAACTTTACTGGCTCGGCCCGCTTCATTTCCCACGCAGCCGCATAGCGTTCGCCCGTCATGTCTTGATCATGTTACCGACATTCTGGCCCCCATCGCCTAGACAAGACTCCCAACGCCCGAGCAACATGGGAAGCTTCATCTCAGGGCCACCCTTAAGAACTTTCTACATGCGCAGCAGCAGATTGGGGGCCAAAAATGGCCTGGTAGCTTTGTTGTTGTCACCGAGTTCAACGAAATAACTTCAGTGCCCTCGCTGCCTCTTTCATGGAGTTTCAACTGTAGAAAAAGTTCGCTCTTCGCGCTGAGATTCCGTGCCTCACTGAAGGGCATAGCTCAGAAGGAAGGATAAACACGGGTTGCGAGATTGACGTTCTACCTTTGGGAAAACAGAAAAGCCTCAATTAAAACTTGGTGACATTCAGCTAATCTGTTCATAATTTTATAGATGTATGCCGCGAGTGTTGTGGCTTCCCAGAGCAACAAAACGCAATATACATCAAATGGAACTCGTAATTTCTCTAACAAAAAACTGGCTGATAGCCAATATAGTGTACACCGCACAGTGCCCTTCTTGAAATAGCAGCTACCACACAGCCGTACAACCGCAACATTAGAAAAAACAACCACCTGAAGTTCTTCGCGACCATCGTCTCACCGTTTTCTTGAAGGGCTAGAAGTAGTTGAATGGGTCTTGAAACCTCGTATGTGGGTCTCCATTCGAAGGAAGGTAATCAAAGATCGGCATGATTGTTTTGGTGGGCTCTTTGACAGAACTGACCATACGTCGCTTCAATAAATATTTGAATAGGTATTTGAGGAGTTGGTTTACCTTGATTTGTCGACCATTAGTTATGTGGCAGACTTGTACCAAACTTACACCAGTGCTTTCGGGAGTAATCCGGTTATATAGTCAACATGATTCTAACACTCCGTCACGTCACACAAACACGCAGCAATAAAATATAAGAACAGGATTCTTTCTTATGTCTTAAGCTAAGTGATGAACAATAGCGCAAATAGAAGTGGGATTCGAAGGAACAACGTTCGCGTGCACAGCTGATAATTTTACGTACAAGGTTGTCACTCTTAGCGGGAAGCACTGATATACAAAAACCCTGATGGCTGCCACACATTGCACGCACCTCGTGAGAGAAATTTTATTGCAACTATCTTCGTATAGGCTTCTATATATCAAATCTGACGACAACGCATGACAATACGTTGACCCCTAACTATAGACGATGATACACAGAGCTCAACAGGGCGCGGGCGTTGGCGGACTAGAGCAGTTGAAGGCCATCCTGTAGATGGGAAGTGTCATGACGGCGATGCGAGAGAGCCTCGCCACGTCCTCCGGTTCGCCGCACGTCATCCTTAAGAAGCGGAGGACGAAGAGCCGCGTTTGAAGCGCTCCGTGGGCCACGTCCGGTTCCCGTAGTGCCGCTGCCATGTGTGCAGTCTCCAGAGACCACGCTGTCTTCAGCATGGTAACACGCTCGTCCTGCGATGCGAGACAATCAGGCTATGAGAAATTCGGCCAGTTAGTTGCCTTCGCAATGCAAAGTAACGCGCACGTACACGGCAGAAAGGGGAAGCTGGAAGCTTGCAATGAAAAAAATCTGTGAACAGTGGTGGCGCTCTGAAGCCGACATTTCGACAAGTATACGTGTCTTGTTGAACGCTAGAACATTTCGAGTCTTGAAGAAGGCAGGTCTACTTGTAAAAATGTCAGCTTGACCCACGTGCTCAGATTTAGGTGCACGGTAAAGAACCCCAGGTGGTCGAAGTTTCAGGAGCTCTCAACCACAGCGTTTCTAATGATCATATGGTGGTTTTGGGACGTTAACCACCACGTGGGACGTTAAACTCCATGTGCATGACCACTCACGGATAGCTGAGAATTCGAACAAAGGTTGTCCGATAAGGTGTCATTTAATTAATTTAGGTAGGTAGGTAGGTAGGTAGGTAGGTAGGTAGGTAGGTAGGTAGGTAGCAGGTAGGCAGGTAGGCAGGTAGGCAGGTAGGCAGGTAGGCAGGTAGGCAGGTAGGTAGGTAGGTAGGTAGGTAGGTAGGTAGGTAGGTAGGTAGGTAGGTAGGCAGGTAGGTAGGTAGGTAGGTAGGTAGGTAGGTAGGTAGGTAGGTAGGTAGGTAGGTAGGTAGGTAGGTAGGTAGGTAGGTAGGTAGGTAGGTAGTAGGTAGGTAGGTAGGTAGGTAGGTAGGTAGGTAGGTAGGTAGGTAGGTAGGTAGGTAGGTAGGTAGGTAGGTAGGTAGGTAGGTAGGTAGGTAGGTAGGTAGGTAGGTAGGTAGGTAGGTAGGTAGGTAGGTAGGTAGGTAGGTAGGTAGGTAGGTAGGTAGGTAGGTAGGTAGGTAGGTAGGTAGGTAGGTAGGTAGGTAGGTAGGTAGGTAGGTAGGTAGGTAGGTAGGTAGGTAGGTAGGTAGGTAGGTAGGTAGGTAGGTAGGTAGGTAGGTAGGTAGGTAGGTAGGTAGGTAGGTAGGTAGGAGGTAGGTAGGTAGGTAGGTAGGTAGGTAGGTAGGTAGGTAGGAGGTAGGTAGGTAGGTAGGTAGGTAGGTAGGTAGGTAGGTAGGTAGGTAGGTAGGTAGGTAGGTAGGTAGGTAGGTAGGTAGGTAGGTAGGTAGGTAGGTAGGTAGGTAGGTAGGTAGGTAGGTAGGTCGGTAGGTAGGTAGGTAGGTAGGTAGGTAGGTAGGTTAGGTAGGTAGGTAGGTAGGTAGGTAGGTAGGTAGGTAGGTAGGTAGGTAGGTAGGTAGGTAGTAGGTAGGAGGTAGGTAGGTAGGTAGGTAGGTAGGTAGGTAGGTAGTAGGTAGGTAGGTAGGTAGGTAGGTAGGTAGGTAGGTAGGTAGGTAGGTAGGTAGGTAGTAGGTAGGTAGGTAGGTAGGTAGGTAGGTAGGTAGGTAGGTAGGTAGGTAGGTAGGTAGGTAGGTAGGTAGGTAGGTAGGTAGGTAGTAGGTAGGTAGGTAGGTAGGTAGGTAGGTAGGTAGGTAGGTAGGTAGGTAGGTAGGTAGGTAGGTAGGTAGGTAGGTAGGTAGGTAGGTAGGTAGGTAGGTAGGTAGGTAGGTAGGTAGGTAGGTAGGTAGGTAGGTAGGTAGGTAGGTAGGTAGGTAGGTAGGTAGGTAGGTAGGTAGGGTAGGTAGGTAGGTAGGTAGGTAGGTAGGTAGGTAGGTAGGTAGGTAGGTAGGTAGGTAGGTAGGTAGGTAGGTAGGTAGGTAGGTAGGTAGGTAGGTAGGTAGGTAGGTAGGTAGGTAGGTAGGTAGGTAGGTAGGTAGGTAGGTAGGTAGGTAGGTAGGTAGGTAGGTAGGTAGGTAGGTAGGTAGGTAGGTAGGTAGGTAGGTAGGTAGGTAGGTAGGTAGGTAGGTAGGTAGGTAGGTAGGTAGGTAGGTAGGTAGGTAGGTAGGTAGGTAGGTAGGTAGGTAGGTAGGTAGGTAGGTAGGTAGGTAGGTAGGTAGGTAGGTAGGTAGGTAGGTAGGTAGGTAGGTAGGTAGGCAGGCAGGCAGGCAGGCAGGCAGGCAGGCAGGCAGGTTGTAATGATAACTGATTACCTGTCGTGGTGTAATGATTGATTGTAAGTGTTTTAATCAACACTTTCCTAGACTAAACAGAAGTAGCACCTCCGCTAATTCTTTTTTTAAGGTACTTGTTCAATGACGTCAAAAACATGCTCTGTTATCGACTCAAGTGACCCTTGGTATCAATTACCGTCTAAACACCTCAATCCACGTTTGTAAGACGGTCAGAGAAGCTGCTCCCATTCATCTCCTTGCGTCACATCTCATAAATGTAATCTGCTGTACACGCGAGTGTAACAATGATTGACGCTAACCTTTGCTATACGAGTATATCAGACCAATCTTATCTCCCCGCATTCACATATGGCAAAACAGCTATCAGGCTACCAAACGTTTGCGTATATCAATCTCATCTCCCCTACCTGCATAGGTAGAACGGTACGCCCATAGCCTGCTTTCAAACACGTGTTTTCGTACGCGTGAACAAGGGAGCTGTTTCCCAGTTATACTAGCAATTCGAGCTTGCTTCACGAAATATGCAAAGTGATGCTCTCAGCTTAGCAGCAACTGACACATTGCGCGAGTGATGCTCCTTATATGCCCCTCCCCCCATACCTCACTAAGCGTGACACCGATGTTGGCGCTCACGTAGCGGGCCAAGCACCTTGTATGGGCAGAAAGGTCTAACCGCGTCGGGGCCGTATCGAACAGTTCACCGGCTAAGAGCATTCCGAGGCTGCCGTAGTTGAGGACCTTGCGGTTCGAGTCACTGTAGTAGACGTCCGGAAGCAAGAGCGTCATGAAATCCCGGTCGGGACCCACTTCTTCGGCGACCTTCGGTCGGGTGGACAGGAAAGTTCCGTCGACGGTCGTATCGTTGCTTCCGCAGACATAGTTTGAACCGGCACTTTGTGCAGCCATCGTCGCAATGGTCGTCAGGTCGTCACGTGTGACCAACGCCCCGGATCGTGAAAGCCGGATCATGTTCGCCACAAGGTCATCCCCATACGTTGGCACGGTTGGGACGGGATCCTTGGAGGCTTTCCGGAGAGCTTCAACAAAGCAAATGGCACCGTTACCATCAACTTCGAATACGCATAGAAAAAGTGATAGAAGTACATTAAAAGTACCAGTGATCCACTTCGCACCCATCAGTATACTGCGTGACATTTCATTGCGATATCAATTATATGGACACACTCAGCTGAATTATGCCGTCGGCGTCGACGTCACTCACCGTATATGTACACGTTTCTTTCTATATGAAAAATGCAAGAAAGTAAAAAAAATAGGCAAGACACTAGCGCGCGGAACAGAACTTGGGTCCCCTCAATCGTGAGTGCGAGGCGTTAACCCCTAAGTCAAAGAGAAGCAGGTGTTTCACTGGTCAAACGGCAAGCTATATCTACCATTTACCGCTGCTCACGGTCATCTCGGGAGGAATTATCATGTTTTCAGCATTACCAGCATGAAGAAGCGATGAGCGCGCATCACCACATCACGCGGCGGCGAGCGCTCTAAACTCCTACGCGTACTTTGCCTCGCTTACACGCGAGGAGCGACGCTTTCTTGCACGCCCTTATCTCGCGGTGGGGAGGATCTTGACTGGCCTCGGGCTTTACCTGTAAAAATTATGTTGTAGTTATCGGGCACACAAAGGTCACTGCAATCATTGAAATCTCAGTTTGCGAAAAAGCACGCGTTTTTCAGACACAGTGAAGTAACAACTTAGACGCTTGTTCGCGTGCATCTGCACCTTTGAGGACATTTCGTACGTCATTTGTGCGTCATTTGTGCGTGAAAAACGCGGGGCACGTTTTGATTTGAGCTTCATTTTGTGCGCGACATTCGAATTTGTTTGTATCGCGTTTATTGCTTGGCCTTTGCGGCAAAGATGTGACTTTTTTTTTCCTTACTGGCTATGTTCAAATCTGAAGCTTTTAAACACAATAGCATAAGGATAAATTGTTTATAATAAAGTGTGAAATTGACGCCTGAAAACTTCACAGTGAATGTTGCGGACATATTGTAGTTCAAAATCTTCTTGCTGGTCAACATCGTACTCAGTATATAATATTGTAACGGATATAACAACCTCACAACCAGGACGTCTTATTTACAAGGTTTAATAAGGGCGAACTTGTGCCCAAGCCAAAAGAACTACACAGTAGCTGGGAGAAAGCAGCGAACGCCCGTCGTCCTCTTCTTCTCTTCTTTTTCCTTGGCCGCTGCTCGGTAGCAGCTCGTGCACAGGCTGGGCCGGCTCGTGCCTTCCGGCGGGCTTCATGAGTCGTAGCGATGCCGTCAGCGTTCCTCTTTTAACAACGTCTGCGTTGTACTGCGCCTTAACAATTCCTCGTGGCATTATCCCCCCTCTCAAGCGGCATCGCCCCGATGCTTGCGATGAGGCTGTTCAGTACTTTTTTTTTTTGTGTGTACAAGTTTGTCAAAATGAGGTTGCAGTACGTCAAGGGATTGGGGTGGCTAGGTTTGGAATCGGTCGTAGTACGGTTTCATCCGTACAATGTGTACACGCTCCGTGGGATTGCGTCGCCTCGAATGCAGGTGGCCTGCAGGCTTGACTTCGTAGACGAGGTCATTGTGTCGCTGTACTATCTCGTAGGGGCCAAAATACCGGGAAATGAGTTTTTCGGAGAGGCCTCGTCGTCGTACTGGAGTCCATATCCACACTTTGTCGCCAACGTCATATCGCGTGTCAAGTCTTCCTCGGTTGTAGCGGTCGGCATCGATGCGGTGTTGGTGGCGTATTCGGTATCTTGCTAACTGGCGGGCTTCTTCCGCTCTTTGTAGAAAGTCGTCAAGATCGGGGGGGTAGTCATCTTGGTCTATTGGTAACATAGCATCCAGTGTTGTGGTAACAGCACGACCGTAAACTAGTTCAAATGGGGTGATTTTGGTGGTCTCTTGCACAGCCGTATTGTAGGCGAAAGTGACGTATGGTAAAATTTCGTCCCACTTTTTGTGCTCGACATCCACATACATGGATATCATGTCCGCTAGAGTTCTGTTAAGGCGTTCGGTCAGGCCATTGCATTGAGGATGATATGCAGTGGTTTTCCTATGAACAGTGTGAGTCATGTTGAGCAGGCACTTCAAAAGTTGCGCCGTGAAAGCCGTTCCGCGATCGGTGATTACAACCGTTGGAGCGCCATGTCGCAGGACTATTTTGTGTACGAAGAATTGGGCCACTTCTGCTGCCGTTCCTCGTTCCAAAGAGTCTGTTTCGGCGTATCTAGTTAAATAATCAGTGGCCACAACGATCCATTTCTTGCCGAGTAAAGATGTCGGGAAGGGTCCAAGGAGGTCCATTCCAACTTGGCGGAAAGGCGCTTTCGGTGGATCTATAGGTTGTAGAAGGCCCGCTGGTTTAGAACTTGGTGTTTTTCGTCTTTGGCACTCGCGGCATGTTTTGACGTAGTGTTGCACTGAAGCTAGTAGCTTGGGCCAATAATAATGGAGACTGATCCTTGCAAGCGTTCGCGTCACACCCAAATGTCCAGATGTGGGCTCATCGTGACACGCTCGAAGTATTTCTTGTCGCATAGTTGCTGGAACGACAAGCAGGAACTTTTCGCGGTTGGGCTTGAAGTTTCTCTTGTAGAGAACGTTTCCTCGGAGGCAGAACGATGCGAGGCTTCGAGAAAATATACGGGGTACTTGTACGTCAATTCCTTGCAGGTGTTCGATAAGCGGGAGTAATTCTTTGTCTGTACGTTGGAATTCGGCTATTTGAGTGGTCTCGACAATTCCTACGAACGGAAAGTCGTCTTCTTCTGATAGTGGTGTGTCTGTAGGAGCCCGTGACAAACAGTCGGCATCGGTATGTTTTTTGCCAGATCGGTATACCACGCTTATATCGTATTCTTGCAGTCTGAGGCTCCACCTTGCTAGTCGTCCGGATGGTTCCTTGATGTTCGCCAGCCAGCAAAGCGCATGGTGATCGCTGACTGCCTTGAATGGTCTACCATATAGGTACGGCCGAAATTTACTGATGGCCCAGATGACGGCAAGGCATTCTTTTTCCGTGGCCGAATAGTTTGTCTCTGCTTTTGTTAGAGTCCGACTGGCATAAGCTATCACTTTTTCTTCACCTTTCTGCCACTGTATTAGAACGCATCCAAGGCCGATGTTACTGGCATCTGTGTGTATTTCCGTGTCGGCTGTCTCATCAAAGTGAGAAAGAATCGGGGGGTTTTCTAACCTCTTTCTCAATTCGTTGAAGGCGCTTTGTTGCTCGTTTTGCCACTGGAAAGGCACATCTTCTCTCGTAAGTCTCGTTAAGGGTTCTGCGATCTTTGAAAAATTTCTCACAAATCGTCTATAGTACGCACATAGACCTAGAAATCTCCGTACTGACTTTTTGTCTGTTGGCACCGGAAACCTTGCGACGGCGGCCGTCTTATCAGGATCAGGGCGAACACCTTGGGCGCTGACGACATGCCCAAGAAAACGAAGCTCTTCGAAACCTAATCGGCACTTCTCTGGCTTGATTGTCAAATCTGCCGAACGGATTGCCTCTAACACTGACCGAAGGCGCTTGATGTGCTCCTCAAATGTAGCCGCGAAGATGACCACGTCGTCTAGGTACACTAGGCAACACTGCCACTTCAATCCGGAAAGCACAGTGTCCATCATGCGTTGGAACGTTGCCGGCGCACAACAGAGACCAAACGGGAGAGCCTTAAATTCATAAAGTCCGTCCGGGGTAACAAAAGCAGTCTTTTCGCGATCACGTTCATCAACTTCGATTTGCCAGTATCCACTTTTCAGATCTAGTGATGAGAAGAACTTGGCACACCGAAGTCGATCTAACGTGTCGTCGATGCGTGGAAGGGGATATACATCCCGTTTAGTCACAGCATTCAGTTTCCTGTAGTCGACACAAAACCGTAGCGTGTTATCCTTCTTCTTGACAAGCACCACGGGAGATGACCACGGGCTGTTAGAAGGCTGGATAACATCATCTTCAAGCATTTCTCGTACCTGCTTCTTGATGACTTCCCTTTCCTTAGGGGAAACACGATACGGGTGCCGGCATACCGGCCTGGTTGTCTCGTCCGTTATGATCCTGTGTTTTGTAATGCTCGTGCGCCGTACCTTTGAACTGTTGGAGAAACAGCTGCCAAATTCCCGCACGAGGTCGTATAGCTGTTGACGTTGAATCTCTGAAAGATTAGGATTTACGTATATTGTGTCGCAGGCATCAGATGGAAGTTTCACATTCGGTGACGTCGTTTCAAGACTGCATATTTCTGTCACTTCACAGAACTCATGAAGAAACGCTATTGCCGTCCCTTTTGCGATGTGCTGGAATTCGTTACCGAAATTCGTCAAGAGGATGTCTGTGCACCCGTTTCGCAGCTGGATAATCCCTCGTGCCACACAAACGCCTCTTTTCAAGAAAACATCCACGTTGCTCTCCGCCACACCCTCGTAGTCGCTGAATGTATCATTATTCACGAGAACCATTATACTGCTCCGTGGCGGTACAGTCACATCATCGTCGACGACGCGCAGTGGAGTGGTACATCGTTCATCTGATCGTGCTACCTTTAAAGCTTGCTCCGTCGAAAAGGACACGCTCGACCTCTGTAAATTGATAATCGCACCATTAGCTTGTAGGAAATCCATTCCCAGTATCACTTCCCTCGAGCACACAGGCAGGACGACAAAGTCACCGACGTAAGTGAAGCCCCGTATCATGACCCTTGCGGTACATCGGCCGGAAGGGGTTATGAGGTGACCACCTGCAGTACGTACTTGAGGTCCACCCCATTCGGTCAGAACTTTCCTGAGTCGCTTCGCTAATTCGTAACTTATCACAGAATAATCCGCACCAGTATCGATCAAAGCATTGAGCTCTAGTCCGTCAATCACCAACGGCAAGTCTGAAGTAATTTTCTCTGTACTGCACTCCTTTACCTGGAAACAGTCGTCGTTATCAGGCTCGTACCGCAGTGGAGGATCTTCATATCCCAAGTCGCCAGCGGCCTCGCCTCCACAGGTCGCCCTCTTCAGTTTCCCGGATTTGGGCTAGGCGAACGCTGCCTAGACGTGCTTGGGAAGGGACGTGGGCTAGACGAGCGGTAGCGCATAGGGGATGGTGAGCGTGGTTGATGACGACGAGGCGGGTCAAATTCCCGACGTGAGCATAGGTATTCTTCAATCTCGGAAGGTCTTTCGCCGTTTCGCGGACACGGTGCATTGATGGCGAATCCCCTAAGACCAGCTTGACGATATCGGCAGAATCGGTACAGGTGGCCAGCCTCTCCACAGTGGAAACACAAGGGCCTACGTGTGGCATCTCGCCACACATCGCTCTTCCGTGGCATCATCTCTCTCGCACGAGGTGGAGTGCGTGTTGCCTCTACGATTTCAGGCGGGCTGCGCATTGTCTGCACATAAGTACTTGGTGTCTCGATCGGCGAACAGTGCAGAGTAGGTCGCCTGAGCACCTCGGAGTACGTTACCGCCCGTCGTGTCGCTGGCACATCACTCCGCGGCTCCCGCATGGCCTGTCGAATTTCTTCTCGGACAACTTCAGCAAGAGACAGCTCGGGGGTGACATCAGGTGACTGCAGTTTCCTTAATTCCTCCCTGACAACAGACCGGACGAGCTCCCGCAATGTGTCAAGATTATCCACGACGCCTGCTGAGTAGACTCCTGCGGATGCACCGGCTACGTCGCGGTTGTACTGTCGGGCTCTCTGCTGAAGCGTCGTTTCGATGGTTGTTGCTTCCGACCGAAACTCAGCAACAGTACGGGGCGGATTGCGGATGAGTCCCGCGAACAATTCTTGCTTTACCCCGTGCATGAGGTGGCGCACCTTCTTGTCTTCCGTCATGCCAGGATCAGCTCGCTTGAAAAGGCGGGACATGTCTTCGATGTACATCGCGACAGTTTCGTTCGTTCGTTGAATCCGTGTGCGGAGAGCTGCTTCCGCCTTTTCCCGGCGATCACTGTTGGCGAACGTACTCAGTAGCTGCCGCCGAAACTCTTGCCACGACGTCAGAGATGCCTCGTGGTTTTCGTACCACACTCGTGCAGAGTCTTCCAACGCAATGTAGACGTTACGCAGCTTGCCTTCCTCGTTCCACTGATTTAGATTTCCCACTCTCTCGAAATGCTCTAACCAGTCTTCGGCGTCCTCGTATGGGTCACCATGAAACACCTTTGGAATGACCGGTTGGCTTACGATGAGTTGTGCCGGCGTAACTTGGCTCGTCATGGTGGTGGCGGCGCTTGTCTCCGTCACCGATGCCCTTGATACAGAAGGGAGTGGCCCAAATTCTGGCAACTCTCCTCGGATACGGCGGCTGACTCGTTGGTGCACCGGTGTAAGCTCCACTGGTTGCGGCTGGTCAGTGCTTGGACTTCGCTCTTGCGTGGGGCTCGGAATCATGTACCCAGCGCCTCCACCAGAAAATGTAACGGATATAACAACCTCACAACCAGGACGTCTTATTTACAAGGTTTAATAAGGGCGAACTTGTGCCCAAGCCAAAAGAACTACACAGTAGCTGGGAGAAAGCAGCGAACGCCCGTCGTCCTCTTCTTCTCTTCTTTTTCCTTGGCCGCTGCTCGGTAGCAGCTCGTGCACAGGCTGGGCCGGCTCGTGCCTTCCGGCGGGCTTCATGAGTCGTAGCGATGCCGTCAGCGTTCCTCTTTTAACAACGTCTGCGTTGTACTGCGCCTTAACAATTCCTCGTGGCAATATAAATACACGAGGGCTTTATATTTCACCGGTGCTTAGAGGACAACGCCGTAACTAAAAAACCTCGTGCTCATGTACAGGACCAGGAAAATCAAGCAAATGTATCATAGTTGTATGCCATGCTGACGTTTCCTATACAGGCATGAGGTTGATGTTCACAAGCCTGGAGCAATGATAGCTCATGCCTGCCGTAAAACACTGCCAATTTAATGTTATGGTCAGTGCCAAAAACACAAAACTTCGGCAGCTTACCACAGTAATTACACCAAATTGAAAGGCTATATTAACGAGGTTCTTTCCTAACGTGCATACCGAATTACAAAGCTTCAGAACTTGTATGGTACATATTAACGCAGTCAAAAGAACCAATAGGTCGCATTAACCGATGTAGATTAAATGCACGTCATTCATGTGGGCATTCCTTGCCTTATATTTCCAGCTTGCA
The DNA here is from genome assembly GCA_013436015.1 of Rhipicephalus annulatus. Classification (NCBI taxonomy): domain Eukaryota; kingdom Metazoa; phylum Arthropoda; class Arachnida; order Ixodida; family Ixodidae; genus Rhipicephalus; species Rhipicephalus annulatus. The sequence goes on from WOVY01002418.1 coordinate 124,414, forward strand.
CTTGGGCGTCACAAAAAGGCACTTCGCCGGCAAACATACTACGTAATTGTGTTTGTTAAGCTGGCAGATCCTCAAAAGTGAAAGGTTCACTATTGAAGGAACCATGTTGCCGAATAATCATGACCAGTGATGTTCCGTGCTGGAAATTTTCCTTTCCTTGGGGAACTTTGGCCAGTCATTTTGAGCTAAATGGAAAACTCAATTTTCATGATATTGCGGGGAATTTCAGGAATGGTTAAGATCTACTATGAGGACCGATAATTAGCAGTAACAGTGCGCCTTCATCTGCTGTATTCGCTTCTGGCGCATGCACCACGTAAGCATAGTCCTTGAGATTTATTTGATATTTACACGGAGCGATTTCTAATTTACTATTCCTGATTGACTTGAAAACCAGATTGTGCAGTGTACTAACAGTAGTTGATAAATTCATCTTTTGTTCTGCGGCAGTGGATGGGCTAGTCAATATTGAAAAAATTACCAGTACGTCAGACACGTGTAATTATGGTATTTGTGTGCGTGAATGGGGGTAAAAATTAGTACTATTGGGCAAGGAAGTACGCTGATAATTTTGTTTATATTTGCAGAAAAAAATCTCCGAAATGGACAAATTTTATGACTCTGAATATGAATTCTTCGGCGTAGTACGAAACCGCACTGATCATGACAATGACGAAAGCAGCGCTCGCTATCGTTATGATCAGTTCGCCCAAGTAAAGCTAAATCTTTATTTGGGCGAACTTGTACCCGGAAAGTATCTTCCTCATTTTGTCGGAAAAAAGGGAGATAATTCAACGAACAAGTGCTTCGCCAGATACTGATGCTGCCAGAACGGCACATATCTTGCGAAGACGGACGATTGCATGTTGCTCAACGACCAGAAAATTGGCGCTTGGTTTGCCGCTCACTTTTAAAGACGATAGTCTTTCTTGGGGACCTATGACGTCAAAATTTTTGTCTGTCTGTCTGTACATTGTCTGTTTGTCCGCGGTAATGGTTCTCCTAAATGCACCAAACGGTACCTCAAACGACCGATCCCATCCACAGCGTCCATCAATATTGCTCAAGTTTCAGTGTTCATACTTGTGCGATTGTCGATTAAAAAGCAATGATTGCGAGTTTATCTGAGGCACCATAACAACACGTCGATGTTTTGTATGCATGCCTTCATACTAAAGAAGGCACACACAAGTAATTATAAGGACCGTAGCATTTATCACGCTGCGCTGACAGTGCAACGCGAAGCTCAAAAAGGCAAGTTTCCAACGCTTTGCTAAGACGGCACGGTGGTGGCGTCTGCCCGTCGCTTTGCGTTCTACTCCTAATGGTTTCCGAGGCAGGCGTGCATCTTTCTCCGCGGGCGCTCATGCCTTCTTTCGTTTTCTAAGATTGCCAGGTGGCGCTCGTGCCTAACATGCCTCAATGCGCTCCTTCACCTTCGCTGTACGGATCGAGACTCCCTAACGCAGCGCTTACAGAATGCAATGAGCCAATTTTTTCACGCAGAACATCAAATATACGTTTTGTTCACTCTCTCCACACGCAAGACTATCGTCTTTCGACGACATTTGCCGTAAAATATGCAGATACAGAGCCAATCTTTTTTTCTAACAGTGAGCCTTTGTTAGAGTCAAGTGAATTGTTCAGTTGATGACGGGTGTCCTGTGCGCTATACATAGTGTATTTGATTTTCTTATGTTACCCACTGGCATTCTTCGTACATTTTCGTCAATCTCCGTTACGTTGTGTATTCAGTGTACTTCCTACTATCTGGATAGGCTGTGCTGTACTTGCCGCAAATTGAGCTTGTGTTCTGTCTTGTAATCATGTTATATTCCCGCCACTGTAATGGCTTATGGCGCTGTGGTTATCAAATAAACAAAAAATAAACAAACCTGACCAAACATCTGCAACAAACTTCTTCTAGCAATAGGAGGAGGATACAACTTCATTAAAAGAGATTTCATGGGTTTCGAGCTAACCGCTTGTCTGCGCGACCTCTTGCGCCCATGCAATGACTGCTTTCTGCAGTTTTTCGTCGGTGGACCGTATTAAGGTCTCCCACGTCGTTTCGGAGGGAGCTGGCAGAAGCTCTCTAGGTGGGGGAAGGCCCTCGCATTCCCAGAGGATATGACTTTGGTTTGCTATAAGCATTTTTGTCACAATTTTTGCATGTGGAGTCTACCTCTCCACCTGAGAATATTGCTACGCGGTGAGGAGTGGTTAAGCTGTTCATTTGAATTCGGCGGAGGATAGTGGCCTGCGCTCTCGAGAGGTTGCTGCGCGGTATGGGATATAAGCTCCTGTCATCTTTATACATATTCGTAAGATCGTTATAGGATGTCATTGCCTCATCTATCGGGGAGCCTGGTTCCAATGAAAGCGCGACCCGGTTTGCTAACCCTCGGGCCACTTTATGCGCTTCCTCGTTACCGGGGTTTCCCTAGTCAGCGGGGACCCAGACCAGATTGATTTTGGTTCTATCATTCTGATTGAACTTTCTCAGGACCTTGGCTGTATTCAGTCCCACACTTCTCTTTCAAAAAACAAAAAACAATTGTATCGGGCCAGTTGGTAAAAGCTGAGAATAGCGCTTTTAGAGTCGCTAAGGACAGTGTGGGTGATTGGATGCTTAATGGCCAGTGCTACGGCCATTTATTCGGCCTCTTTGATTGATGCGGCTCTAGCGGAAGCCACACTTCCGATTTTAAGTATTCCATCCACGGCACTCAGGGTGTATGTGATGTGTCCATGGTTGGCGGCATCGACGAAGACCGCGGTTTGGTAGTGCTTGTGCTTTTCATTTAGCCTACCTGCTCTGGCTTTTCTCCTGGCATCGTGTCTGCCTGCCAGGGTGTTTTGGGGTATTAGTTTGATCTGTAGGTAACGTCTGATCGCGGGAGGTAGTGCTGCTGTGCCTCCCGTGGTGTGTATGGGCTGAATTTCCAGTTTATGCAGGATATGTAGTCCCGTCATCGTGCCTGAAAGCCGTGTGCTTTCCGACACGATGACTGTTTTGTGTACTTCGATCAGCCCCTCTAGGGTGTTATGCATTCCAAGTTGGAAGAGCTTCTCGGTGCTGGTATAAACAGGCACACCTAGAGCCCATTCGTACGCCTGACAAATTATAGCTTCAATTTTATCTTTGATTTCCTGAGATGATAATACGGGAAAGAGTAGACTATGCGGCTGATTAGGAAGGCCTGAATGAGCCTACACAAGTCGATCTCCTTCATACCTCTATGTTTGTTGGCCACTCCCCTGGGCAGTCCACCAATTTGTTTGGCGGTGTTCTGCAATAGAAAACAACAGTGCCAGGCAGTGCCAGCCACCTCCGTACGCATGCTCTCGCGCTCTTATAAATAAGAAGCATTTCTTAGCGCACTTCGGCGACTTCGAGCGTACCTACCTATCTATGCGCTTACGACTTTTAGCTGTCCTGGCCATTTCATTATTTGTATCGATACTAAAGCTAGTATGTCATACAGGACGTATGACGAGCATACGTGGCTAGTTATAACATAAAAGTCATGACATGTATGTCATGAATGTCATGATTCACATTTCATGGTCTTGCTGCTCATGCGGTGGTTTCGTTCACATGACATGTTGCAAAATTGGTATGGTATGACTTGACTGCATGGTGAACATAAGCGACAAACCCTAACATGAAAATCATGACATGCGTGCAATGTAACACCATGACTACATGCCTCGCTTTCGTTTCTCCATCCTCGCATATACCAGGTTTGGTATTACCGGACGTGAATGGATGACGAAGGTATGTGACTGATGCAAACATGGTAATGATGAGGTGGTTGTCTTGTAAGAACATGACTACATGCCACACTCATTGAAGGTGTCAATACACTTCGACTTGGGTAGAGCTGGGTAACGTCAGCGGCGCGAAATGCAGCATCTTGCATTTCGCGCTCGTTGCCACTGGGACTCACCGACGGTCGCTGGGCGCGCCGATCGCACTTGGCATCAGACTAAAAGGTGCTCGCGTTTCGCTAGCGTATAGCGGCGCTGCGCCCAGCGTGCGCGCGCGTCAACTTTAGGTCGGAGTATATTGGGCCCTCCATGGTGCACTCGCGGCCGTTTCGCTAGCTCCATATATACCAAATTTGGTGTCAGGTGATGTGAATAGACGACGAAGGTAAATGACACGTCCAAACATGATAATCATTACATGCGTGTCATGTAAAACCTGACTACATGCTACGCTCATAGCACGCTCGCGGCCATTTCGCTAGCTCCACATATGGCAAATTTAACAGGTCACGTGAACATATGAAGGCAAATGACACGTCCAAGCATCATAATCATGACATGGAAGTCATATACGGCATAATTTACCTCCGCCTCGTAACGCTGTGCTGTTTGAAAGTGCCATATCAACCTTCCTCATTCGCATTTCGCATATCAGCGATTCCCACAGTACGTAGGATCTGCCTTTTTTTTACTTCCAGCTGCATCCACATAGGATACAAAGGAATGCAAAGGCTTACATAGATAAGCCGCTTGGGGCTTCTTTTACTAGAACTTTGTATAGAACAATGGACACGCGTGCATTACCGTCTTCCCATGCCATCGCCCTGTCCACCGCATCTTCGTCAATAGTGATGCCCTTGAACCGCTTGAAGGTGGCACTCGAAGCATCACGAACGTCCTTGATCATGCGAGGCACATCAGTCGCAGTGCCGTCCCGCAGCACCCGCGTCTTGAACCACAGCGCGAACACTTCCCCGACGTGAGCTTGCAAGGTGCGTACGCAGATCTCGCTCCTGGTGCCAGCGCTCAGCTTTCCACGCAGCGGCCGAACCAGGTACTCGAGTATCATAAACCGTGCCAAGGGCACGAGCAGCAGGTACACCCTGGCCGCACCGAGGTCTGCGCTGCCAAGAACTTCCAGTATAGAGCGAATCGCCCGCGCACTGTTGGTGTTGGTCGCGCGGGCGAGGTAGTCGTCCGACGAGCCCATGAAGTCACTCTGCCACGAAGTCAAAGAGCGATTTTGGTGACGCTTGAACGCCTCGCACCACACTTTCTTTACGCTCGCGGTATCGAAGTAGCTACACGTGAGCGAACGGTCTGGTGTGTCCTTCGGTGCTTCTTCAATCGCCTCTCGGACGGCATGGTCGATATTACGTACGTTGTGTCCGATTGGCTCAGCGTCCATGCCCAGTTCCGCTGCCGCGTCCTCCACAAGCATCTGCCTGCATAATAGGTACAATGCAACTCAGTTTTTTCTTCTATCCTCCACCCCCATCTCTCAATAAAAGCAGTCGTACGCGTTCTCAGCATAATGATCACTTTCAAGCTCGTGACTGGAAGATTACGCGTCTACAAGTAACGCGGCCCTGTCGTTACTATAAAAGCTAATATACGAAATTTCATTGCAGCTACCGGATAAGTTTCATGGCCTTTCGTTCTTTGTGCGTAAGCACTATGAGACAGAACTTCAGCATAGGCGCTTCATCAGAATAAGAAAGACCACCTCGGTAACCAAACTCATGAGTTGGTGCCCAGGGACACACATCTATCGGTAAGACTACCACTAACGTGAGCTGTTCTGGAGTCCTCGTAGAGCCATATATAGCCTGCAATCTCAACTGTATGTATACAGTTTTTAGATATGATACTCGCAGCTGTGAGTGGTACGGTATCGTGCTGTGGAGATCCACCCATGGCGAGTGGAGATGGGAAGAAAACTTTTGACGCATACTCTGTAATTGTTTTTGCAAGTGTACGTTCCACGTAATTTTTTACAGTGTATAGTTGTGTACAAGATTATCGATTGCCTGTCCGACGTTGCACTTTCTGTGAAGTTGGTAGGCACATATACTAATTATAGCTCAGCTTCAGGCGGAGGCTCTATCCACCAACTAAGCAACACGCACGGTATTTTTGGTATTTATGTGTTTCTTCATTCATGACCCCCCTAAGGACTAATTACGAAGTGGTATATTAATTGTGTTTTAAAAAACTCTCAAATTATTATGAATGTCATCTTTATCCTTAATTCTCCTCGCACAGTGTTCGTCGAATATTCCACGGTGATTACTTCTAATATCCCAAAAGCATTGCCCTTAGTGAAGATGGTTGCTATGCTAGTTGGTACATGGTCAGTGACATCCGAAAAAGACACGAAATCACCAATGAAGGGCTCGAGACAAAGCCGGAAAGGTTGTTACTAGTAGCAATGGCTCCATGTCCGAGGGAGAGAAAGAGAGCAGCTGGTAAGCGTGCACTACAAAGTGGGGAAGATAAAAATAATTACTGAGTTACATTTCCTATATCTTTCTGCTTCCCTGTAACATTGACTGAGCCATTGCTGTTAGCGACGCCAATTGTCGTTCTGTCTCGAGCCCGTCCTTAGTGATCAGACGTATTTTTTTATTTGTGTAGGCACTGTCCTTGCCTGAAACGGTCGTCCGCTTCCGTGGCGCTAATCGCCGCGCCCGTGTTAACTTCGACCGTCGCGTCGTTGTAGTTGCTTATCTTGAAGACGGACGGTACGCCCGAGCTCACGATCGTGTGTACGGCGAGAGCAAACAGCGTCGTGAAGTCGCTCGCGTTCGTCCACTGCTCCAGCACGACACCCGCGGCGTCCCAGCAGTCGACGAGGCTGGCCTTCCTGTTTTCAAGCAGTCCCAGACAGGACACGTAGAAGGATGCCATGTAATGGAACGGTTGACCAGTGAACAGCGCCCTGCGGTAGATAAGTATCAATGTGTCCTCCACGTCGGACACGTATCTGCGTCGCTGCTCGCGCCAGTAGGTGGGCGCCCACGTGCTGTTCGCGAAGGTGCACCAGCGACCGCAGGCAAACGCATGCATGTCTTCGCAAGGGTCCACGTAAGGGTCGGCGACGCCAATGACCTCGCTCACGGCGGCCTCGCAGTCGGTAGAATTGCACAGTCCTGACATGCGTTCCAGCGCGACAATGCCCCTGGTGTGCAACTGTGGAAGCCTTGGGACGAGAGCGTAGACAATTTAATTCGTTCAAATCAACAATCAGTATACAAGTTTTACGAATGTTTCTATAGGATAGAAATGGCAAGAAGAACACAGATACACAACATACACAGCTTACTTTTAATATTTACACCGTTTTATCTTTCTAACTGCTACAAAATTTTGTGGCTCAAAATTTTGTACTACACAGTACCAAGAAGCCCGAAAAACGCACTCCTCGGTTATACATGAAAATCGGGACTTGACGAAAAAAAGCCAGGTAGAACAAACTCATATTGTTTATGTACTATGTGTGATCGAAAAAAATGGCAGCATATCCACGGAGTGAATGATGGAGAGTGGGGCGAAGCAATCATCCGTCCATTCGTTCTTGCTTCCGTCCGTCCATGCGCCTGTCTGTGTGACCATTCATGCGTCCATCCGCCCGTCCGTGCGTGCGCCTGTTCGTGCGTCTATTCGTGCGTTCGCTCTGGGTTCTTCCATGCATCCACCCCTGCGTCCGTTCATGCGACCATCCATGCATCTGTCTGTTTGTCCGTTCGTCCTTCTATTGAACGCTCCAAGTACCACTATCTCAGATCTTTTCATCATATATTCCCCATATAGAAGCACCGCCATCCAGCGGAGATTTTAAGGACTAAACGAGAGGTGGCTTGCGCTTCGAGTCTATTTCCCGCCTTACCTCGAGTTTATAGTATATGTGTTTAGAAAAAGTTTATTCTACTTTCGGCATCCTTATCTATACGAGCACACACCGAAGGCAACGAGCATCGTCAACTGCAAACCTGTATGGCGATATGGTTTAGATTATAAAACCATTGCTTTAGAAAATGCCTGGCGTCTTTCGTTCAGCAGCTGGCGTCTTTTCGTTTTGCTTTAGAAGCATCTGGCGTCTTTTCGTTTTGCTTTTAGAAAACATCTGGCGTCTTTCGTTGGTTTTTTTTTAATCAGTCAACGGCGTTTTGAACATTAATCACGGAGGTAAACTATGGCTGATACTGGGAATGGGAGACAGCAGAAGTCAGCTTTTAGCTAACACTTACAATTCTATTTCTACTAACGTTTCCTACTGGAACATGCCAATGGCTACTAATGGGGAATGAGAGACAGAAGAATTCGGCTTTTAGTTGACGCGCACGCAGCGAATTTTTTCATTGTTCAACAACGCACATGAGAAATTTCCCACCCGCACCACCTTGCAGGTTAAAGCGTAAGACTGGTTACATACTACGACGAGACGCGGGACTAACGGGTACCTCTATAACGAGCTTCGCCTCTAAAACATGGACTCCAACACACAGTACAAGGATGACTACCAATTTTTCTTTTTCTAGTCAGTAGACACCTTATTGCCACCTGCTATGGTGATAAAAGTTTGGCGTTGAATGCTGAAGTATCGACCTTTATAACTGAAATGTTTTTATTGCATTTCAAATTGGTGAGAAAAAACACATTCATGTTGTTGAGATTGAATAAAAACAATCACGCTGCTTCAACAGTAAACAGTCATCAATTTTGCGTTTTCGCAAACAATTTTCTGCGCCCCCCTTATTTAGGAAGTTCCTCCTTCAGCCCCAATCTGAAGAATCATGTATGTTATTCTGCGCACTTGAAGTTGTTATGCTAAAGCGCCTAGTAAAGCGAGGTAAATCTTCAGGCGCGGGCTAAGGCGCCGCGCTAATATCAAAGGTCACTTACAAAGCAAAAACACTTGTAAATAAGGCTCCTATAGAAGGACTTTTTCTGACAAAATTTCTTTTCTTTTGAATTGTTTTTTTAAGTATAAGCCAATCGGGATGCTGGAAATATTATGGAAGGCTGCTAACTAGTCGAAAAGCGTGCTTACGAAAAACTGCCCGGGGTCTTTTGTCCTTGTAGTTTGTCCTGCATCTCGTGAAATTATCTTGTTGCATGACGCCATCAGGCAAAAACAGTGCTTAACATTCACATCCACGGCTACAAGCTGCGCATGTTAACACTCCCAGGTGAATGGACTGACAAATACCTGACAACATGTTCTGGGAAACGGTCGTCACATTAGTGCAATAAATAAAAAGCCTTAATCGCAAAACAATGATGGCGGGTTCGTACTTGACTAGCTTCGTTTTTCTTTCGTCCAATTTGTTTTTTTATGTCGTAACTTTTATGAATGTCAATCTTAAAACTAAATGCAGTGATGCTATATTTTTGATCGCTCAATATCTCCGCTACATGTCCACTACAATACTAACCATCCTTACCGCATGCTTCGTTACTTACGATGTAACTTTTTTACTGCTTGGTGTGGCTGAAATTTTCAGCTTTATAAAACACTGGTACTCTCTGAACTACGATATTCTTCGCACGTGCGGGTACCCAGCTATAGTAATCAAGAAACTTCCCTTGAGCTTGTCCAGAATGACTCTTTCCATTTTATACCCTGTGTAATTTTAACGGAGCAGCAAACACCTTAGCCACGAGAACTTCTTTTACACAGTCTTCTTTACCATCTCAAAGACAAGTATGCCGTTAAACACAATTCCATGACAAGTATCACCATTCCTTCCAGAATGACTAACTATTCCTTCGCCCACAGCAGATATCACGCCACATCGACCACCATTATAAAGTAGGGCAAAGTAGGTATTTAAGGGCGTGCTAATATTCCAATGTTGTGAATCACGAATCGAACACTGCATATTCGAAATGTCGAATATTTTTTGAATAGTTATCGAGTTATCAGCAACGACGAAAAATCTTCGAAGGGGGACGTGGGAACCGTTAGCTGTAGCTTTTTTGTTTTGTTTTCGTAATCGAATCACCCCAATGTATGCAGCCCCAACCCGTAGCCAGTTGTGGGGGAAGGGACTATAGGCGTTAGCCTTCGCCCTGAAATTCGGATAGAAGGGTGTGTTTTATCAAGCACAAATAGAAAAATAGGCCTTTTTAAGGCCGTCGACAAGTGCCCCCTCCCCCTCCCCCAAAAACAAGCCTGACGACAGGCCCGATGCAGCCTATGTACTTACGGCACTACTGATCACAGGATCAAGGCGTTTTGATTGAAATCTTCTGAACAAGTATCACCTGGAATACCGTATTTCTAGCCATATTTCAGCCTGCACTTACAAAATATTCTGAAGGTTCTAGTTGCTGCGAAGTTTAAATAACTGCACTATTTTTTGTTGGCTGAAGTGATCGAAATATCCTTTTGTAGGAACTTTGCGAATATCTGTTTCAAACACGCTGTGAAATTGTAGGCCTGTTTTGCAAATTATCACCTTACCCGTGCCCGCTTTGAAAATTGGTGCCTTATTATTAGCACGGTATTCAGTTCATATTAGTATTCCATTCGTTATTGTCTCTATTCAATTCGTATTTTCGATTCGGTTCTGAAGTACACTATTGGCTCAGCCATAAGGGAATCAGATCATGCAACACAAAAGCTTTCAATTCAGGTTTGCCGCGTACTTTAAATGAGCGGAATAATAGTTCCCGTGATGACTTTGTTTTTTCAATGATAATAACATGCTTTGAGATGCATTCGATACCATTATTGGCTATAGACTTTTCAGTGAATCAGTCAATGTTGTGTAATCAGGTACTGTGGTTTTTTAGCTATCGCTGTAATGTGCGAGCTTCATTTGTGTGAAATAAACGCATTCACTGCTTTTTGTTCAATTACCTTCTGTAACAGACTAACCCCTTTGTTTTACAGATTCACCCTGAGGGTAAAATAAATATTTAAATAAATAATTAAATCAAATCCGCTGGCTTCATGTTGTAATGCCATCGAATCCTCTTTTTTCCGTGGTACTGGAAACCGGGCTATAGTTCAAGTCGACGTCCATTCTCGGAAATAATGACCATACATCAATGAACAGTCATTGAAGTTTACGGTAGCATTTGTAGCACTCTTCGCTTCGCGATCAGAAACTTATAAGACCTTTCTTGTGTATCAATTGCTTCAACTCTAACAGCCCTGAAATCATCACTTTTGTCGAAGAAGGTTTGTCCGTATTTTCCTGATAATTAGGATCTCAGAGGAACAAAAGCACAAACTTAGGCCAGGGGTGCAATAATTTATGGATTTACAAGCATGACGTTAAATTAGGTCATCAGGGCTACGTGGTCATGAAATCAGAAAAGTGACTTCTTGATAGGTGTGACTCATTAAAGCAAAAAAAAAATCTGAACCAATATCGAATTTCGCAGTGTGAAAGTTCTTGAAACGACTTTGGGACTTCGGATGAAAAACGGTGCTTACCCGACCAAGCTTACCCTCCTCGGCGTCACTCGCGACTTTGGTCGGCCATATTTTTTAAAGACGGTAGTCTTTCTTGGGGACCTTCGACGCAAAAAGTTTGGTCTGTCTGTCTGTCTGTCTGTCTGTCTGTCTGTCTGTCTGTCTGTCTGTCTGCCTGCCTGCCTGCCTGCCTGTCTGCCTGTCTGCCTGCCTGTCTGCCTGTCTGTCTGTCTGTCTGTCTTTCTGTCTGTCTGTCTTTCTGTCTGTCTGTCTGTCTGTCTGTCTGTCTGCCTGCCTGCCTGCCTGCCTGTCTGCCTGTCTGTCTGTCTGTCTGTCTGTCTGTCTGTCTGTCTGTCTGTCTGTCTGTCTGTCTGTCTGTTTGTTTGTCTGTCTGTCTGTACATTTGTCTGTTCGTCCACTCTTAACAGCACCGCGTACTTGAAACGGCCGACCCCATCCGCAGCGCCCTCCAATGTTGCTCAATATTCAGTCATACTTGTGCAATTGTCGATTAAAAAGCAATTATTGCGCACGTCTGGGGCACCATAACAACACGTATATATTCTGTGTGTGCACCTTTTACTAGAAAAGGCATCCGTAAGTAATTTTAAGAACCGTAGCGCTTATCACGCTGCGCTGACCATGCAACGCTTGCACGAAAAGGCGAGTGTTTCCAACGCTTTGCTAAGACGAGATGGTGGTGGCACCTACCCATCGCCTTGCGTTGTACACCTTATCCCCTCTGAGACGGGCGCGCATACCCGTCTCAGAGCCACACGCTTTGTTTTCGAAGAAAACTGCTAGATGGCACTCATGTCTCACGTGTGACGTGACTTGAAGCGCTTGTTCGCCTCCGCTGCACGCTCGAGGCAGTCTAACGCAGCGCCTCCAGAATACCATTCGCCAATTTTCTTGCGCAGAACATCAAATAAATGTTTTGTTCACTCTCTCTACACGCAAGACTATCGTCTTTCGACGACATTTGCAGATTAAATGCAGATATGGGGCCATTTTTTATTGTAGTTCTAAGCTCCACAGAAATGTCATAATAGGTTCTTTTAGCAAATTACGTAAATACGGTATGCAAAGATGGCACGGTGTTACCATTCCGCTCCTCCTTTCCTGGTTGCTGATATTTTAACACTGCAGGCGCGCAGCAACACAAAAGCTCTTTCAAAAATAACTGCGGGGTTGACACGCCTCGTTGTGGCCCGTCAGTCTACGCATTGTTAAGAGAGGCTTCTCGTTCTGAAGGTGCAATGTCAGTGGAAAAGAGGAGCGTCACTGCAGTCTCTTACCATTCTTGCGTGTATATCTGTAACATGCTAAAAAACCCCAATAATGGTGTCAATCGCAGTGGATATCATTGAAGAGATACGCCCCCGAGAGTCTGCAGTTTCGGTTTTCTTTCCGAGGTGCCAGGGAAATTTTTGTGCGGTGGTGGAAATGACTGACGCCTGGACCAAAAAGGTGAATTTTCTCAGGTGAATAATTGTTCAGGAAATCTTATTAGCGCAAACTCAAGACGCAGGCAGAGCTTCGTTTTGTACACTTCCCTAACCACCTATGTCTTTTGTACATGCTGCATTGCTAACAAGAACCCTCTTTTCTTCGTCGGAGTATGTGTGCGCTGATTCTTTCAGGGTGCACCCACCTTGGGGAACTTGTTCCGAAGAGCAGGGCCCAAAGTACGGCGAGAGAGCACGTGACCGCGAAGGCGACCAGGGCGCAGTCTGTCGCGGTGAAGCTCCAGCGCCTGGCCGAGTCGCTCTTGAGGTCTCTCACCGCGGCGCCGGAAGCCGGCGGTAACAAGAACATCTCTCCGCGTGGGTCATCTGCGATCGCATGTCGTGCGTGTACATTTCGAATGCCAGTGACCGACAACTATCGTTTAGCTAATTATGGAGGCTTTCACTGAACGGCAATATTTGCTATTTTGACGTACGAACTCCTATTTTGGCCCGCCGCGATGGAGCAATGGTGATATTGCTCGGCTGCTGACCCAAAGGCCGTGCTTTCGACCCTGGACACGGTGGTCAAATTTAAAATGGAGGCGAAATGCCAGAGGACTATGTATCAGGCGATGTCATTGCACGTTGAACGACACCAGATGGTCAACTCTACCAGAGCTTTCCACATATATTGATCTCTCATCATATCATATCGTGTTCTGCAAGAAACCAAATTACTACTGTGATTTTGATGAGAATTTTCGTTTGCACCAGCCTGATATTAAAGCTACAACGCACACCTGTTCCAAAATGCAAAGATTCTACAAAAATTTACCGGGCACGTCATATGCAGCCCGCCAGGAGTATACTTTATGTATGTCGTGCGTGCGTTTGTGTCTCTGCGCATTATTGCCATCATCATCAGCAGCCTGACTACACCCACTGCAAGGCAAAGGCCTCTCCCGCATCCCGCCTATGCGCCCCATCTTCTGCTTTCTGCAGCCACGGTGTGCCCAAAAACTTCTTAACGTGACCTGCCCGCCTTATTTTCTGTCTCCCTGTCACGCACTTGTTTTCTCTTGCAATTCAGTGAGTTATTCTTAATGACCAGTGGTTATTTTGCCTACGCGCTACGTGCTGGGGTCATGTGCATTTCTTCTTAATTTCCATTAACATATCCTTAACCCCCGTTTGTTTGCCGACCCAATCGGTTCTCTTGCTGTTTGCTAAAATTACACCCATGATTTTTCTTCGTCTTCGTAAATTAAAGTTGAACCCTCTTTGTAAGCCTTGGGGTTTCTGCTCAGTAAATAAGTACCTGCAAGATGAAGCTGTTACATACCCTCCTCTTGAGGGATAGTGATGGAGTACCATTCCCGATATAAGGATGCTTACCGAATGTGCTCCACCCCATCCGGCGAGCATTCTGAAATCATGAATGGTCCCTTTATATATGCACATGAAAATCGAAAAAATTTGAGCTGCCCGAAACCAACTTGCCCTTTCCCTCCTTCACCTGGCTACACCGGCGACCCATAAACTGTTTCGTGTACTAGGAACTACCACAAACACTTCTTTCCACGTTTACATTGCTTTATGAGGAACAAGTAATCAGTGAAGCGTCGTTTCACGTTGTCGAATGCGTGCATTATCATCCATGTAAATATATTTCACTGAAATTCATGAACGTTTCCGATAATAAAGTCTGGTACATAACTCTGAGTATTGGGTGTCAACATCCACTCTTAGTATTTACGTCAGTCAGGGCATCCAGACCCGTCCGCCACGTTAGTACAGTGATTACGGTGCTCAGCTTTTGACCTTGTAGTCGCGCGTTCCATCTTGGCCACGGCAGTGACATATCGATGGATGCCAAATTCTGGTGGCCCGTGTGCTGTGCGATGTCCGCGCACGTTCATTATAACCAACCCGACCCTGCCCTTCACATATATGGACCCGCCGCGGTGGTCTAGTGGCTAAGGTACTCGGCTGCTGACCCACAGGGCGCGGGTTCGAATCCCGGCTGTGGCGGCTGCATTTCCGATGGAGGCGGAAATGTTGTAGGCCCGTGTGCTCAGATTTGGGTGCATGTTAAAGAACCCCAAGTGGTGGAAATTTCCGGAGCCCTCCACTACGGCGTCTCTCATAATCATATAGTGGTTTTGGGACGTTAAACCCCACATATCAATCAATCTTCACCTATATGCGCACGTGTGTTGGAGTACCACTTTTCAATCGCTAAGTATTTTACGTTTCCGTGCCCCTACGTCTTCTCCACTGCATGTCGCTGAATGGTTGATTAGCTTTTCGTCACTACTGGCGCTGAAGAGGCATTGTCAGGTTGTCAATTCGGTAAATCGCGTCTACTTACCTTGTGGTGACTCAACCAAACTCGGGCGGGACGGAACCACAGTGTAGCCTGACGACTGCGAAGGTGTCTCGCAAGATTTCCGTTGCCTGTCCGCTTCGGGGACATTAAGTGAAACCTTCCACTTCAGCACATCATTAGCCTGCCTGCCGTCACCTTTCGTCGCTGCAAGCTGGCCCATACCACCTTTCGTTGCAGCAGCGGTCTCTTTGGCCTCGGCTTCTCTGGTACCGATCGAGCGCTGGCCCTCACCCTCCGGCTTCTTCGCACCTTCGTCGGCAATGACCAGTTTGGATTCACGAGAGCTTTCCGGAACCAAGGGAAATCTAGAACACGTCGAAAAGCTCTGGCTACTGCTCCTCGCTTTGCCGTGTTTCTGGTGGCGCTTGCCAGGGCTGCCCTCGCTATCTTTCTCTTTCATGTTAGTCAAGACGGGAAGCTTTTGTTCAGGGATTAATCTTGAGACCTTCAGTTCATCTTCTTTAGTCTTGCTGCTGTCATCCTTCATAACTGTAGGCTGGCCCCCATCATGTTTCGTCGCAGAAACAATCACTTTGGCCTCGGCTTCTTTGGTACCAGTCGAGCGCTCGCCCTCACTCGCCGACGCCTTCTCACTTTCGCCGGCAACGACCATTTTGGGTACGCAAGAGATTTCCGGAACCGTGGGAAGTCTGGAGATAGCCGAAGGACTCTGGCTTCTGCTCTGTGCTTTGTGTTCCTTCTGGTGCCGCTTGCGAGGGATGCCGTCACTATTCTTCCCTGCCATGTCTGCCAAGGCGGGAACCTTTTCATCAGCTGTCATTTCCAGGGTCCTTCGGTCAGGAAGAGAGACATTCGGCTGCGACATTCTTCTAGCGAAAGGAATAGGATAAATGGAGCCGCGGCAACAACCAACCAGTCGCTGCTCTAAGCTGCTTCTTCTATGTCGTCTTTTTCTGCGATATGGTTCCGGTCATAAATTCAGGCTCATTGCTATAGCAGTTCGACAGCAGAAATTATTTTGCCAACACAGCAGCTGAGTAGATAGAGAATGCAGTGAGTGCATACAAAATAATGTTTTTCTCGGCAGCGAGTTTGTCTATAGCAATTACGCGATCAAACAACTAGCGTACGTCGCACCATTATACCATTAATGATGACAGATGTGTCGATCGACACATTATTATCACTATATTTACGTTTTATTCAATTTTGAGGCGTTCTATCCGATAGTACAAGCACGTAATTTTTAAGGCAGAATACCTAAATGCATCGAACGCGAAAACGGACTGGCGTCGCACGTCGGCAGCGTCTACTGGAATGATGCAACAAATCATCAAGTTCTAACATCGCCATGACGTCGAAAAGTGTCACGACTTGTGAAGACGCTGTGGCGTCACATGACATCATCACCGAACATCACCGCTTGATTAAGGGTGGGCCAATCACAGAGGAAATCTAAGCAAGGTCAAGTGCACAAGCTTACAGCTTACTACGCCTCCGATCTTGGAAGCATCGGAAAACCATGGCACGTTTGTTGCATAAAACTTTCGAATGGGGCACGGGTGATTCAGAAAAGAAAAAAAATTCTTTAGCCTTCGAGCCTATTGAGGCGGTAGCGTAAGGGTCTCAGGAAGTTTTTGCAGTCCGATTGATTGATTGATATGTGAGGTTTAACGTCCCACAAGCACCATGTGAATATGAGAGACGCCATAGAGACGACTCCGCAAATTTCGATTCGCTGGGTTCTTTAACGGGCACCCAAATGTGATCTCACGGGCCTACAACATTTTCGCCTCCTTCAAAAATGCTGTCGCCGCAGCCGGTATTCGATCCCGCGACATGCGGGTCAGCAGCCGCATGCCTAAACCACCAGATCACCGCGGCGGGCAGTTTCCGCAGTCTCTCCTTTATGTTAAATATTCATGTTCATTGTTTTCATCATTCTTTAGTCTACCAAATGTTTTTGTTTTAAGCTCATGCCATCAACTCATCGCCAATTGTACAAGTAAGCGTGAGCCAAATCTGAATGACATCATCATCATGCGTGCATGCAGACTTAAATGATCCCCAGGGTGGGTATGCGCCACAAGAGAAGGTGAACAAGAATAACAGGATCTTCGATAGAGGCCGTAATGTAGAAGGAGAGTGAATGCCCAAATTATTCGCAATAGAGTCATAAGAACCTTCATTTCCACATAAGTTGTCTTCTTCCGCGTACGACGTACATGTGTTCAAAATGCAATGGATATGACACTCAGTGTTTGAAATTGCATTAATATCTGTCACTATTTTATACGCACCACCGTTGATGTTGATATGTGCTAAATGGAGTGGCAGCCTTTGTGAAGCCTTGTGAAGTCATTGCGAAGCTTTTTTTTTTCTTTTTAGAATGAAAGCTGTCGTGAGATCACGACAGGGGTCGCGTGCGCCATAGTAGTCCGCCGTCGCCTATTTCCGTAACTGCTATTGCCCAAAGCAACAAAACGTTAAGTAAATAAAAAACCCGAAGGACACAATGGGATTCAAGCCCGGGTCCTCTGCGTGCCAACCCAGTATTCTGCCACTAAGCTACACCGGCGCCTGGAGCTCCGTGCCGAACTGACCCAAGGCTGGCTTCATGTCGAGAAATAATTATCCATAATGTGAGTAATAAAGCATTTTAGAACAGCTAAAAACGCCAGACCGGCGCCGTGAATGCGCAGCACAGTCACGGCGAAAGCCAGAATAGTGGCCTGTCAGAGCATTTTTAAAACACTCTCTATGTAACTGCTACAAACACACTGCTGGGTACCCACTACGCCATAAATAATCATATGTTTTTGTGTGGTAAGCCTGCATTCACTATGCTACCCTTCATCATTCTTTGGAGAAGCGTGGGATATACTACACGCTTGTTAAGAATTTTCGGCAACTTTTTTATGCAGTGGCTGACGACGATGAATCATGCCTGAAGTGGGATGCGCCACAGTTAATAGGTGATCAAGAACAAGTTTTTTAATGGGTTAGAGCATTGGACGACCCACTAGGTACGCAATTAGAATTGTGTGATCTAGCTGTTCTTTTGATGCTTTAAAATGCCTCATTACTCATATTAACGCGATTCCTTTCCCGACATCAAAAGCCCGCCTGCTGCCAGTTTACAAACGATGCCCAATCACTGGCGTGACTCAGTGCATAGGCGTATCAGCCACGGGTGCAAGCATGGTGCAAGCCCCCCCCCCCCCTAAGAAAAGTTTGGGGGGCTGAGTCTCCCCTCTTTCGACAGTGGTCACTGCCAGCTGCACGTTGGAGAAAACAACTAAGGCAAAATTTTTTTTCAGCACTGTAATCATTCAATTAAATGTTACAAGAACAATAAAATATTATGAAGAAAAGGTACAGTGTAGTGATAATTTTTCAACATTTTAGCAGTGACAAGTTTCCTTGAAGGCTTTTTTCGACACTTTCCGCCCTAGGCAGTAGCACTGCAGAGCACCCTAGCGCAGAACAGGGGCCCTATACATTACATCACTTGTTCATGTTTTTATTCTACTGCAACTGGCCGATGCAGTCATAGATGGGAACGAACAAACGTTTTATGGACCGGTCAAAGCATTTTCTGCTTCATGAAAGTCATTTTCTTTCGTCAAGAAGGACTACCGTTGTGTCTTTACGTGTTGTTGTGTGGGTGCGGGAGCAAACATTGACGCTTCAGCCAGCAGCCTGCACCAACAGAATATTGCTACTACCACGTGTTCATCGTTATCTGTATACCACTAAGCTGCCTATAAATACGTTCTACACTTATGAATAAACGTTCTTTCGTTCTGCTGACTACATTGGTATCTTGCTGGTCCGGCGCTGCTATGCGCACGCCATGGCTATGCTACAGTGACGATCAGGATGGACACCACCCATGCAGTGAAAAACGATCCCCAACCTGAGGCTTTGAAAAACCGAGCAACCGATGCGATCATGGCTCACCTCCTGTTTATGAACTTCGAAGAAGTCAAAGATAAGTGGAGGCCATACCTTATTAAACTCGAAGTATACTTTGTGAAGGTGCTGACACCCCCCCCTGTAAAGTTGTTTGCGCGGCGTCACGCACGTGTCTCGCCCAAAAGCCGCATTTTGGGATACAACTATACCGGGCGGTAGGTGGCGTGTTCACGAGCGTTGCAGTGAGCAAAACAATAATCGATGGTGAAGTCTCCGATGGATGGAAACTTAGCAGGATGAGCATGATCTATAAAGGAAAGGGGGACAAAGCTGACATAAACAACTACCGTCCTATAACAGTGACATCAGTGGTCTACAGACTGGCGATGCAGATTATAAAGGAAAGACTGCAGGTATGAATAGAGGATGAGGGGGTGCTGGGGGAACTGCAGAATGGGTTTCGGAAACACAGAAGGTTGGAAGACAATCCGTTCTCACTGATGCAGTGCATCAAAATGGCAGAAAAGGAACTCAGGCCCTTGTGGCTAGCATTTTTGGATATCAAGGGAGCGTATGATAGCATGGTTCAAGAAGACTTGTGGGGAATACTAGACACACTGGGTGTGGAAGATGGAGTCACTAATCTTTTAAAGGAAATCTATAAAAGTAACAAGGTAGTTATAAAGTGGAAAAAACAGGTATCCAAGCCCACAGAGGTGAAACGGGGACTTAGGCAGGGGTGTCCATGGTCACCCTTATTATTCCTGATGTACCTACAAGGATTAGAGGCCAAATTAGAGGGAAGTGTACTTGCCTTCAACCTCTCTTTAGTCAAACAAGGAAAACTCATTGATCAGGCACTACCAGCATTAATGTACGCAGATGATATAGTGCTAATGGCTGACAACAAGGAAGATTTGCAGAGATTGATGGACATCTGTGGTAATGAGGGAAATAGGTTAGATTTTAGATTCAGTAGGAAAAAATCAGCAGTCATGATTTTTAATAATAAAGAAGGTAGTGAGCTTAGAATGCAGGAGGTCACGCTAGAGATAACAGACAAATACAAATATCTGGGCGTATGGATAATCAATGGGACCGAGTACCTAAGGGAACAAGAAATATACGTGACGACTTAAGCTAACAGGAATGCAGCAGTGATGAAAAATAGGGCACTATAGAATTAGAATAGGTATGATGTTGTGAGAGGAATATGGAAAGGGGTCATGGTTTCTGGGCTGACGTTCGGCAATGTGGTCCTGCACATGAGGTCAGAAGTTCAAGCAAGATTAGAAATTAAGCAACGTTGAATAGGTAGGCTTGCTTTAGGAGCTCACGGGAATACACCAAATCAGTGAGTACAAGGTGATATGGGATGGACATCAATTGAGGGCAGGGAAGCTAGCAGCAAGATAAAATTTGAGAAGCAATTAAGAGAAATGGGGGAGGAGCGTTGGGCTAGGAAGGTTTTAGGCTACTTGTACATGAAGAATGTCGATACAAAATGGAGGAAGCGAACCAGGAAATTAACTGGTAAATACTTAGAAAACAGCAGGTGGCCAAACCAACAAGAACTATCGGTTAAAAAGAAAGTGAAGGAAACGAAGATCGACACGTGGAGAATTGGCATGAGCAACAAGTCCTCACTAGAGATCTATCGAACTTTAAAGCAGGAAATTGCCAAGAAAAGGATCTATGATAATACGCTGGGTAGTTCTCCACTGTTTGAGGCCAGGACGGGAGTATTGCGAACCAAGACATATCGGGCCAAATACGAAGGGGTAGACATGGTATGCAGTGCGTGTGGAGAGGAGGAGGAAACTGCCGAACTCTTGATAATGTTCTGTAAAGGGCTTCACCCTATAGTTAAGGATGATGGCACAGAGTTTTTCAAAGCACTGGGGTTTAGGGACGGGGAGGGCAAAATAGACTTTAAGCGGGTAGAATTAACTAGAAGAAGGTTGTCTGATTGGTGGCTAAAGTGAAGGCACGAGGGAAAATTAAACCCTTCACTGCAAAGTACCAGTCCTCAACTTTACTATTTAAAGGAAAAAAAGATAAATCTAGTGGTTAGTTCACTAAATATTATGGCTAGGTGGCATTAGCCGCTGCCCGATCTAAAGGGTACAGCCACATCCATCCATAAGGGTATAGCACGGAGGAATAAAAGGTAGGAGAGGCCCTGACGTCACTCGTTGTGATGCCGCGATGAAGCCGGAAGTCGGCCATATTGACTGGGCCAATTCTCCCCCCTTATTTGCATCCTGTAAAGCAGAAGGCACGACTCTCTCTCCGGCTCGGAATGCACGTGAGCTGCGCCGCGCGCGTGTCGTGACGATACGAAACTAATGGAACTGTGCTCAACACTCTGGGCCATCGCGACACCTTCGGCGAAATCATTTCGTCCGAGTATTCACAGCGAGTAACAGCTCACCGACAACGAAGCAAGTACAAGAGAACGCGCATTAGATGCACTGAAAATGGCGAGTGTTTTCGCGTCATCAATTCAGCAACTGCACAGACAACACTATCGGTCGTGCGTCTTTTCGGTTGCATTCCGCCGCGCGGCAGATGCAGTGTCCAGCCACTATGTCCGTGTTCCGCGTGAAACTCACCGGTGTCAGCATTCTGCGACCGTGGTGACTTTGAGCGCGGTGCAAGTGACACTTGAACGCAGTTGCTGTTACGTTGAGATTACATACAATGGTGGGGTAGAGTATACGAAGCGGTACAGAAAAGGTGTTTTAATACCCACATGCAAGTTGTTACGGCACAAATAGAACACGAAACTACGTATGTGCATACGGTCCTCGTTGCATCTTGCTGGGCTCAACAGCGTCGTCCGTTGTCACAAGCAGGAGCACTGGTCAACCGTCACTGACCTGCAAGGCGTTCGTCGTCGTTCCGCTTCGCCATGGTGCCCAACGTAATTTCACTGAACACTAATTGCTCCATCTGCGTCATCCGCCACACGACGCACGGATATGCACTCGTTCTACGCACTGTAGAAACCACGTGATGGATGAAATAATTTGTAAACGTTGCTAAGAGTACATTAACTGCCAGGAGAGTACTGCGGAACCAATAACGCGGCGCAGAACACGGATATTGTCCGCCACGGCTCAGCACGAGACCTGAGGAGGCACACATGCCACCGCCAGCCGCGGCCGCTCACTGCTAGACCAGCTCCACTGCGCAACACGTAACCATAACAACGCCGCCATTGTGCCCAGTGAATATGGCCGCCATGATGTCACTTCTTCCACACTTTTCCCGTAGCGCACCGGCTAGGCATGCCTTCTCCTACCTTTCCTTCCTCCGTGGGGTATAGTAACTGTACAGTGTCTAGAAATTTACTGCCGTATATTTCTAGACACTGTAGTAACTGTAGCGCATAGGTCCACCATCTTGGCGGCTTAGCAACTATAGTTACATAGCGAACCCACGCTCTGTTTTGCAGGTGACTTGCTTAAGCCTGTCGCCCATCTACGAAGCGTGTCGCCCATCGCCACTCGCTAGTCGACGTGCCTTGCATGTCAAAGACCGACGAAGAAAAAAAAAACACCTGCTTTAGAAACTGTGCTACGGCAGTTCAAAAGAATTTCACAGTTTGCACGGCAACGCAACGCGCAAAGGCATAGCGTAATACCGAATAGCATGCACCGCCGCTACCGCATAATCAGATGGCGCCAGCTATGAAAGATAAGCAACAACTCACAGACACAAACAAGGCCGGATTAGACTGGTGCTAGACCGCGCCTGCGCGCTCACCTTTTACGGCCTTTGCATCGGGTGTAGTGCATGCCTCTCGCCACTGCTTTGAGGGAGGCGCTGCAACCCTGACCTTCAGTTCGGACTGGCACGGTGGATGGACGTGTTTTTTGAGCGCTCTCGATCGACTGCGCAGACTAGTGGTTTTTCACGTTTCTAGCTTGCTTTTGTAATTATTAAGGCAGCAGTTAAAACTTTTGTAGCAATTGTTGCATTGCACGGCTTTTCGGGGGTCAGTTACCAGGTATTTACTAGTTTGTGTGTGTTTTCTTTTTTCTTTTGCCATCTCATGGGGGAGGTGCACTTACATCGATCGCGTAAATTTCTGTAGTACAGCTTAGGCTTCCTTTTTTTCGTAGGACAGGGTTCGTCGTACGTCATGTTTTGTATTTATCGAGTGAGAAAATTGATAAAGACAATTGGTGACGAAAGACATGGTTAAAAAGGCTGTAAGATGTTCAGAATGTTGGTTGGGTTTTAAAATGAACCCAAGTTCAGACGCGAATGAAGAGGAGGCTGACACCAAGACTAAGCAATGTTAGGTCGAGGAGAAAATGGAGAAAATGATGGTTGCCCAGAGTGAACTGCTGATGAGAATCACCGAACTGGAGACTGCGTTGGCGACAGAGCAAGAGAAAACAAGGGCTAAGGGAGAAAGGCTCAAGTCCGCCGAGGAGGCACTAGCGAAGGTGAACAAAGGAGCGGCCGACGGAGAGAACGGTAGGGCACCGGCAACCAGAACGATGGAGAAAAAAGAGCAAGCAAGTTCGGAGAAAACAGGTTCAGCCGGTTGGTCGCAAGAGCCAGCTTCAGCGAAGTAGTCGTGGGGCTGGGAGGGGACAAAGCAGCCGGTGTCGCAGGTGCAAGTAACCCCCAGGAGCAGGACGCTCCAGGTGGTCACAGCAGGTGATAATCGCCGGGGACTCGAATTTAAATCGATGCACAGAAGCAATCAAAGATCGGGTAAGAGGTGACAAGGGGGTTACAGTAGGGACGTTTTCAGAACGCAAGCTGGAAGCAGTCATGAGGCAAGCGACCGCAAAACTCAAAACTACAGCTGATGGACGAAACGTAGTGATAATTGCAGGCGGTTTAAACGATGTCTTAACTGAAGACACAGCAGGACTAGCAAGCAGACTGGCGAAAGGGGTCAATGACATGCGCGCCATTTCTCCTCAGGTACAGGTAGTGATATGCACGATACCAGAGGTACCGGTGCGTGACGGCAACCTGCAAAGAGCAGTTGTCTACGCAAACCAAGAGATATGGCGGATGAGTTGAGAAGCTTTGAGGTGGTGGAAATAAACAGAGAGGTGCATAGGTGGGGTGGTTTTCCACGAGACAGAATTCCTTTCGATGGGAGGCTAGGTCATGAGGTGTGTTGGTGACTTGCAGGACGCGAAGTAGCTTTTTTGTTTGGGGGGGGGGTACGCGGGCCCTTTGGGGTGCATGATATAGCAACGAGGAAAACAACTAGGGGTACTCTTTGCCAGGTGGTATAGACAGATACGATTCCAAAGTGACACTTATATATCTAAGACACGTAGAGTCCGGGGCAGAAATCGACGTAGCCACGAGGGCCGAGCCAATTCAGACGTAGGGTATGTTAATATGCAGGGTGGCAGGAATAGGCTGAAGTGGGAAGAGATAGAAGGACAGCTAAGGGAGGAGAGGCTGATGGTATATGGTTTTGTAGAAACACATCTTAGTGACATGAAACAGCCTCCTAACAATCCGGACTACGCGTGGGAATATTGTAATACAACAGAAGGCAGCAGTATGGAGGGTAGTATTGGGGCATTCATTCATAAAAGTATAGACTAGGAAAGGTTCAAGCAGGAGTGCAAGGAACATATATGGCAAATGACGCTCCTGGGTTTGTATACTTATGGACAGTGGCAAAAGCCAGAGAGGAAAATCAACGAATGGTGCAGTGCATAGGAAATGACATGGACGAACTAGGAGTAGTGTGTGAGGTAATTATACTAGGAGATATGAATGCTCACATAGAAGATATGAATGAATACACTGACCCAACAGGCAGAATGCTAATGGATATGTGTGAAATGCATGATTTAATCATTTGCAACAGCACCGAGAAATGTGAAGGGCAGATAGCATGGGAAACGAGAATGCTACAGCCAACGATAGATTACGCAATAATGTCACATGGGATGTATGATCAGCTAAGGGTGATGAACATAGATATATATGGGTCCAGAAGCTTAGGTAAAGATCACAAACGTATCAAGCTGAGTTTTGGAAGAGAAATGAAATCAGAAAGGTGGCATTACGAGCAATTACAAGGTAATATTTATTCAGAAAGGCAATTAGAAATAGCAACAAAAGAGATTGAGAAAATAATCACCGAGGATACTAAAACAGAGTGGACGTACACAAGTCTAACTCGATTGCTTGAGTTAGAGCTGACTAAGGTACGAGTCAAATCCATCGGGAAAAGCAGACACAAACCCAAGAGCTGGTGGGATGAGGAAGTTAAGAGAGCCATAGTAAGACTTCAGGAAGCCTCCAGGGAACACACCTAGCTATGCTAAACAGAGGGGTGAACCGGAAGCTGATGTTAAAGAACAATGGGATAAATTTTTTAGCTGCAGAAGGGAAGCCTCCGCTTTGATCAGTGAAAAAATTAGAAGAAAGGGGGCCCAATGAAGAGCGGAAGTAAACAAAAAGGATAGAAAGGCAGCTGCAGTTTTGGAACCATCTCAATTTTCTGAGTTATAAGACAAGCATGAAACAGAGGTTTATAACTACGATTGAAGGGGTCAGACTTGAAGGAAATGAGCCAATGGAATGTATAAAACAATGATGACAGAAAAATTCAAACACCAAGAAACGCTGCATGCACCGTTTGTAGGATGGACCAATTAGCTTAGTGGCTCCACTGGGACAAGAGCGGAAAAGGGCAAAGAAAAGTTCCCAATAGCACATCAACAGGCCCCGATGGTACCCCAATCATGCTAATAAACTAACTAGGACCAAACTCTAAGCGAACATTACGAGAAGCAGCGAGCAAAGCAATAACGGATGGTAAAGCCTCCAATGGATGGAAACTTAGCAGGATGAGCATGATCTATGAAAAAAAGGCGGACAAAGCCTATATAAACAACCACCATCCTATAACAGTGACATCAGTAGTTTACAGGCTGATGATGCAGATAGTAAAGACCACAGACATGGGTGGAGAATGAGGGGGTGCTAGGAGAACTACAAAATGGGTTCCGTAAACGAAGGAGGTTGGGGGACAATCTGTTTTCATTGATGCAGTATATTGAAATAGCGAAAAAAAACACAGGCCCCTGTGGCAGGCATTTCTAGATATCAAGAGAGCTTACGATAGTGTGATTCAAGAAGACTTGTGCTGAATACTGGATACACTAGATGTGGAAGATGGAATAACTAATCTTCTAAAGGATACCTATAAAAGTAACAAGGTAGTTATCAAATGGGAAGAACAGGTATCTGAACCTATAGAGATACAGCGCGGGCTTCAACAGGAATGTCCCTTGTCACTTTTGTTATTTACGCTGTATCTCAAGGGACTAGAAGCCAATTTAGAGGGATGTCGACTCGGATTCAGCCTCTCTTTTGCCGAGCAAGGAAACCAAATTGAACAGCATTGATGTATGCCGATGATAAAATACTAATAGCCGACAACAAGGAAGATCTGCAGGGATTGATAGACATCTGTGGTAATGAGGGAGATAGGTTACATTCGAAGTTCAGCGGGAAAAAATCGGCAATCATTATTTTTAATGATAACAAAGGCACTGAGCATAAGATACAGGAAGTCATGCTAGGAATAGTGGATAAATACAAATACTTGGGCGTATGGATAAATAACTGGGCTGAGTATCTAAGGGAGCACGAAAGATACGTAATGACTAAGGCCACTAGAAATGCAGCTGCAATGAAAAATAGGGCACTGTGGAACTACGTTGGGTGTGACGTTGTGAGAGGGATTTGGAAAGGTGTCAAGGTCCCGGGTTCGACGTTCGGCAATGCGGTCTTGTGCATGAAATCAAAAGTTCAAGCAAGATTAGAAATTAAACAACGTGGCAAAGGTAGGCTTGCTTTGGGAGCACACGAAAATACCCAAAATCAGGGGGTACAGGGAGACATGGGATGGACATCGTTTGGTTGCAGGGAAGCTTGCAGCAAGACAGAATTTGACGAGCGATTGAGAAAATTGAGAGGAGCGTTGGGCTAGGAAAGTTTTCAGTTACTTGAACATGAAGACTGTCGATACTAAATGGAGGAAACGAACTCAAAAATTGTCAAGCAAGTGTTTAGACAACAGCAGAATACTGAGCCAAAAGGAAACATCGGTTGAGAAGAAGATGAAGCAAACAGAGAGGGACATGTGGAAGATGGGAATGCTTACGAAATCATCACTGGAGACCTATTGAACTTTTAAACAAGAAATTGCAAGAGAAAAGATCTACGATAATTCTCGGGGTAGTTCTCTGCTCTTTAAGGCTCGAACGGGAGTATTACGGACCAAGACGTACCGAGCAAAATACGAAAGCACAGACGCAGTATGTAGTGCGTGTGGAGAGGAGAAAACGGCTGAACATTTGATATTGTTTTGTAAGGGGCTCCACCCTATTGTCGAAGATAATGGCACCGAATTTTTCAAAGCATTGGGGCTTAGAGACAGTGAAGACAAAATAGACTTTAAACGGGTAGGAATAACCAGGGGGAGGCTAACTGATTGGAGGCTACAATCGAGGCGCGAGTGAAATTCAATTCTTAAACACACAATGATAGTACTTAACCTTATGGCTAGGTGGCGTGAGCCACCACCCGATCTAAAGGGCACAGCCGGGTACATCCATCCATCCATGCATCCTCCGCCGCTCCGTGCAGCGCGCGTGCAACGCCAGCACATGAGTTCGGGCGCGCTTCTCCACTCACCGGACGTTGAGAAACAACTTGCTTAATCGTTGAAGATGCACAAATGGTTTATGGAATTGCTAATACCTGATAATGCTGGGCTTGAACCAATATGCCTCTGAAGAGTGAACTTTGCTGGCAGTGCCACAAGCTCAGAAGTGCGCGCATGATCGTAACCTCTTTGTGACAGAAAGCACCATATCACACACCCCTTACAAGTTCGTCTGGGTTCGCTGAATGCTTTCTTGTGTCGCATACTATTGTCGAATACTATTTGATGTAAAAGAAACACGGTCTTTTTCTCTTCTTTCTGTGCATCTGCTGCGATTTTCCTAACACATGTGTGATGAATGCTTGCGGGATAATATTGGGACGTTTTTCTTTTCTTTCAGCAATTGCTGCACCTTCTCACATTTTGAACGATGGTACGGCCCTTGGAAGTGCAACCGTACTATCACTACAGCCTGGTATCGACCCGCGCGATAAGCGTCGCTGTTCATTGTTTGCGTGCAAACATTTACTGCTTCTTGTTCAGTGAAAGTGTCTTGTGAATTTGCAACATCCAGATTTGTGTCGTTGGTCTCCGCTTTTTGCTTCCTTGATGTTTGACGTAGGGGCGAAGCTCGTAAAGAGGATCTTTGCGAGGCTTCTATACACTTGAAATAAAGTAGGAAGGATATTCGCCGAAAAGAGCAGGCGCAGAGTCAAGAATAAGTTTTCTGATGCGGAACGCAGGCACATAGTCTTCATCATGCAAGCGTCTTCTGCATATGAATGTCGATGCAGACTTTTCGTTGATGATGAGATTGTCTCTTGCAATATTCTGTTGTCATTTGGTGCACAGCTCAGTATTGTTTGGGAACTTGCGAGAAGCAGCACCGGGTGTTTTCCCCGAACGGGACTCGCAATATGGAACACAGCAATACACCTTCACACAGATAATACATATCCATGTGCATGCGTAATGCGCGTGCTGAAGGTTGTGCGACTGCCTTCTCGACTCGAGTAATCACTGTAGACTGAACACTGACAAAGCCCCCGAATAAATTGCAGCCATGGTGCATAGCTAAATCCCATTATAAAGCAAGCCACACTTGATATAAAAAGGAATTGACAACCACCTGCTCCTAGCACTAAGCCACAAGAGATTTAATACAAATATTTTAGAAAACAAGCTGCTTACTTGCCGAAAAGTTGTAATGTTGCCAGTTTCTTTTTCTAAACATGTCCTTAACTCGAAGGATAGTGAAGAACTGATTTGCACGAGAGTTTTAGTTCTGGGGCAAGTGGCTTGCAAGCGTAAGCAGCTGCATACTTTGTTCACATTCTTCATGGACGTGGCTGCAGTACAATGAAATGCAAAAAGGCTTGGGGTCTCCAAAATTAACATTTCCAGGTGGTATTAACACCTTTGACAATGCACACCACCCCTCTCTGTGCGTGCCGTCCGAAGGGGTTATTCAGCAGCAAGGGACCTCTCTCTTTCTTTTTACTATATTTCGTTTTATATGAATTTTTTTAGCCATTACACATACA
The DNA here is from genome assembly GCA_013436015.1 of Rhipicephalus annulatus. Classification (NCBI taxonomy): domain Eukaryota; kingdom Metazoa; phylum Arthropoda; class Arachnida; order Ixodida; family Ixodidae; genus Rhipicephalus; species Rhipicephalus annulatus. Next base: position 153,557 of record WOVY01002418.1, read on the forward strand.
ACACACGTGCGTGTTTCAGAGTTGTCAGGCTGCAGACTGCAGCATTTAGCCCCGAAAACCACTCCAAACGTATTTGGAAAAATAAAAAAAAATAGTGAGAATAGTTAACAAAGGCAAGGCACGTTCGTCATTCTGTGTGCCACTTCTGTTAACTGCAACGTCGTTGTCCAACTTGACCAAAGGCCAAAGGTATTTGGTGCTCTCTGCTTGCAGCACAGGTACAGCATTATGTTTCTCTTTGATCGTTGCCTGTGCCTTATGCCTCCTGAACTATGCCTCTCATTAGCCGATTTACCCGCATCTTTATTGAGTTTCAGCTTGTATTATCCACGAGCACATACATACCTACCTTAAGCGGTACGCCGTCTGGTAAACTAGTTTTCTTTTAGTGGATGATCTTCCCTCTATCCTCGATTCCTTTAATAATCCCCCTTCTCTTCGTCGAGAACCCTCATTCTCCGGTTTCATACCGACAAACTCCCTTGTGCAGTGTGCGTGGCACAGAACATGCAAGGTCGCTGTGCTCTTACTGCCGACGAGTGGCGAAACATACTCAGAAACTCCCCCATTGTATTCTCGACGAGTGAAAAGACCGTAAGGAAACAAGCACGTGCAGGTGCTGTCTAGCTCGGCCATGACACAAAATAGAAGCCCTCCGAGGTTGAAGGAGAGCCACAGTAAACCTACAGCATTGATTATGTCAGCAGTTTTTTTTTAATGGTGCCGAATCCGCGCAAATACTTTGCTACCACAGCTTAAGGACATAAATCTAAAGCAAATAAAAGCGCCAGTTCATAACTAACACACTACAGCGCGCACAACAGTCACTTGATTGATTCCAGGTAGACGAGGACCGTTTTCAGTGGTGCGGCCAGTGGACCAGCTTCTCCACAGTGCATCGTTGCTAGCGGCGTTGGAAAACAAATGCGCTACTGTGCTACCTAGAGGTAGCATATACAGTAGCCAAATTAGTGGTGGCGCCACCATGTGCCTGCGGCGAGGAGGCTAAGCCAGCGCACAGGAGAAAGTGGCGAGGTGCTCTTTTAACGCCTGGCGGAGATCGTAGATAGACACCTCCTGCAGAGAATCCGCGGACGATGGTAACCGCAGCTCGATTTTCCAAACAGCAGCGCACATAAAGATACCAAACACGCAGACACAAAAGGACGCAAAGACAACGCTTGTGTTTGCGTGGTTTTATGAGTGCGTGTTTTGTTATTTTTTTGAGCGCTGCTTCTTCGAAAATCATGCTTCATCAACTGGCCGACCAGTACGTATTAAGCAACCACGGGTCGTTTCCCGTGGATTCCTTGCAGCGAGTCGAACATTGGCGACGCCGCATTCATGGTACTTTGTGTTTGTCTATGCTGTTTGTGTGTTGTATTGAAGTATTGTGCAATATTGTTTAATGTGTCACTGGCAACACATCTTATTCAGCTGGCGAAATGGTCATCGTAAAAGCAAGTGAGTAAATGTACACGTTTTGTTGGTTTGCCAGACCGCATCTGATGCATCCAGGTGTTCTGAGACCAGAATTCTGATATTGAGATCCCAAAACTTATAAGGCTCCCATCATTGTGTTTAGGTAGGTTGGGGCTAAAGACATGTGCGTCGACAGGTGTATTGTTGTAGTCCTTTGATCTACACCGCATATCACAGGCTTTTACATAAAATATAATGGTATGATACCCAGGAACCTGTCATCTTCGTACAAGAACTCAGTGTTGAGGCACTGATATCATGGTTCTTGTAATGTTCAATTACGAAATAATTAACTAAAATACTTTATCAACTTGAGAGCAGATTTGAAGCACTTCTGGTGGCACTTTTCCTGCTCCATGCAGAACAAGTCTATCGCAATGGCTGAGAGTGCTCTTTATATGTTCCATAGGCACATTTGGAGAAGTTCCATCACGAGATAACAAACTTTTTACTTAGCGTAAAGGGGGAGATTCGACCATAAGTTGCACGCACTCCATGCCCTGTAACGGTGCCAATTGTGAACGTGCCAATGGACGCAGTCGCACCTTGCATCGCACTCCACAGCGCTCGCATTTTGCTAGCGTAACGCCACTTTGTTCAGCGTGCCGACTCATGCAAGATGGGAGACACATGCATTGTGTTTCATCCTGGCTGACCCTGTCTCATTGGGCGCAGGCTTCCAAGGAACACTCTTTCGAATTCATACAGTGTCCCTCAACTGCTTGCCATTTGCTCTAGCAGCAATGCATGTATTCCCTTGGCATATAACCTACTTTTGCACTCCACCAGAGTGAAATTCTCTGGCACTTAATTCCTCAGCCACTCCGAATCCACCAATAAAATTCACCATAAAATACTCCAAAACTTACTCAAGACCGAAACTTCCAGTGACAAACTTTGAAAAAAGGAGAGTTGCAGCAGAATCTGGGCAATAAAAACGGCAAGCCATGGTGAAACAATGAGTAAAGCAAGCTAGCAAACACTTTTCTAGGTGCGTAGCACTTCAGGAGTCAAGTTGGCCATCTGTCTACTGTCTCATGTCACATAGTCAAGCAGTGGTCAATACAGGCCTAGAAAAGTAACAAGAAATTATTCTGACAATTGAGCTAAAATAGCAAAAGCCCATTTGAAATATCCAGCTTAGACCCACGCCACGCAAGAGAAAGCGTCTCTGCCACAGCAAACAGGCGATTGTCAACGAAACAGCTAGGTTACCCGCGCTGCCGAATTCAATCTCAGTTTTCACAGTATTAAAGCTGTATTAGGTAGGAGACTTAAAGTACACCAAAACTTGCCCAAGACAGACATCATGGGATTTAGAAACTAGACCATACCTACACAAGAACTACATCATTAACTGCAGAATCAGCGATACATCAATGGTTGATAATGATGTCTGGTGTTTTGCAGCACAAGGGCCATTCAATAGCCAAAAAGCGCCAGCAATACATCAAGCGCTCGGTCTAGTTCTGTCTATTTATATACCTGTCCACCTTTGGTCAAATTGCTGAAAACCCTTTTCTGATGAAGCCATAACTTAGAGGAACACTAAAGAGCAAAACCATTTTTCGCATATCAGTCTTACAATCCTGAAAACATCACTTTTACCACAACACGATCAATGATAAGCCAGAAAATGCAAAAAAAAGCAGGTGGACGCCACCATGAGATTCTCGCACTAAACACCGTAACATCATTGATTTTGGAGGCGTCTACTGGGTCATACGTAGCTTCTCATTAATAAAAATGAAACACATCGCCATCTGTGGGTGCCACAAAACAAGCACACGAAGTCTCAGAAAATTTCATTCAGCCAATGCCACAAAAATACAAAATTGAAAATACGAAATATGAAATTTTTCGACGTCACGCATGAAACTTAAAAGTAAAACTTTAACCTTAATTTTCTTCGCTGATAACGAACTTGTGATAGTGAAACATATGGTATGGAACTTATAATAGTGAAACATATGATAGAGTGCAGTGTGTAATTCTAAACTCATGTTTTTTTAGTGCCTCTTCAAGCTCTTATTTTTGAAGTCTTTCAGTTGTGAGAAGGATAAAAATCATGAAAAATATGAAATAACATCTTGTTTATAGTTTCAAAAGTCACTCAAAAAATTTTAGGTTGATGGTAATATTGTGCAATTCTTGTTCATCATATGACTTATTCAACAATGCTAAGGCGAGCAATATTGCTTCCTCTTCACGTGGTCTGTGCTTGTTGAACCGTTTTCTCTTTTCCAAGTTTAAGGCAAGTCCTTTGCAGGAAACCGCGAAAAATGGACAGAAAGCTTTCTTTCCAAGAGCCCCTTCCATACTGTTGAAAGGCAGGCTGAGCCAGTGGTTTCAGAAGGAGGGCTCAAGGTTCACCGACACATCCCTTATCTTGGCCCTTGCAAGCTGGTGACGACGAGCCTCGGCCAACTTCGAGAGAAACCTTGACTGAAAAGAAAAAACCATAGTACTGTAATATTATCTTTAAAAGTTTGATTAAAAGTATTACTGGAAACAACAATATGATATCATTACAAGACACACAGTAGTAGGAGATTACACGCTAACTTTAATGACCTAGGCTGGCCACATTTGTGACCGCACCTATCCCCATCGATAGTATGTTTTCAATGTTGACAACTTGTATATTTGCCCTGTTTCGAACACTTTTGGACCACTTGCCCTATCTAACACGTAAAAGAAAAAGTATTTTATCACTATCGCTTTTGTGTTTCTCTTTTTTAACCGTGTGGTGATTTCAAAGCGCCTTTTCATGTGCGCGAGTGAGCATGCACAGTTTCAATCATGGCGTCGACGTCGCGTGTGACTGCTTCAAGAAAACAGCGAATTTTGGTTTATTCTCGTGCATCTGGGCTAGAATATTCGAATGGCGACAACAGCACAGGCTTGGAAGACGACATTGATACCTTTAATTTTAGCGCAGATGACGAGAGTTTGTGAAATCACCCCGGAACATCAGCAGTCGTCCGCCGGTGAGTTTAGCTTTGTGCTTGGGCAGCGTTCTTGCCAGCGCCCGTCGATATAAGTTGAGCCAATGTGTCCCGAAGGTTAGAGCTCTTATCTGCAGGGCGTCCACTGCCTTCGGGCGGGACTACTCATTGGCGGCAGCGCAGGGAGTGTAGTTTCGTGTGCGGAGGCAACCGGGAGTGAACCTTAGAGCCACGTTACGTAGTCCCGAGCCGCGTTTCGTAAGCGCTGTCGACATTTTGTTTTTACTGTTCAAGTTATTGGGAGCTATACAAAAACACAAATAAATATGCTTGGATGCATATTTTTCAGAAGCCGACGTGCAACGAGAGAGACAGTTCTTAGAGGTCCCAAAGTCCACCTTGATGCTCCTACGCAAACCTGTGTTTTACCTAGGCTTGTGCGAATATTCGAACGAATAGCTGACTATTGGAATTCGCTTCGATTCAAATCGAAATTATCAAATATTTTCGAAGTATTCGCAATGAACGAATAAGTGAATATTAGTTCGTACATCACCACCTGTAAATACGGTTTCATTGCAATGTGGAAATGCTAAACAGTAAAAGCACCTACCCCAAAAAAATTTGCTTTGCCGTGAAGCGCCCCCTTCAAATTTAAAGGGGTCCTGCAACATTTACTGAACATGGTCGAAAAACGCTGCCGATCGGTAGTCAAGGCAACCGAAAACACGCGAGGCAAATATAGTAGCGCAGCAACATGGAGGCAAATATTGTAGGCCTGTAATTCACAATCAATTTTCAAAACTAAAAATTGCTTTCTTCCCTCGGCAAATGACACTACAAGCTCAAAAATCACCTGGCACAGCCAAGAAGAAATATATGACTCTGGTCACAGGCATCAGCTGATTTCAGCATAATGCGCTCGTCGTTACCGGGGCTGCTACTAGTCCACAATTATGTGCACGATCACACTGAAAAGCCGCGTATTCGAAGAAAAAAAAAGGTTCTCAAGGTCACGAGGTGCGTGTGCAGTATATTCTTTCACCAAGCCATTCCTCCCTGCTTAGCTTCTAGCTATTTCGTCAAGACGAGAAGAGAGAATCCCATTGCAGCAAAGAAAAATTTTTGGAACTCCGCTCGCACTAGACTGATTCTAGAAACATTACAGCAGTGAATTTGTGAGGCTACAAGCATATTTACTGGCTCCATGGCTACTTGAAAAAGTGTTGTAGCACCCCTTCAAAGGAACATGTTACCCTCAAATCAAGTCTTCATTTTATTAAGCTTGTTATAACGGCTCATGTGATCCAAGTACAGTGAAATCTTGGTAAAACGAACTTCAGGGGACCGTGGAAATTGGTTCGTTATTTTGAAAGGTCGTTGTAATGAAAGCTCGAAACTTAACCCTAAATACTTATTTTTCCCTGACAAAAATGACTTACCTTTACTACGGTGGATTTTTGAACAGATTTTTCACGAGAAAAAAAAACAAATGCACAAGTAAAGACCAAAAAATACACGTTTAGCTTAAAGAAGTCTGTGTTTCTTTTTTTTTTTTGTCGCGAGCAGCACAAACTTTGCAGCACGAAGGCCTCCAGCTCATCAAAATTCCTGTGGTGCGATTCGGTTCTTTGGTCACAACAGCCTGCTTTCTGCCTTCCAGTTGCCGAAGAATATCCATTGTCTCACTTAGCGAAAACTGCTTCCGCTTCTTCGTCGCAAGCAGAAATGAACTCATTTGTAGTGTCATCGAAGCGCAAATGCCAACTTGTTTTGCAAACCCAATAAGTAATCACCGAAAAGAGATGAACACGACTTAAAAAACAAGGCCTCTAAAGAAAAACCCGAAGCGTCACGGCTGTCGTTGCCTTTTTCGAAGAAAAAAAAGTGCTCAAAAAGAAGATTCCTCGCGTTTCGTTTTCTGCTCTCTCGGTGTCTCAGGTTTTCCTCGCCCATGCTTCCTGCTCTGCAACTCCCACGCTGCCTCGCTGACCTTGCCCTCCTTGTTGCCCTCGCCTCTGCGCTCGCTTGTAAACCTGTAGCATCCGCGTTTCAACAAATAAAAGAAAGGAAGTCGCCCTTAGGTGTTTTTTTTTCACCATCGTCGCACGTCTTCCCAGAAGCAAGGCGTCTGTTCACTTTGTCGTCTCCTTGCGTACCGCTCCGGTGGTCGCAACGAATTTCAGAAGATAAGTTCGTAGCACTGAGGCGTTGTTAATATAACGTGTAACTAAATTAACGCTTGTTATTCTTAAAAGTTTGATATTCTGAAGTACATCATAGTGAAATAATTTTACATTAAAACTTATTAGCAGTCAGTGCAGAATTTTTTGAAAGTTCGTTAATCTGAAAAGTTCGTTATTGTGGGGTTCGTTCTACCGAGATTTCACTGTATAATGAATTTTAAAACATTAAGTATGTTACAGATTATCTGTTGCATCCTACCGAAGCTACTACTCAAGGTTGGTTCGACTTCGTTTGAACGAAAAAATAAATGGCATTTGCAAATAGCCCCTATTTCAATTCAAAAGAAATATTGTGCACGTTAGTTGGGTCATGATAATTATTTCCTTTTTTATAAGTCATACATACATTCAAATTCACTTCGATATGATTAGATCAAAATCGCTATTTGATTCGAACCGAAAATTCACTATTCGCACAAGCTTAGTTTAATTTTAAAGCATCGCGAAACTGCTTCGCACGGTGGCATGAAAGACACTACGTGTATTGTTATTTTATGAACAAAAAACTTTTGTATTTACAGGGCTTATACTTACAGGACAATTGTGTGTGTTCTTTGTGATTAAATGATATATTTTCATTTCTTTTTATGCTTAGCCTGTTCAGAGCAGTGTTGATTGTTCTATGAAATTTCTTTGTTCGTATTTACAAAATTTTTTGTTTGATGATTTTTTCCTACTATTGTTACCAAATTTGTTGTTTCAAACTGACCGTGTTTGAAAGATAACTCCTAGCTGTATAATTTGACACCCTAAACATTAACATCAGACTTTTGGGTGCCATGAAAAAAATAAGGTTTTCTGGACTACCTAAGATTGGCCTAATTTCTCACAGTAACGAAAGTATTAATGTGCACATAACTAAAGATACATCCTTGCAATTCTTAAACGGTATCACACGAGTGCTGAGCACGGGATATGGTAGCGTCTAATAGTCTCGAAAGATAAAGATCTGCCAACCATGCATAAGCACACAAAGCACGCTGCACTGCTAGCACTATTCGCTACGCTGTAAACCTCTACATAGCTACAGAGCTTAGATCAACATGTCTTTAAGTAATCTTTACATAAATAACCAGCGCGATACAACAGACTGAATCAAAGAAATGCTGAAGAGTATGCACATGCGCTCTATGTGCAGCCAAGTGTGAGTGTGCTGTTCTGCTAAGCACATTCGATACTCGTGCTTTCTTCTGCGTTATCATCGTTGTTTCCCTACTTTTTTTTTTTACAAAAGTCACACACATTCATCTGGAAAGTATGAGGGCCGAGGACACCAAGACACACCTACTGACGTTGTCTCGCTTGGAGCATACTATCACATTTGTTCTTGCATAATTTGCGCAATTTCTTTCACAATTCGGGGGCTCCGAGAAAGGGGGTGCGCAAACTATGGAAGGATTTCGCAAATGCATAAGAAATAATGTACAATAGTCCTAATGCGCGGAATATATACATTAAATGAAATAAATTAAGTTTGGTCACGAATGAAGCGTACTTCTTTATTTAACTGAATTAGCACGTAGTTTTATCAGTCATACCCGGTCACACATTGTCTAGTTGGAATCGCTAATCGAGAGGTCTGATTGAAAATCATCGTCGCGGCCGCTGCCACCGTCCTCCCAAAATGCATCGCCCTCGTTTCTGTCCAGTGTGTTTGAACACGGCTTCAAACGCGCGTTCGAACTTGTCGAATACCGCTAGTCAACGGACATTCCTTCAACTTCAGCAATGTGATGACGCTGGCTCGGAAACAAAGGTTGGATAAGAGAAAGCGTCTCAAGTTGTGGTTCATCTGTGGCAACAAGTTGGTGTACAACAACAGCTGTGGCCCCCTACCAGATGTGTACGGCCATATGAGACTAGACGTAGACTGGGTTTCCTTCTCTCTTTAGGTGCCAGTGCATACTGAGGATGGCACCCGCATACCGTATGAACTCGATTTTATCGCGCCCTCGATTGTAACGCACCCCCGGTTTCCAGGACGAAAAAAAAAGACTTCGATTGTAACACGCACCCATTTTTCTCGTTGGCCCACACGATCACACCACTCGGGAAAAAGACTCCCTTCGGGAGCGTCTTCCGTTTAAATATGAGGTACGGGGGAAACTTGTGCCTATCCGACGTGCAACGAAGCATTGCAAGGAAGCATTGCATGTCAGCAGGCGAACTTGCTTCGCCCCCTTCTTCTCGACGGTTGTGGTGCCAGGCATGCTGAAGTAAAGAGGCGTCCGATCGGCATTCCCGATTTGCCCAAGCAGGTAGCCGTTTTTGTGCCACAAGTTTAGGATCAACCTCTGAAAACTGTGAAGCTTTCCTTCGTACTCCTCCGGCAATTTTTGGCTTATGCCCATTCACCTTCGGAGAAAAAAGCCTTTCTGCTTCATAGCGTCAGTTCGCCAGCACCTGGTCGCTTTAAACTGGCTCCACGCTAGTCCTTTTTTAAGGCTATCTGCATAGCCCAAACTTAGACTTAGAGAAGTTGTGTCGTCATGCGCCACTGTGCGGCTCGCTGCTCAAGCACATACTCGGCGAGCAGCTTTTCAATTTGCGGAAACCGACCCTGCTGTGGTACACTGAAGCCTTTACGTGAAGCTTTGATGTCGACAATCTTCTGCTTTTGTTTCCGCCAGTCCCGCACGCACGTTTAGTGAACTCCGAGCGACCGCGATGCGGCCCAATTTCCGTCTGTTTCTACACACACGATGACTTTTCTTTTAAAAGCGGCATCGTGGTGCACTCGTCGACTCTTTAGAGTCGGTTCTTTCATGCTGTCGATGTTAATGCACTACAAAATGACGAACTCCTCAGCACACGTACGAAGTGCCGCACATGGGAAACACATTGGCAGATATGGTCGACTCGCCATGCCGACACACGTAGAGGGTGGCCATTTTTGAAATGCCGATGGCAATAGAATGACTGTATTCATTTTTTTTTCGTTCTTGATTCTAACGTGCATGCGATTTATGAATTCGCTTGAGCGGAAAAAAGGTGCTTGTTAGATTCAAGTAATTACGGGAGGTGGCAAAACGTCTGTGTAGTGTTTGGTTATACTTTGTCGTTTTAAGTCAGAGTATATTTTTAATCAGAGATGGAGAGATAAGGGAGGACAAACGCTCGAGCAGTTCCGGTGACCTATCAACAAGTTTGAGTGTTCGTGCACAGTATTCTAGGAACCATGGTCCAGGAGATGTCTCTGATTGATTGATATGTGGGGTTTAGTGTCCCAAAACTACCATATGATTATGAGAGACGCAGGAGATGTCTCTGGAAGAAGTGACTTCGCACTCGCAGCCCGTTTGACTATGCTCGCCTGATCGCCGATGCACGCGCCCGGCGCGCATGTTCAATGTATTTAAAGGTCCAGAGGTGGGTAACCTGTCCTTAACCAGTACGCAAGTCGCAACGCTCGCCATCGGAGATCGGCTCAACGTCGAGTGGCAGGATCCTTGTAGCTAAGATTTGGTTTGCTTTTCATTCCTAGTATTTCTTGTTAGTTTCTCTCAACTGAAACTTTGTTGCAGCCCTTTGGAGGTCAGGCAAGTCAGAATATTCTGATGTCTTTATCATCACCCGGCCAAGGGCACTCCCCTTGGCTGGCCTCACTACCGGTCAAGGATTGGCCGCTCGATACCTTGCTACGCAGTGGAGATAGCCATGTCCTGTGGCTCTGGTTCCTACAAATGGGGGTTTCATTCCAATGAAGAATCCGAAGGTGTTACAAGTGGAACTCCAGAAAGCCTCGTCGCTTTTCCAGAAGATTACGGAGGTCCGCCAGTTCGGCCGAGGGGTATCCTGTGCTGCTCTGCAGACCAGGATTGCGCCCGAGAGCTCCTGAATTGCTCTGAATTTGCTGCACAGCCGGTGAGCCCGTTTATTCCAGCTCATCTTGCATGTACGAAGGGCATAGTCCGTGGGGTGGATACGAGTCTGACACCTCAAGAAATTCTTGACTTATTTGCTGTAGCTGGGGCAGTTTCAGTCTATCGATGCACCCGAACGACTGATAAAACAAAATCGCCTACTGAATCAGTTATAGTAACTTTTGCAGGAAGAGTTAGGCCAACAGAAATTAAGGCATGGCCCCTAATCTACAAAGTAGAACCACTTTCCCCGAAACCTTTGCAGTGCTCAAAATGTTGGCGATTCGGTCACAGCATGAAAGCATGCAGATCACAGGCTAGATGTCGTCTGTGCGGAGAGAGCCATGACAGCTGCGATTGCAAATCCGATGACCAGAAATGCTGCTTGTGTAATGGAGCGCACCCTGCAGACTCTGCTGAATGTGGTGCAAAAGAAAAAGAAATGGGTGTTCTAGAAATCATAGAACGCAGGCGTTGCTCTAGGAGGGAGGCGGTAGCAGAAATGCATGAAAGATCGAAAGGTTACGCAGGCATAACATCCCGTCACACAGCGGTGATGGATGCATCGCTCGCAAGGTCGATAACTGAGGCTATTGAAAAGTCCACTGAAAAGGCAATGCAGCGTCTGGCAGCTACTCTTTTTGAAGCCTTGGCTGATATGTTAACACAACAGCTGACACAAATCATTGGTACAGTTTCTGTGCAAAATCGGGATTCCCACGCTCTGTTGATCTCAAGAGGTACAGAGGAGAAAAATCAGACAGTCAATCATAGATCTATCTCTCCGAAAGCAGGACCTTCAAAAAATAGAGTTCAGGCTGAGTCAGAATCTGTGACAGATGATTCAGGAGACTTCACAGATATGGACACAGAATCTCTAAGAACTTTAAAACGTAACAGGTCTCCCCCTTCTAAAAAGTCTTCTCAGAACCCAAAATCCAAGAAATACTTGTCAAAGATAGACTTCTTTGAGAGCCTTTCAAAAAATGATTTCTTGAAAAAAGATATTCTGGATCAGGCAGTTTCTTCTGCCGGTATAGCATCAAAATAGGTTCCCTAAAAATTCTGCAGTGGAACTGCCGGTCTATTTGGTCGGCAACTACAGATTTACAATATATTTCTTCGCAAATTTCTCCAGACATAATTGCAATTCAGGAAACCTGGCTTGGTAACGGTGAAAAATTTTACATGAAAAATTATCGATTAATACGGCTGGATCGTCCGAGTAGAGGCGGCGGTCTGGCTTTCTTAATATCAACTAAATTTAGTCACAGAGCCAAGATATCGTATCAGTGTGTGGATAAGAATTACGAAATTCTGGTGTTAGACATAACACTACCAGACTGCTCGCCCTTCTCTTTTGCAAACGTATACTTTCCTGCAGGAGTTCAAGACACGAGATACCTCGATATTATGGTAGCTTCATGCAGAAAAGAAATAGTACTGTGTGGTGATTTCGATTCTCACCATGTGTCTTGGGGCTGCAAATCTGATGTATGCGGAAGACGTTTGTGGGAATGGACGCTGGATAATAACTTTTCCTGCTTGAACTCACACGTTGCTACATTTGTAAGAGGGTAACTGTAAATCGACTATTGATTTAACATTTTCCAGCCCTACTTTAGGCATATCCTCGTTGAATATATTAGATTGGGCTACAAACAGCGACCACCTCCCATTACGTTTGAAATTAAGTTCCGGAGGTTTAGTTTGGCAGGGAAAGTTGGCTCATTCGTAAATTATGCTAAATTAGAAAAAGACTTAAAATCTACGTTAACTTTTCGCGAGGAAATGCAGGAAGACCTTAGGGCTATGAGTCTATCTGCGGTGTTGAAACGATCTCTAAAAAATTCAACGTTTACTGTAAACTCGAACACAGCGGGATCTTTTAGCCCGTGGTGGAATCTAGAATGTGTCAGGGGGTATAGAAAGCGAAAAGCAGCTTGGAAAAAGCTGTTAATTAACCAATGCCCCAAAAATTGGAGTGATTATAAATTCATGGCCGCCGATTTTAAGCGTATAGTGCGCAAAGCAAAAGAAGACTATGATATGAATAAATTTAATTATCTGTCTAAGTCTAAAAATAAGAAAATGCTTTTCAGGTTTTTACGTGCGAGGAAAATTATTCCACAGACAGAAAGCAGTCATTCCACCATTATGTCTCCTCGCGAATTCTCTGAATTCTTGGAAAATATTGCTAAAGGCTTGCAAACTAGGTTTACGACAATTATGCCAAAGTCCATGGAGAAATTAAGGGTGGATTGTGATTATCAGGAGGTATCTTTAGCTGAACTGGCGGATGTGATGAAGAGCTTACCGTCCGCTGCTCCCGGACCTGATGGGGTGACCTCTACAATGATTAAAATGTTATACGAAATATCACCACATGAAATCCGTAATATAGTTAACTATTCACTGAAAAATTCTTGGATTCCGGCCGATTGGAAGCTTTCCAAAATAATTCCGATACTTAAGAAACAGGGAATGGAGTTTACTCTGGATAACATAAGGCCTATTTCATTGACATCTAACCTGGTCAAGCTTGTAGAGAGAGTCTTAAATACCCGTATAATAAACTACATCAATGAACATACAATACTACACCCCAGACAAATTGGCTTTAGATCGGGATACTCCATTTGGTGTGCACATGTGGATTTGGAAATTCGCATACAGCTGGCTCAGCATCGCCGCGAATACTGTGCACTAGTCACTCTAGACTTAGCTAAAGCGTACGACAAAGTGGAATATCCTATCCTAATCCAGCATATGCAAGACCATCGCTTTCCAAAATATATAACAGCATGGATTACAGAGTTTGTGAAAGACAGAAAATTTTATTGCTTCTTGGATGGATGCTCTTCTAAAAAATATAAGCAAACACGAGGTGTACCTCAGGGCTCAGTATTATCCCCGGTGTTATTCAACATATTACTAAGTTCCATTCCAACTCATCAGGATATCCAAATTTACGTATATGCAGATGATACTGCTTTCTTTGCAACAAACAGTGATCTTCACTCATTGTATCAGGCATTACAGAATTACATGAACATGCTAGAAGGATGGCTTGACAATATCCATATGTCATTGAACGTCAAAAAAAGCGCGCTTCTGCCATCCTCTTTTAAGGATCGTGTCAACATTTCCCTGATGTATCGTACCGAGCTCATTCCCCAGGTCGATTTCCTGAAATATTTAGGCATCGTATATAATAGGACGCTAAATTGGAAAAGCCATATAGACGAGGTTGGCTGTAAAGCGTCACGTGCCTTGGGGTGGTTACGCAAATTGGGAAACAGAAAAATAGGATTGCCTAGGAGTTCATTGATAATGATTTACAAGATGTATGTACGGCCTATTATAAAATTCGGGTGTGTATTATTTTCAGGCAGCGCGGCTTACAAGATGAGACAATTAATATTATTCGAAAGAGAAGCTTTGCGCTTGTGTCTTGAACTCCCAAAATTTGTGGCAAATAATGTTTTGTACGTGGAAGCGCGCCTTCCACCTTTGTTAACTCGGTTTAGAATTCTTACAGTCCAAACTTTCTTAAAAATATACAATTCGCCTCTGCGACAAGCTTCATACGTTTTTATTCAAGAACCAACCGCATTCTTTGGAACACAATGGTCTAGACTACACTCCCCTCAGATTAGGTTCGTCCAAGCGTTGCTAGAGCCTCTCAATATAAATATTTATCAGATTTGCATAACGAAGACACCTAATTTAAAACTTGAAATTAAATTTGATGATATTTCCCCTCTAATGCAAAACAACTGCCCCTTCAATATTTAAATATTCGGTTAAAAGATTACTTGACTCATCTGTCCATAAACAACATTATTGCGACGGATGCATCCGTATTGAACGAAAAGGCTGGAATAGGCATCTTCTGTACTTCTCTCGACTGGTCTTCCTCAATTCGATTACCAGATTACACGCCTATATTCAGCGCTGAATTATTTGCTATAATTCTAGCGCTTCGTAAACTTCCTGCAAGCGAATCAGAAGCGGTCATACTTACCGATTCTCTTTCAGTATGCACTGCACTATCTACAGCAAAAAATTTGACAATAACGAGTATGATTAGCAGTTTATTACCAGAAAACCTGAAAAAATTTCACTTGCTATGGATACCTGGCCACTACGGAATTTATCCAAATGAGATGGCAGACTCGTTAGCCAAAGCATCTTCAAGCGTACCGATCTCACCTAATTTACCTGATTTCGCCTACGTAACAGCACTAAGATATATAAAGGCTTGTTTGCACAAAGAAATAGAAAAATTATCTTTGGATAAAGTCAGAGACTTCGTACATCTAGATATTGCTGGAACATACAGTGGTGTGTATCTCGGCAGTTAGAAACTACAATCACCAGGTTACGATGCAGAATTCCGCATCTGAATTACTACCTACATAAAGCTGGACTAACAGCATCTCCGTTGTGTCTCTTTTGCAAGGAATCGGAATCAATAGATCATTTCTTTTTATACTGTAAACGTTATGCTTATCAAAGAAAAAGATACCTGGTCGAACCAATTGAGAAGCTAGGTTTCAAAATAAACGTGGAACTAATTTTATCCTTCGGAGGGAATACATTAGGTTATAGCCACAGGAAGGTTTTCTCTGCTGTGTGCGAGTACATAAGGGCAACAAAGAGATTACCCTGTTAGCCTATTGTTATTACTTACAACTACGAGACTTCCTGAATGCCTGACTGAACACACTTGATGATCCTGCCGCCCGGTTCTTGGCCGATCCCCCTTTGTGGGCGAGTGCCAGCAAAGATGAAGGATGCAAGCAAGCAAGCAAGGTCCAGAGTCTCTCCAAGGCACGCCGGTGAGCTCTCTCGGGTGGGTTGAGGAGGGCAAAATATGCGAGTGAACAATTTTTTCCGTAAAACTTACAAAATAGGGTCACGTTCCTTTTGAGGTGCAGGTGAGATTTGTTAGATGTAGATTAAGATCACATCGGAAGTGCGCGGATTATGCGAGTAAGTGAACTGCAGCTAAAATTCAAAGGAGGCGCTGTGATCTCAGCATCAGGTTCTAAATTCTGCCTCTATTACATGAACCAGAGGTTAAATTTGTGCTGGATGTTAAATATGCCACGTTGAGTACCAAAGGTAATTAACTGCCTCCCATGTCGCTGTGTGAGACGAGCAGGAGGCAAGTTGCAGAGACGTTACATTTACGACAAGCCACTCTCATCAAGATCTTGCAAGCATTCAGAAAAGAGGGTCGCATTGGTGACAAAGCAATAAATTTGTCCATAAGACGACTGCAGAATAAGACGCTGACTTGGTTGCTATTGCAGATGCGAATCCCTTCATGACAGCAGGTCAGGTAACAGATGCAGCGAACCTTGAGGTCAACACAGAACTGGTCCAACAATAGCTTGTTAAAGTAGTTTGGATGAACCTAACTGCTCCCAAGTAATTGCTCCATGCAAATGAGGTGATGGGGAAAAAAACTCGCATTCGCTCAAGCGCATCTGTGGACTGCAAATGACTGGCAAAGTTATGTGTTCCCAGACAAGCTCATGTTCAGCGACTAGCAACTACTATGAAGTAGTGGAGACACCAAAGAGGTGAATACCTTTAAAAGTGAGAGTTCAGAACTTATCAGTCAGGTAAAATATAAGCAAATGAGGTGTTGAGACCAAAAACCAAGAATTTTTTTTTCTAGTTTAAGCGTTATGCCTGCACTTTTAAGACTTGGCACGCTAGGAGTGCTACCATGCGAACAAATACAGCGCCCATATAAGAACCTCTCTGACTGCACTCTCATACCTTGGCTTTTGTGTGGTCACAGTACGATGCTTTGTGTCCTCTGAAGTCCCACTGGAGCTTTGGGAATTCAGATGTGAGTGTTAGTCCCAGGTAGTGGTACTTCCAGTGGCGGCCGCCACTGCTCGAGTCCGATATCGAGTTGCATCTACTGCAGGAAAGGTGGGAAAATGATTAATATATTTTACAGAAAAAGCTCTGTCAAGATTAAGAAACTGATAATATTATCTGAGGTTTTACGCTCCACACCCAAGATGTGATTATAAGAGATGCTGTGGTAAAAAGCTCCGAAAACTTCAACCACCAGGTGTTTTTCAATGTGCACCTAAATTTAAGCACACAGGTCTCAGTCATTTTCACCTCTACCAAAAACCCACCCATTACAGCCAAAATTTGATCTTCCCACCCATTACGGCCAAGATTCGATTAAAGTACCAGTATGTCGTAATGAGGGAGAAAACTTCTTTTTGAGAAGCTCGTTTCTTTGTTGGGCACAACCAAATGTGCCCATGAGTAAATTAGGCCAGGGAAGGCATAGTGGACAATTAGCTGTCTTTAACTGTAGTATAGCAGTTGTGACGTAAATTGAAGTGAACGAAAACTCTCCTTTCTGAGAGTGGGACCCAACCCATAGCCATAGAATCAGTGTTCCTTATGCTTTATTTGGCCTAATTGTCTGTTGGATTCATTCAGTGATGTCATAACAAAGACTCGTTTGATACTGCACATAACAGGGACCATGCTACCATCTTCAATTTATTCAGTGCAACTTGCAGCACATCGGAGCAATACACTTGATGTTTTCTACAAGAATTAGCAGTTATAACAAAACCCCAGACTGAGAAGATGGCCACAGCAACAATTTTTTTTTTAAACATGTACATTCCTGTGCTTAAGTGAACATACAGTTGACTCGTTATAGAGAATGTGATTGTTCCGAGAAAATAGGTTCCATTTAACAAATGTTCCGCTTACGGAGAGATGAACAGGGGTGCAGTATCTAATCATATGAAAGGCAGTCGT
The DNA here is from genome assembly GCA_013436015.1 of Rhipicephalus annulatus. Taxonomy (NCBI): domain Eukaryota; kingdom Metazoa; phylum Arthropoda; class Arachnida; order Ixodida; family Ixodidae; genus Rhipicephalus; species Rhipicephalus annulatus. The sequence continues at coordinate 170,912 of WOVY01002418.1, forward strand.
TCCACTTAGAAGCGCCCCGAAACACTTTTTCAAGTAACCACAGAATGGATTCACTGGAAAAGCTTATTGCCTAACGAATTCCACGCCGAAAAAATTTTCAGAATCCGTCCATTGCGAATGGAGTTACAAAGGTTCATCGCATGCTGCAATTGCATTCTCCCTTCTCTCGTCCCGACGAAAGCGCTGGAAGCTAAGCAGGGAGAAATGACAGGGCCACAGAAAAACGTCACATGCGCCTCATGGTTTTGAGCATTTTTTCTTCTTCTTTTTTTCTTCGAATGCGCTGCTTTCTCGGTGTGATCGCACGCGCACGCGCGGACGAGTTGCTGCCTTTTGCGGCCATCTCTGTAACAAGTTAGCGTGCCATGTTCAAATCAGCCAATGGCCGATAGATCGGTAATTCACGTGTGATTTTTGGGCATATTCCGCCATTTGTCGAGAGTGTGAAGAAGAAAACGCATCGTTGGCAAGCAACATCACCACAGCTTGGTTACTGAGTCCTGGGCTTCTCTTGCTCGCCTTGTGCTGATCGTCGCCGGCATCTGCTTGACCATTGCTCTGTTCTGATCGTGTTTTCATCGTAGGGCCACCGTCGCAACCCATGCCAATAAACCCCTTTGCAATTGGTGGAGGGTGCTGCCATTCGCCGTCGCCTAAACCTGGAGCTGCGCAACCGAACGCTATCTCCCATCATGGCCAACAACAACGCGCAACCTGGCTCTTCCACTCCATCCTCCAGCGACCCCGGCGTTCTTCGCTTGCGAGAGCCGATGGTCTTTAGCAGAGCTGATGAGACCGACGTGGAAGACTGGTTCACTAACTATGAACTGGTGAGCACAAACAACAAGTGGGATGACGCGGACAAGTTGACTAACGTAATCTTTGATCTCGCTGACGTAAAAACGACATTACGACATGGTCCATCTTCAAAACGACGTTTGCTGACGTTTTTGGTCGACCGGCGGTCCGCAAGTCCAGAGCCGAACAACGCTTGCGGACTCGCGCACAGAAGCCAACGGAATCGTTCCCCAGCTACATCGAAGACATTATTGGTCTTTGCAACTGTGTGAACACCACCATGCCCGAGTCGGAGAAGAATCAGCACATCCTCAAAGGGATAAATGACGGCGCATTTCAGATGCTCCTGACCAGTAATCCTGCCACCATTGCGGAACTTGTCACTTTGTGTCAAAGTTTCGACGAGTTAAGGAAGCAGCGCGCCCTGACTCGGCCATTTTTCTCACAAGCCGACTCGCTCTCCAGTCTCACTTCCGTTTCCGACCACTCACCAACCCTGCAAGAGAATAAAGACTTTGTGCATGAAGAAGTAGCTCGCCAACTGTCGTTGATTCCCTTCACGCAGCAGCCGCCGCCCTCTCGTCTGCCCTCACCACTCCACGACGTTATTGCCGAAGAGGTAGCTCAGGCTGTTCCTGTCGCTGCCCACCAGCAGCCTGTGGCCACGCCTGTTGCCCATGAAATGGTAGCGGCGAAATGGTAGCGGCCCGTGTACTGTGCGATGTTAATGCTTGTTAAAGAACACCAGAGGATCGAAATTTCCGGAACCCTCCAACTACGACATCCCTCATGATCATATCATTGTTTTAGGACGTAAAAAATCACATATTATTATTTATAAGTCGCCATAAAACGTTAAAAGATGGCTTTCACTAGCATGAAACTGGGTGCTTGTTGTCCAACACTTTCCTTCGGCTGCATTTGTGGTACATGCGTGGAATTTTTCTCCTTGCAGTAACTACTTGAGGACGAGACTAACAACGCCTTGCAGCATTCTTTATTGGCCGTATTTCAAGCGGATCCAATCACTTCTGGGTTCTACCCTGTGATTGAGCAAGCTGCTGCCTAAGAAACAACTGCGGCCTTTCAACTGCGACCGAGTAAGAATGAACTTTTCTATTACGTATTTGACATACCAGCTAAGCTCTTTTCTTAGGCTGTAGCGTCATTTACATCATGCATAGCGTTTTCCGTAAGTATGTGAACTACATTGCCCACATTTGGTGCGCCAACCACTGGTAGCTGAAAAGTTCCTGCGTCATGTAGAAACTTAGTATGCCTCATGATTGAGAATACCTTTTGCACTCATTGCACATGCTTTTGCAATGGTGTGCAGCGTGTCAGCGTGCATTAGCATAATGCAGAACTACACCATGAATCATCGCTACGCTGTGTAGAGTGTGCAGAATTTATGCACCAATCCTGCTCTCCATCTTTGTCGCTTTGAAAACGAGGAGGGCATTAAAGGGGACACTATAGGAAAAAACGCCTTTTCTTATAATAATAAATTACTCCAAGGGTTGTGTTTTTCAGCAGTACTTGATTACCATTTCGCTGCAAACAGGAAGGGTGGGGGGTGGGGGGGGGGGAATGACGGGCCACGCTGCCGCCACTGCAAAAAAAAAGTTATAAAATGCGCGTTTGCAGAAAACAAAATATCTTCACTGCAACACAGTGGTGTCACATGGGAAGCATATCACCTGCTCTTCACTGTTTCAGCACATCATGATTCGACCGTAAACAAATGAATAATGGCCCATGTGATAAAATATGCGATGTTTTTTGGCCAAAAGAAAAAAATAATCATTGAAACTTTTGATCTTAGTTTGTGAAGTACGGATTGCAGGTAAGAACATCAGAGTAAATGCGCAAATTTTTGAAGAAAGTGGCAATCGGAGGTTTGCATGCAATGCGAATTCTGCCAAAATGTTCTTTAATAATTTCTTGATATTCCCAGAAAGAATGAGTAAATCATGGCTTGCTGATGTTGCGAGAAATGTATAGTAAACTGTACGTGCGTCGCTGATGCGTTGCAGTGAAGCATATTTTGTTTTCCGCAGGCGCACGTTACAGTTCACGGGGTCGTTATTTTTTTGTTTTTTTGTTTTTGCACAGGCAATAGTAAGGCTGAGGTGCTTCAGCTGCCACTCATGCCTTTTGACTCTTAAGGGCCATCATTTCTGTGTATTTTTGGCTAAAGCGTGATTGGAAATTAGTACATGGCACCTAAAATTTTAGAATTTACCAGGCTGGTGATGACCGCTGCTTCAAAATATTCTCTCAGACTTAGATTGCAAAATACGCGACTGCAGAAACATTTTGAATGAAGTGGGATTTGGAAATAACCAAGTTCGAATCGATGAGGTGTTACTGTATGCTGACACAGCGGTCCAGCTGACGGACGACTCGTCAGTATTAACACGTGCATTGATTACGGTGATCCGTTTGCGAAAACTGGTGCAGCTACATATGAAACGTGCGATCCGCTTTTTCGTCAAGCTGAGGGCTCGTTCGCACTGAAGGCGGATCGGCAGAGTGAGCTTTTTGAAACGGCGATGCTGTAAGTGCAAGCAGCTGTTCAGACCGCACATCTCTTCTGCCTGGCTGCGCAGCAGAGGGGATGGGCATCTCGTGCTTTTGTATACATTTCGCTATCACGTTGATTGATATGTGAGGTTTAACGTCCTAAAAGCACCATATGATTATGAGAGACGCCGTAGTGGAGGGCTCTGGAAATTTCGACCACCTGGGGTTCTTTAACGTGCACCCAAATCTGAGCACACGGGCCTACAACATTTCCGCCTCCATCGGAAATGCAGCCGCCGCAGCCGGCATTCGAACCCGCAACCTGCGGGTAAGCAGCCGAGTACCTTAGCCACTAGACCACGCGGTGGGGCTTCGCTATTACGTCATAATGCTTCCTCCAAAGATACACCAGCGCCACTGCCGCACCTCCTGGCATTGCATTCGGATTGGCTGTGGCAAAGTGGCAAGCATCAGCGGATGGCAGAAAATTGGTACAAGAAACATCGGACTTGCCGCCTTATTTTCTGCCTGCTTTCACCACCTGGGGCGGGGGGGGAGGGGTCTCACTTTGGCGCTTTGGCTGCTGCACTTTTGGTGTGAAAAAGCCTTCAGAGTCCCTAGTTGCGTGCATATATCTCCTAAACTCACTTCGCCAGCCTCGCCCTCTATGATGTACGCATGCATCTTGAGCAGTGGCGTTTCTTCTTGCTTGCTCAGCACCCGACTGTACAAAGGTTCGATGAGTATTTTGTTTGGCAGATGTGGTGGTGACAAGTTGCTTTCTTTTGCGCATCTGACATACACATAATGTAAGTGGCCACCCCGTGAACTAGAGTGCTGCAGTGGAAGGTGTGTTTGGTACACTTACAATAGGCTTACATGTACAGTGACATTGCTAAACCACTAAGCCACATGCACTGTAAGCAGGCAGTTTATGATTTAGATTTTTCAGGGTATTTCTCTTTTCGTTTGTGGGCTTGTCAAGAAGGGGTGCCGGTGCATTAGTCGGTAAAACCAATCATGCTCCTGTGCATTTCTGTGCGGGCATCGTAGCACTCGTTCTGAAGTCTTACAAGTCAATGCATGGTCAACTAATGACGTATGTATCACTAACACGCAAGATCGGAAATTCTCGAATATTCGAGTTACTACGCAGATTCGAAACTTTTCGATTATGTGATTGTCAAATTGAGTACGAATTTTACAAATGCAAGATTCAGTTGATATTAGAAACTTTCGAATATTGTCATCTCCTATTCGAAATTTACGACATTGCCATAAAAATTTTGGCATGAAGTTCAAAAAATAAATTTCAACCTCCATTTCCTTCCCTGTTTGGAAGCCCGTGATAGTGAAATTTGCAGTATGTAATAGATTTCTCATAATATATTCACTTAACCTAAATTCATTTGTTGTTTTTAATGCCTCCTTTTTAAGTGCGCCTCGACCTTCTGCCAGAAACTACGCTTGTTCATGGCCGCTCTGTGTTGTATGGCATGCAATTTAAAAAATGCGTTTGCACAAACCACATACAACTCGAGCATTTGACCACTGGCATTAGTAGAGCATTTACTTTGTGAATGCAAAGCGCATCTATGCCTCATGAAATAGGAAAAGTGACAGTCATCGGCGACAGCCCAAATGGTACCAGGAAATGAATGATGTCACACAAGATTTCAAGATGGGTCACATGACGTGTAAAGCCTTTCAAATTTGCTTGGTCATTTTACGCGTGCCCGACTCTACTGATGACCACATAAAAGTTCCCAGCAGCAGCAGCAGCGTTTGACTACATGCACACGTACAGAGCAAGCACAATCCAACTTCTGTCGTAACGATTTCTTTTTTATCATGAATCACTGCAGAGCGTATCAAGTGAAACACATTCCTTTTTGTTTGAAAAACTTGGTGGGAAAATTTCTCTAGTAATGTAATCAAACGAGAAACTGAAACTGACACTGCATTTGCAACAGCCTAGTCAGAGCCAAGCAAGAGAGCTGGTTGCCATTGGCAGCACCACAGTTCATCACAATCGCTTTGAATATGAGTAAATGTTCAAGTAAGTTCGCATACTTGTTCAACTTGTGCCAACAACTTGCATCATGAGTTTCTCTACATCCTGCACGAATTGCATAATTGACTAGCTAGGTGTTTAGTCTTAGGTTAGCCACCATTTCACTTGTAACTGTTGTTATCCTACCAGTGGAAGAAATCAAAGATGCTGGTAACCATAAGGGCAACAACCATATTTTGTTTTTCACAGTGATAGAGTTCTTCGTAAGGGTTATAATGTTGAACTATATTTAAGCTCTCATTCTACAAAGGCATTGGTTCCACACTTTCATTTTTTCATATTGGTGTAATCGGAGATCTGTTCTGCTTTCCTGCTGAAAAATCTTGTGCACATTCTGTTTGTACATGCATTAGGCATTTTAGTATAACCTTTATTCTCATTTTCTACTTGGCTACCATAAACTGCAGGCATTGTTCAAGTTGGAATTGTGTTTTTGTCGAGATAGATACTGCCAAATAAGATACTGGTGTGCACGGGTCGTTTGCGTGCCAAGCGAATGTTCGACCACAAGGCCACGCTTCTGCTTGTGACTACTTTGAATAGAAGTTCATCTGCTTGGAAAGGCAGTGAATGTAGTTTTCAAGTTTTACAAACACACGCGTCTTGTATATACAGGCTTCACAATGCAACATTCAATATTGAAGTAATGATGCCTGGTGCAAGAGCCCATCGCCACCAGTCGTCAGAAAAGGGGATTATCCTAATGATTTCGTAGTGTAAAGCTGGTAACCAACTACAAAAGCCACATACGCTGCAGCGCATATTCTCTGAAGGCCACGTAGAGGTTACATAGCAAGTTCGAAAACATTTCGTGCACTAAGTCATTGAAGTACCTGGTAGGAACAAAACGTAGCCTTTCGTTTTGTCTTGATGACTTTTTCAAACTAAAAGATTAAGTACAACACATATTTTTTTCAGATTACGTATAAGTAATAGAGCTATATATTTTCATGTCAATGTTTTATGGGGGCAGCAGAAGCCGAACAAGAAATTTTTAGGTATCACTTGACTGTTCTGCACGTACATTATTTTATGAAAGAGGTGGGGGAGCAATGTTTAAAAAAATACTAGAATACATGCGCCGCTTCGATAGGTATGTGGGGTTTGACGTTCCCAAACTATCATATCATCATGAGAGACGCCGTAGTGGAAGGCTGCGGAAATTTCGACCACCTGGGGTTCTTTAACATGCACATGAATCTGAGAACGCGGGCCTTCAGCATTTCTGCCTGTATCGGAAATGCAGGCGCTGCAGCCAGGATTCAATCCCGTGACCTGTGGGCATGTGGCGGAACAAATCTGGTATTATATTAAAAAAACTGTCCCACAGAAAACTGTTCACTTCAATAGCATTGAACGAACAATTGCATAGCATACATAGGCTCCGTCATGATCACGTTATTCTAGCAGGAAACAACATTATCTTTTCATGCAGCCAGAGCTGCGCGGACAGAGCTGGCAACCAGTCGTAATCGACATGGCGTTCAGTTTTCAATTTCATGTATGAGATCACTCACGTGGTCGCGACATTGAATAAGGTATCTGCCCACGCGCTTAAAACAAAACTCTTCATTCTGGCGAACTTGTGCACAGGAAACATGAAGCTATAGTACAAGTATTAACACTGTATACTGATAGCGATGAACATTGTCATCGGTAATCTGCTAAGCAGTAAAGCGTACCATCACTTCATACGTTTATCGTCTAACATTTCAGCGTTATTATTGGTTGCCAGGTACGTACCGGAATAAACGCTATAGTTCGCGTTGCAAACTTAAGTTCATAAAACTCTACAGAGACCCTCTGAAAAAAGATCGTGCCAACGCCTATTGAAGCACATTCAAGATGGAAACATGTGTACGTTTAGAAAAAACAATAATAAATGAAAATCAGTGTCCAGTTTCACGAAGGCATCTAAAACCACTTTAGAAGCCTGGCATGAACGACATCTGGTCTTGTGCGGCACCTCTGCGAGTTCGTAATGCCATCCGGCCCAACCACTCACTACAGTTGGCCGAGACATTGGAGTTGCTTGTGTGTCTGTAGTAACGTCGAAGAATACTAGTATTATCTATGGTTTTACGTCCAAAAAAACTAAATCTTTATGGGAGACGCCGTAGTAGAAGTATGTGGAAATTGGGGCTATCTGGTATTCTTTAACGTGCACTGGCATCACTTTGGCACGGATCCTACCATTTCTCCTCCATCCAAATGCAGCTGTCACGGTCGGGATCAAACCGGCGATGTTCGGGTCAATTACTGAGCACCATAGCCACTGTTCCACCCAGACAAACATAGTGTCGAAGAAATCTATCTCTGAAACTACGTTGGAACATCAATGTGCAGACTCAGACAAGGTGTCAGGGTTGGCATTGCATGTTGTTCAATCAAAGATTGTATTAATGGCTGTCAACTCTCTGCTGCTCTTAATGTATTTATCACGGCATTATACTTTCTTCGTAACGTGGCAAATGAGTAGCAACTTCGAAATTTTCTGCACAGGTGAGGTATGGAAGCTCTGAAACGAGAGTCGTCGCTGGGTTTCTTCCACCGACCAATGTCTATAGCGGCGTCAGCGTCTTTTCTTGTACGGTCGTGTGTTCCGTTAGACGAGTGGCACCCAGCATCTTGTGATTGAAATCGGTACATGGACTGCATGTTGGTGGTGGTCTCATATAGACGTTCGGCAAGGCAACCGCTGTAGGTGGTGCTCCAGCAGTGGCTTCTTTGCCTGTACGTTAAAACCGGCTAAGTTTGTTACGCAGTAGAAGCCTACCTCAGCCTGTTATGAGGATGTCTGGCACGCCGTAACTATGTACAAGGTTCGTAACGCAGAACTTGGCTATCTCGGTGGCTCTGCTTTTGAACCGGGCCAATGTGTCGGCCTTGTTGTTGAGCTAATCGGCAGCTACGTGTATTCTCTCATATCGAGAAGTCGACGTTGGGAAACGCTCCAGCAAATTTAATCGATTTGCTTGAATGAGAGGCGTGATAATCTTTTATCGGCTGCAGAAGACCGGATGCTCCAGCCAGTGCTCTTTAGCATCGCTGAAAGTCTCGCCAAGTCTTTAGAGAATGGGCAAAGCCGGCAGTGAGGCAACGCCAGAAGTCGTCTTGTTATCTAGCGAGCTTGCGAAAAAATTCAAGGCGTCCAGCCATCGACTCGTCGTGCAAAGCTTCCAGAACCACTGCACCTAAACATGAAGGTATAATGAGAAGGTAGTTAACTTGACGTGGCAGGGTGTTTTTTTTGGAGATGATATTTTTGAAGAAAAATCATGTTGTTATACTTTCGGAGCAACATCGTTTATACCTTCTAGTAATTGAACAAGGCACCCAAGTTCTGGGTGTGCCCACTCTCGCTTAGCGAAGCCGTTGACGGGGTAACTCAGCACCCGCCACCTGTTTTGGAAAGGTTTAGCGGTCGAACGACCAGTACGCTTATCAGTGATGACGTAGCGTAAGGCACAGTCCAGCGAGATTGCCGCGATCAGAAGCACGAGCCGAATGACTCGAGCGTTGGTGATGCTTCCGGATGAAGACGCATATTCATCTTCAAATACTTTTTACTTCATTCATAGTGAGGGTTTCGTTCTCGCAAACGTGATGTTTTTAAGTACTATGCGAGAGATTACTGGTCAGCTGCCAGCTTGCAATAAGATCACACGCTACGTGGCGCCACTGCAGGCAGAAAAAAAAAGTCTCACACTCACCATAGTGGCTACTGACTGCCCTGAGTGACACTCGCACGTTTAAATGCGCATATATTCCCTCTAAAGTGGATAGAGGGATGAGTGGTGCCGTAGCACAGTGGGGGAGCGTCAGACGCATTAATCGACTCCGCGTGTTGTCTTTTAATGCGCATTTATCTTTCGCAATCACAATACAAGTCTGCTTGGTTTCTTTAGCATCATTGTCTGTTAGTTCTCTTTATTAATGTATCTAACAAAAAAGGGCCCTGGAATTTACTTTGCCGCGACGTGTTCAAGAAATACAGTGACACGGCTCCTACGAAGAAAAAGGAACGTCCCTCCACAGCTGTACTGCATTTCCTCTGTTCGCTTGCTAAAACACCGGTGTATGCGGTGTCAACGTGGTACGCTGCTTGCACTTTAGTTAATGTTCTGGCGCAGCTTAAAGATGCAAGTTGTCGAGGGCCACTACAATTTAAAAAATGTACCATACCCCTTTAGTTTTATTAGCTGCTCAGCTGGAAATTGCAACGTGTCTTTTCGTGGATAAGCTCCAATCGCGCGTATACCTGCAACGCCATCAATTTTTAACACGAACGTCTTTTATGCCGGGGTTCACGATGGCTCTGTTTACGCATTTTCGTCTTGGATATGAAGTTGTAGGTTATATAATAACAGATCGCAAAAGAAAAAACGATAAGATAAGATTTCGTCTCACAGCGCCGACCCAGCAACCTCTCGATTCACATCGCATGGCGCTAACTACTATGCCTCGAAGCGTACATTGGCGAACATACTAACGGCAAGTCATTTATCGACACCGTACACGTTTCATGGTCCTGAGAGCACTGAAACCTTACTGTGTTTTTGTTATCAGTAGCGAGATGGCACGACGGGCTTCCGTTGTACGCGCTTTAGAGGTACAACGCCTCTACGGAGCGCCGCCTCCACGGAGCGTGGTCTGTCCTACACACGCGCTTATCAGACTCGTAGTTCGGGAGAAGACGAAGGCCAATTCGCTTGCTGCAACGACCACGTTTACAAAACGAGCACGCTGCTGTCACACGACAAAAATACTAATTGTGACAGTCGTTTCCGCTTGTCCTGTGTATACTTGTGCGCTCGTTTAGTGCGTCTTTCGTTGTTTGAACAGTGCGCTTCAAGTGTCGAGCTCTGACAGTCGTTAGTCCACGCTCGTTCTGTACAGGCTAATTTTGTGCCTTCTTTCTGAGTGAAGTGTGTGCTGCATGTTTAGAGCTGCTTGCCGTTCATCGCGTGACATTGCAATTTGTTGTTTTTGCTCAAACGATGCACAGTAAATGCTCAACTACCTCTGGGACGACACGTTTCACTTCCGTGTTATACCGATTCTTAGTTATGGGAATCAGGCAGATTTTTTAAACCAAGCCTGAAATCGTGATCAGAGGGACTTATTGTCCCACACATGTTCACTCAGTGAACAATGAACTAAACACGCTCATGCAATTGAGGCGTCACGGCGGTACTTATTTTATAGATGTCGAGCTGCTACATAACACGAAAAAGTATGACAATGAAATACTTGCGTCATGCGGATGTTAAAGTTTCTACTTACTGAATAGAAGTTTTCGAGCATATTTTCTCGCAGTGTTTCCTAAATTTCTAAAGAGATCGAAGGTTGGCAAAAATGAGTCGTTACCAGAGACAAAACTCGTGTTTACAAAAACGACATCGAGTTTGTGTAGAAAACAGAAGAGGGCAAGAATCAGTTAAGGTACGCCAATGTAACAGAGAGAGAGCAAAAAAACTTATTTGTCGACTATAAACCCCCAAACAATCCGGATATGTCAATGATAGAACCTTCCGACCGATCATTTATTATTTCTTTGTTTACAGCTAAAGCAGTATATTGCAAGGTGAAACAAAAAGCCGTTCGCCACGATTAACGCGAAAAGGTCTCCATTGGCTGCTTTGTCAGTTACGTCGTTTTCTACGTCGCACCTAAGCGTGCACGCCATTGGGTGCGCCACCAGCGACATCGTTCACCTCTCCACAGCCCTGCCACCTAGCCTGCACGCAGCAGTTTCAACGAAGTGCCTTTGAAAGACAGAAAAATGAAGAACAAAGTGCACCGCCATTTCTTAGTGGAGGTAACCTCAACAGAGCTGCACAGCGATGAGGAATTGGAGAAAAAAGTATGTATGAAAGAAGGGAAAGACAGATTGTGGAATAGGAGGTTATTCGGCCACAGCTTGACTGCGCGTGTGCTTCACCTCTCAGCCAAGAAAAACTGTCAAGCAGATCAAAAGGCAAAAGAGGGATGCGAACAAACATCACGTGACTGGCTCATGAACACATGGAGAGTTCAGCGTCGCAGGGAGGTTCCACCAGGGTTCGACATAACTTCCACATATAAGGAGCATGCATGGATCGTACAAACACCCGAACAGCAGACAAATCTCCAATGGCAGCGCGTTCTAAATGAGTTACTTCTCAGACGGCACTGTGGGCTGGTATTCCTTTTTTATTGTACCCTCGTTTTGGTACTGCCCATTTTAAGATGCACAACTGATGTTTCCACGGAGCAATGCCATTCTTCTTTGCAGTAAGGGATGTGTATGCTGCTTTATAACATGCTATAGTCAAAGCGACTAAGAAAAAGCAAAGTCGCAAAACATCAGCCGATCAGCCTCTAAAATAACTCGGAGGTGTGCGTGTGCTTCACGTTTGTGGTTTCTGTGCGTCTGAAGATCAACCATTTGGGTATCAGCACCAAGTTACTTAGAGAGGCGGAGAAAACTATTCAGTAAAAAATCTGCTATAAGATGTTTTTGGTACCCGTCTCATATCTGCACTCACTTAGAAGCTTCAAAACAAACCTTTGTGAGCATGCTCAAAGCTCTCATATCACAGTAGTTCACTGCAATGCATGTCCTAACTAGCAACGAATTTCCGAAAAAGAACAAATGAGTGATAACAAGGCGGTGTTTATGTTTTTAAAGAACACTTCTACTTGATCCACACTGCTACGAGTGTCACGAAGAACATCGCTTCTTAGCGCACTTGCTCTGGCAATGATCGGCGTTACAAAATACCGGCTTTAATAAACAAAAAGACTGGAAGGAAGCCATCAAAAGCGACGATCTACATGAACAACCATGGATTGTCCAAAGGTCCCGCGAGTGGGCGGAGGACCCTGGTCTTCCGGCACCAACGTGGGTGCAGCCCACAATTACAACTTTTTATTTCCGTAGGACACGAAGAAAGTTTGTTGACGGACTGACTGATTGGCTGGGTTGCAAAGAATACGCTTAGAAACATTACCAATAGCTAGGCTATGGTATATTTTTAGGTAAGCATATCACTGACGTGTCAGTGATGTTGCCATCGCCACTAACACGTAACTGTAGCTTTGTCGCAATAATATATTCATCAGCTAGGGGAGTAACTTCTACCTTTTCATTGGTACTTGGCGCTCTTCAGAGGGGACAATGCATGGGAAAATACAAGATTGTAATGCGTCCCCGAGGTCGAGCAGACAGAACAGGCCAGCATGTTCTTATCTATAGTTATCGTATCTACGAACGGGAACAATAATGGACACGAGTGCGGAAAACCCGGACGGGTCCGCTACCTTATATATAGCTGGCGCCTTATCATCGCAAGAACAGACGTTACTGAAGTGATAAAAGGTGAGAGCTCAAATTTATTTTATATCAATGTGGGGCACTGTAAGCCTCAAGAACACGTATCCAGAAATTAGCCATGAACGGTCGTAGATATTGCTATCACCATCAACGAGGTTACATTTATGTAGCGGAGTTGATCTCAAGTTTTTTAATAAATGATCTAGAGATTTTAGACTTAAATTGAATAAGAATCGCAAAGATATACCTCGCAAATGTAATTGTTGAATTTACATCATAATTTTAAAGAGAACAGCTCTACGCGTGCTGCAAAAAATGGTCCAAAAACCCCAAATCACAAAAAACGCCCACGCTTGTGTTTCTTGGCTGAATGTTTATGCTGTTTTTTTTTCTTTAAGTGTAGGGCACTTTAACAAAATAGTTACAACGCAATACTTTCTCAGCATTAAAAATATATACAAGCCGACGTGACTGAGCTTGTGGCATTTGCACGCTATTTTGTTGAAGCATGAACGTATGAGGGCCCGTGCTTCCAAAGACGTTGTAAGCCAAAATTTTTCGCAGGGGAATTTCTCAGCCAATCGCGATGCGGCACATGTGATAAGTAAAGTCGGCTGACGTAACGAAAATTGCACTTACGAAGGTGATGTTTTGTTAACACGGCCCCAGATGTCTCGGCATATTTTTGTAAGGCTTCAGCTCGCTTTGAAGCTCCAGCGAATTAAAAGTATTGCTTCACGCCTTGCTGCATGACCATGAAGTTCGGCGTGGCTGAGAGAAAGCGGTTGTCTTCAACCCATTCGGTCTCACGCAACCGTCACGTTCGACAAGCTCAATTGCTTTTAGTCTTCTCAGACCATTATTATTGTTGTTTTTTCTGGATATATACTTGAAATATGTATCAATGCTAATTTTAATGTTACTGCTGCCGTGTGAGGGCCTTCAGGCACGTTCAAGCTGAATGATGCAGCTTTTGGCATGACGGTCCCCCAACAGTTTTGTTGGATAATAAAAACCTTTCTGATTTTGATTCGTAGTCAACTCTTCATAATGTCTCACTAAACTCTTTCAAGTTTACGCTGCGCACTACTGCTTCGTTTGCGAAGAGCTAGTTAGCCAACACCAGCACATTATCAGCTATATGTTTTATATTTACCCTTTTCACCTATTTTCAGTTAACCAAGTCAAAAGTGCCGCCACCGCTTTATAATAAATTCAATCTAATTTAAAAAAACGAGACTGATATATTCTCATTTCTGAAATTTCTGTTTTGTACGAAGAATAATGAACGCAGAACGCATCAGCATATTAACTTGTTTCGAAATCGGCGCGATTCTCTCACCTAAATTTTATATGGCAATCATAGTTGCTGTGAGGTCCGCAGGAAATGTTATCCTCCTCCTAATTATCACGCGACTCCTTCTCACCCTCCCTTCTCTATATCACTTTCTGTACCATACTCTACATAGATATGCATTGCTTTACTCTCCCCCTGTTCTTTTCCCTCATCACCATTACTTTTTTTAGGACCTCCTTGCTAATCCTTGCTATGCAAGGCAATGTTATGCTCCTTCATGAACCCTCTTTCTTCCTCTCATCTTCACTTTTGTTTCACTCCACCGCACTTTCCTTTTCTACCGCTGGATATACCCAACACGACTATGCTATGCTAGGCTGGAGTAGGCGCAACGGTAGCAGGTGGTTGCTTAGCAACGCGAGGCGGCGCACCGCAGGGCTGTTTTCTGCAGACGCCACCCGGCCTGACCAACAGCTGAAACAGGGGTGTTGTTAAATAGCTTACATGGGTACTTGAATTTTTGCGTAGAGCCTAACATTAAGCTATGCGTAACATACGTACAGGTTTTATTACACCTTTCCTCATAATTGTATCACCTGCTTTTTAAATACACTGCATTTTCTGACGTATGGGATAGTGAGCCTCATCGTAGAAAGTGACTCCATCCTTCTGTATAGCATTTAGGCGCGGCACGTTATGAGCCCCACGAAAAATCAAAATTTGCCTGAAAGCTCACGTCGTTCTCCTAGAGCTATTTATTATCAACATACTCATACTTAAAACGATGCTAATGTACTCCTTGTAACGTTTTACATATATAGAGCCGCAAGTTACACAGAAGCAGCAGCTCAGGATTTATAACTTTTTGCAACTTTTTTATGCAGGCTCGTTATAACAACACTACAGCCATGATGACGTCTCTATCAACTTTGGTCTTTCTACTTAGTTGTTCCGGTGAGCAAGGTGTTTCTAAAATCCAACTTTTCACACTTCTTTTAAGATTTCCATGACAGCTTCCAGGTGTTCCAACATCTCTAACACAGGAGTAGTAAGTTTTGCTTCAATAACTACTTTAGCAAGAAAGTATCACGAGCACTTCTCCACCAAGCTTTTATTTTTTTGTATTAGCAAATATGTCTGAATAACCAAGGTATATAACATATTCCGGTATCTGTTGTATTTTCTAATTATTACTTGTAATATTTAGGGCGGTAATTACCTGTAATATTTATTATTCGACACGTTTCAAGCAATCACTTTTGCAGCTAAATGTACAAAAACCCTCACTTAAGTCCCTATTACTTTTTTGTAGCTTCACTTTTTCTATCAATAACAAATGACATGATCGGCCTTGCTAGATTATTATTTCTGATTTTTTTTCGAATAAGTTCGTGGGATACGGTGTTTAAGAAGCCTTACTTATGTAAGTGGTCACGACAATCCGAAATTGTTACTTGCGTCCACCGAAAATTGTTTCAGGTGCCCTTGGCGCCCTTCCTCAAGACTCGAACAACTTCATCGACACGGTGCTCAGAGACCGACTGCCCGGTGAGGTTCGCAACCGGAACCTCGACCCTGCGCAGATACCAAACTTCGATATCAAGGTCAAAAAAACATTCGTCACGAACCGCGACTTGAAGGTGGACTTCACTTCGGGCCTCGTTCGCGGCCTATCACAACTGAGACGTCGGGGCGACTGCGGTGCTCCCGCCTGGGAGGCCGCCAACACTACCTTTGGTTGCCACGTGTCTCTCGACGGCGTACGAGTCTCCTACAAGGCAAAGGCCAAGGGCCACAAAGTGCTTGGCTCCACCAACTACGACGTCGACATGCTCGTCGAGAACACCAACTTTTTCGTCCAGATCACTAGCGCCCGATGTAAGTTTAAACTCAACCATACACTGATATTAAGTAGAAAACGAACAAAATGGGTGATCTCCCACATGAAACAAGATAATTTTAATGAGTGGGGAAATAATCAAAATGTGTCGCTGAATATAAAATATTAGCGTTGGTGGTGGTTGCTTTACGAAAGATGTCTAGCGGAGTTTTATTTCTCGTTCTCTCCTGAGAAGAGAGGAAATGTCGGGAGCCAGCTGTGCTAAACCTTTTCAGCGGTGGTATACACAAATCGAACAGCAGAGGCTGTTTAGTTCAGCGTCCAAATGAACGCCGCTATCTATCTATCTATCTATCTATCTATCTATCTATCTATCTATCTATCTATCTATCTGTCTGTCTGTCTGTATGTCTGTCTATCTATCTGTCTATCTATCTATCTATCTATCTATCTATCTATCTATCTATCTATCTATCTATCTATCTACACGTGCACGTGCATCTTCACCTGAAACACGCTACACATGCTGTTTACTTTTCTTTTCAGCGGTTCCTGCAGTCTTGAAGACATTAAGCATAAATTCCCTGGAGCTTAAAATAAGCGACAGCACCAAGCTGGGCCTCAACAACGAGCGGAACAAAAAGTACCACGAGGCCATCAGGTCCCGAATCCAAGATCTACTGTCTTCACTACTGTACGGAAGTTTCCGGGAGGCGCTGAACCAAGCTGTCAGAACCGGGGTCGCACCGTTTCCCTGATTGTTTGCCGACCCACACGACGCATCAACCACAATTTCACCCCTCCTGAACCATTGCCCTGGTCACAAAGATTGTGCAATAAATATATATTACGCTATCATTTCGATTTTGTCTCAGAAGCATCAGTCAACAAATAACGTCTTATCAATACGTGAACGTACCTTGTGCCCTTGCGGTACGCCTCTTTCGCCCCTGATCATTAGAGGCTATTGACCATGAGATCGAGCGAAGTCGCTGCCTGGTGGTAACTGGTTCAAACTGACAAGTCTAAATTGCTCCATGCGCCATCTGCTTGCCACGTCGTGTTTCTATGTGCGCGTACGTCATGCACGTTCTCAAAGCCTGGTTTGTTCGGTTACTTCAGCGTAAGTGTAACTGCTTGTACGTATGCCTGAAACGATGTATGAAAGTAATCGTTCTTGCTTAGTTGCTAATAAAACGTGATAAGATTGGTAAGTGCAACTTTTCAACAAGCGGTTTTCACGGCACCCAATCTCCTCGGTACCCTGGAACACAACACCGACCCATGTTGCATGAACTTGCAGTAGTTGCGATATGTAATTCGTGACAAAAGTCACACTGTGCAAACGCGCATTTCTTAGCTAAATACGGCGATTTTGACAATATCTATCTATCTATCTATCTATCTATCCGCCTACAACTTTTAACTCTCCTGGTCGTTTCAATATAGGTATCAATACCAAAATTGGTATTACATAACATGACTGTCGGGAAAGCTTAAGTGACAAGTCATAACATGAAAATTATTATATGTATGTCATGAATGTCATAATTTATATTTTATAGTCTTGCTGCTCTTCTGGTGCTTTCGTTCACATTACATGCTGCAAAATTGGTACGGTTTGACATGACTTCATGGCGAAAACAAGTGACAGACAGTAACGCGGAAATCATGACATTCATGCCATGTAAGTCATGACTACACGCCATGCTCCTGGTGATCCCGTGGTCGTTTCTGTAGCTTCGCATATTCCAAATTTCGTATTACGTGATGTGAACGGATGACGAAGGTATGTCACTGGTGCAAACATGATAATCTCGAGATGCGTGTCATGTAACAACCTGACTATATGTCACGCTCATGAAGCGCTCGTGTTCGTTCCGCCAGCTTCACGTATATCGAATTTGGTATTACGTGACGGTACTGGAAGATGAAGGTATACGACCGTTGCAAGCGCGATAATCATGAGATCTGTGTCATAAAAGAGCATGACTACATGCGACACTCATGATCCGCTTGCAGTCGTTTCGTCAGCTTAACTTATACCAAATTCGGTGTTACGTGACGTGAATGGATGACAATATTATGACTTGTGCAAACATGATAATTGCGACTTGCGTGTCTTGTAAGAACACGACTATATGCGGCGCTTATGATGCGCTCGCGGTCGTTTTACTGTCTTCACATACCCTGAATTCGGTATTACGTGACGTGAATGGATGACGAAGGCATGCGACTGGTGCTAGAATTGTAATGTGACATGCGTGTCATGTAAAAACATGACTACATGACATGCTCATGATGCGCTCGCGGCCGTTTCGCTAGCTTCACATATATACCAAATTTGGTATTACGTCTAGTGGCTAAGGTACTCGGCTGCTGGGGCCCGCAGTTCGCGGGTTTGAATCCCGGCAGCGGCGGCTGCATTTCCGATGGAGGCGGAAATGTTGTAGGCCCGTGCGCTCAGATTTGGGTGCATGTTAAAGAATCCCAGGAGGTCGAAATTTCCGGAGCCCTCCACTACGGCGTCTCTCATAATCATATGGTGGTTTTGAGACGTTATACCCCACAAATCAACGTGACGTGAATGGACAAGCCCAAATGCCAGGCGCGAACATAATCATAATGACATGAAAGCCATGTACGGCACAATTTACGTCCGCCTCCTAACGTTGTGCTCATTTTAATGTGACAATCAACCTTTCACATTCATGCTTCGCATACCATCGATTCTCACTGTACGTGGGATCTACCATTTTTTTTGTCGGGCGCTTGGCATGACGTAGCACGCGGGGAACGGAGGATGTGAAGAGGCCTGAAAAAAATTTTGTGGGTGTTGCATTGCGCGAGCCGTACTCTCCCCTTCTTTCTCTTTCCCTACGCTCCCCTCTCTCACCTTGCAACGATGACGCAAGCAGCGTCTGCTAGAGAGTTTCTTGATTGAAAAAGCCGAGCAATCACGCTGCACAGCCGTTCAGAGGCCACCCCGTACATATAGGCACCGTGGTTGCTATGCAGGATAGCTCGAGCTTCTCGAACAGACGAGTTTTCTTCGAGCAGGCTCTACGGTGACCTTGGCATCGAGAGCGTGCAGAGCGCGTGATAGCAACGCTGACAAAAGTGGCTCTAAGAACATGCGCCGCGACAGAAACGCATGTTGGGCATATGCGGTGGGTGTCAAAGAAACACCGCGTGCATGCGTACATGTCAGCACTGCAACCCAATCAACATTTCTGCAGTGCGGAACCATCAGCATGATTCTCGCGCTATATTTTTGCCTACTCAACACGCGCCTCCCACAAGCGTGTTTGTGAGCGTCTGTCCTATTCCGAGCAGATATTTAGGGGCCAAGCTCCTTAAAGCGGCACCCGTCCGTCCCTCGTATTAGTGCGTAACATGTCTTACGTTTTGACCTGCAAGGTGGTGCCTGTGGGAGATTTCTCCTGTGCGTTGTTGAACAATAAAGAATTCACAGTGTGCGCGTTAACTAAAAGCCGGATTCTCCTGTCTTTCATTCCCCATTAGCAGCCATTGGCATGTACATCGAGCACTATCTGACAAGAAAGGGTTGCAACGTTATGCTCGCTGGGCGTAACCACATTGGTTTTAAAAAGATTTAGCGAGCGTTGGGCCGCAGTGCCATGAATACAGTGAACTAGTATATACTATGAACTCGAGGTGGTTAAAGGTGGGAAGTAGACACGAAGCGCAAGCCGTAAGAAAGTGTGCGTGTGCCACCTCCCGTTTAGTCCTTGGAATGTCCGCAGGATGGCGGTGCTTTTATATGCGGAATATATGATGAAAACATGCGAGATGATGGTACTTGGAATGCTGACTAGATGGACGAACGGACACACAGACAGATGCATGGACGGACGCACGGGTGGCTGCACGGACTAATGGACACATGGATGGACGCAGGAGTGGATGCAGGGACGAACGCAGGGACAGAAGCACGGATGGACGTGCGGATGCACGAACAGACGCACGCACGGACGGGCGGATGGGTGCACGGACGGTCACACAGACGGACGCAAGAACGGACGGATGCTTCGCCTCACTCTCCATCATTCACCCTGTGGATATGCTCCCATATTTTTCGTTCCACCTGCAGCACAAAATTTCCACTCTCGAAGACAGTAAGGGTGCACCCGCCGCACTCTTGTGCTGCTCGTTTCGCTTATAGCAAATGTTGCAGTAATTATAAGGACAGGTTTTCATCAGGGGCGTTCACATCATGGCGGCAACGCAGCTGTGAGTGGGTACGCCCTGAGTGCGGTGAAATCGAATACGACACATAGTATCCACGTGCTGACCTAACCTTTACATCTGTGTGCGTGTGTGCATAGTCGTCGCAATAAAGCTGATAGACGAATTGTGCCCCTGGCTGGCGTTGCGGTGTGAGCAGTGCTCCCAGGCAAGAGCAAGGGGTGGGCGGACCCGATCTTCGCCGCGGGCGTCTGTCGATAAGGTCGCGTTCACACTGAGCCTTCCGGCCGCTGGAAGTGCGCCGAATCTAATTCGGCGGCGGTGCGATTCGCCAAGGTGGCCCTCTCTGCGCTTATTGCTCTCTTTCGGACCGATTTTCGTAGCCTCTGCCACCGAATCAGTCGCCGCGGACCAATCGGAGCGCTATTCAAGAAATTTCGGAAAATGACGACCAAGTCCTACTCACTTGTGATGTCGCAGTGCATGTGACTGAATGCTGTAACGAACGGGAGTTACCCCAAGTTAACACTGAAGCATCCGCTTTCACACCTAGTTCACACTGAAGCATCCGGATTCTACAGCGACCAAAACTCCCCTGCTGCCTAAACGCAGTGTCGTTCGCAGTGAACGCGCTCCGCGCCGCCGAATATGCCATCTACCACAGGGCCAACGCGGGTTGGATGCGCTGTCATCCGGTTGCTGTCGTGGCTCGCAAGCGCCACTACACTATCCGGTGGTCTACACTTGATGATTTTCGTACGCCGGAAGCAAGAAGAAACAGTACTGTTTACTTTATTTGCTGGCAAGTCGTTGTCTAGTAATGCATGAAAAGCAGAAAAAATCGCCGACGCCAGCGGCGTTGGTGGGTTCGTCTTCCTCTGCGGTACCGTTAAAAACTCGGTGACGCTAACGACAAGCTCGGTCACCTCTTCCCCGAAATAGGGACGAGAAGTAGGCACAGAGTGGGTTGAACTGTTGGTTACAACATTCAGTTACGTGCACTGCGACATGACAAGTGAGTGGAGCTTGGCCGCCATTTTTCACAATTTTTTACTAGCACTCCTATTGGTCTGCGGTGACCAGTTTCGCGGCAGACGCCACAAAAATTGGTCAGAGAGCGATCGGCGCGGAGAAGGCCCTTTTGGCGTGTGCCACTAAATTGGAATCGGCCCACTTTCGGTGGCCGGAATGCTGACTGTAAACGCGCCCTTAGACCCACTTCGTACCCAATTTACGTCCCTATTTCGTGGAAGAAGTTACCGAGATTGTCGTTGGCGTGACCGAGCTTGTCGCGGCCTTGCAGAGCAAGACGAACCCACCACTGCCACTGGCTTCAGCGTTTTAGGGGCGAAGCTCCTTATGCCATGGGTCGTGCGTCTGTGATCTATGTAGCAGTAGTAGCAGTAGTAGGAGTAGTATTAGTAGTAGAAGTAGTATTAGTAGTAGTAGTAATAGTAGTAGTAGTAGTAGTAGTAGTAGTAGTAGTACGTAGCCACCTCCACAGCCGGACTAGAGGAGTGGCACGCGCGCCATCATTTGACTTGAGGAGGAAACTCACGCACGTTAATCATAATAAAGAGATAGTTGTTTCTGAAGAAATAACCTACAGAGCCGACTATCGGTGACTTGTTCTGCAATAAAATTTGCCTTGAATTCGATGCTTACTAGAAAAGTAGTATTAAAAGGACGCACTTAGAGCAATATCTGACCAGAAAGGTTGCCACGTTGAACTCGCTAGGCGTAACCTCCTTGGTTTTAGCAGGGTTTAGCGATGGTTGGGCTGCGGTGTCATGAACTAGCAGCGATGATAGGTGAAAACCAGACAAGAAGCACAGGCCATAAAAAAGTGTGCGTGCGCCACTCCTCTAGTCCGGCCGAACCACTTTTCGTTTAGTCCTTGGTATGTGCGCTGGATGGCGGTATATCTATATTATGAACCTACGATGAAAAGATGCGAGATGTTGGTACCTAAAGTGTTCACTGGATGGACGGACGGATGGACAGCCACACGTACGGAGCGACAGATATATGGACGGACGGACGCATGAATGAACGGATGCACGGATGGATGGACGGACGAACACATGGACGAACGCGAGAACGCATGGTCGCACAGAAGGACGCATGGACGGACGGAAGCAAGAACGAACGGACGGACGGCAGCGCAGACGGACTGATGGATGCTTCACCCCACTCATCATCATGCACTCCGTAGATATGCTGTGATTTTTTCTGCTCTTCACGCATTACAAGACAGCGACATGCAAGCAAAGTAAGCAGAACTGCTTCTTGCTAACCACGCCGCAGTGGTCTAGTGGCTAAGGTACTCGGCTGCTGACCCGCAGGTCGTGCGATCGAATCCCGGCTGTGGCGGCTGCATTTTCGATGGAGGCAGAAATGCTGTAGGTGGAGGCGGAAATGCTGTGCGCTCAGACTTGGGTGCACGTTAAAGAACCCCAGGTTGTCAAATTTTCGGAGCCCTCCACTACGGCGTCTCTCATAATCATATGGTGGTTTTGGAACGTTAAACCCCATATATCAATCAATAAATTCTTGCTTACTGCGTATGAGAATCATCGGAGTCTAGACCACAGGATGGAGTAGTGGCGTTTACGAGCCTCAGGAACAACCGGTGCACACATAGACTTTCATACAATAATACCTAGAGGGGAATCTGGCACTAGCGTCTACGAATTCTCCTTCAGCGGGTTTTTTTTTTTCGACCGCTGAGGAGACGCTGTGCGGACGTGTTTCGCATGAGCTCCGGCCCGGTGACCGACTATCGGCGGACGCGCTTTTTTCTGGACTTGCTGTCAGTGGGCTCGTCTGCAGGAGGTTGCCCTGTACCTACGGACACCACTCGTATAGGCAAGTTTGTCCCCGTTTTTGGAGTTTCCGAGATTTTCCTATCAACCCCGCGGTGGCAAGGCTAGGCCTATCTCCTAGGCCAAGCCTGGCCTGGGCCGCGTCGCCCGGCGTCTGACTTGCGCCCGGTGACCGTGGGTCTTGTTGGGCTGAAGATGGAGTACTACGTCGAAGGGGAGACTATAACACCCGAAGATTTTGAAGCGGGAGAGTGGGCTCCAGTGCTAAAGGCACAGGACCGATTTAAGAAGACTCAGCATGGCGACAAAGCCAAGAGTAAGCCTTGCGAGACGCAGGCCGGCAGCGACGGGCGCAAGACGCACGGAGCGCAGCAAGTCAAGCGGGGGAAAGCGCCGGTATGGAAGAAACGCGGACCGTTTCTCAAGTTGCCAGCTACGGATTTCAAGATTGTGTACAGGCCCCAGAACTGGGACTTGGGTGTTGTGACAGCGAGAGAACTCGGATGTGCACTGAGAGCAGCAGCGCGTCTAACGAGTGCGATTGCCGCGGAAGAAGACATTGTGCGGGTTAATGGCACAAACAACACGTTGACGGTGAGCACACCGTGCATAAATCGCAGTGGGGCATATGCGACTGTGAAGACGCTCAAGCTGGGTGATCGTGACCTGCCGGTTTCGGCGTTCGTGGCGCCGTTGGAGAACTCCGTGCGGGGAGTGATTTATAATGCTTATGATGGATGCCCAGTGGAAGAAGTTCGGGCGGGATTCCTGAAGAAGAATGAAGGCATAGACATTCTGGACGCGAGACCTCTGGGAAAGTCAAAGGCGATTCAGATTACGTTCGGGGGAAAACGCATACCCCGGCAGATTACTTACTGGAACTGTCTGTACGCTGTGATCCCGTACAGAAATTTAGTCGACACCTGCTACAACTGCAGACGAGTTGGACATCGAGCGGACGTTTGCTATCGTCCGAAGAGCAACCTATGTCACCGTTGCGGGAAGGACCATCCTGCCCCGCCATAAGGAGAGCCACCTACGTGCACGCCGGTCTGCATCGTGTGCCATGGTGCGCATCACACAGGGAGCCGGAACTGCAAGTTTCGCCTGGCTCGCAAGCCACCGACAGGCCGGCAGCAGAGCATCGAAAGAGAGAGCGAAGCTGGCAACGATAAGCGTTCCTCGAGGGCCACGGAGCGGTCACCGAGGGGTAAAGAAGGCAGAAGCAAAAGCAGGGACCGGTCGAGTTCCTTCCCGCCATTGCCAGGGCGCGGGGGCAGCCAAGATGGTAAACGAGCATCCAGTACCAACAGCTGCGCACGCGACACCAACAAAAAGGTGAGCTTGTCAGGCACGGCCTCCCAGAACGAAACCGCTCGAGAGAGGGAGTTAGCAGCGCTGGTTCAGCGACAGGGAGACTTGATTAAAAGAATAGAAAACAGAATTGCAGAGATGGAACGCGCACTTAGAAACGACCAACGGCAGGGGACACAGGCACCAGCAGTGCAAGGCCTACAGAAAGCGACGCAAGAGGCGTCTGCTCGCGTACAGGAGAGTGCAGCTATGGAAGTGGAGAATCGGGGGACAGTGAAGAGACCACTGCCGGGGGATGAGGTAGCTAACGCAAAACGATTAGCCGAAACGTCACCAGTAGACATGCCACAGCCTGTTTTTAAGGTCATTAGTCTTAAATCGGATGTAACAACACTTGCGGATAAAGTAGGCAAACTAGGGAAAAGACAGGATAGGTTGGAGGCTCGAGTCGAAAAGATCGAAGCCAGATTAGACACAATAGAGGAGCGTCTCGGCATGCTCTCCACTGAATTTAAGGATTCCCAAACCCAGGTCATGGGCATGTTTCAGCAGCTTCATACTCTATTGGAGGCAAGACTGCCTCCCGTGGGTGGCCAAGTGCCATTAGTCAACCTGGTGCCTCATCATGGCGCCTCGCCAGCAAATTGAGGTTTGGCAGTGGAACTGCAGGGGCTTTCGTCAAAAGCGGGGTAACCTGCAGTTGCACGTACAAAATCTGGACAGTAAACCAGACATAATAGCCTTACAGGAGGCTAGTGGTTCCGTAAAATTACCTGGATTTAAGGCATTTACAGCGCCAGGAACTGATTCAAGGGGCGTATCACGCATCTTCACAGCCGTGCTAGTCCATCGCAACATCACTGCCATTCAGCATTCCGTAGATAGCAGCAGGGAAGACTATGTCTTGCTTGAGATTTTGCCTAAACTAAAGTATGAGAAGAGTCTGTTTTTACTTAATGTGTATAGTTCTCCAAAAGATAAAGGATTGGGCTTGCCACAACTCCTGATTCAAACTCAACGGTTAGCAGCTCGCGCTCCGCTTATAGTGGTAGGAGATTTCAATGCGCCTCACCCGGAGTGGGGTTATATTCGAGCCAGCCCAAAGGGCAATCGGCTTTGGCAAGTTGCCCGGGATTTGCGCTGGACGCTGTTAAACAATCCGCAAGATCATACGAGGATAGGCAACAGCGTAAGCATGGATACCTCCCCAGACCTTACGTTTTTTAGAGGCATCAGTAAGGCAAAGTGGATTAACACGGGACAAGCGCTAGGAAGTGATCACTATATCCTTTCCACGACGTTTAGCGCTGCGAAGCATAAAGACAAAGTGAGGGGGCATAGAATTACAGATTGGGACAGATTTAGGAAAAACAGAGCAGACACGGTAAACGGGAAAATTAATGACCTAGATGCATGGGTACAGGCGCTCAAGGAGGATGTAAGTAATACCACGGTAGAAGTGCCAGTCGAGCAGGAGGAGTTTACCGCTGACTCGAGACTATTACACATGTGGGAAGCGCACGCGAGTCTCTTGAGAAGGTGGAAGAAGCAAAAACATAATGGCGTCCTTCGCAGAAGGACTGCCAAGTTAGAACGCAAAATCGAAAATTATACAATTGAGTTGCAAGCCAAGCAGTGGGGCCAGATTTGTGATCGCATGAATGGACAGTTTGGATGCAAAAAGACATGGCAGCTGTTAAGGCATCTTTTGGATCCGGCAGCAACAAAATCGGCGCAACGGGGGCAAATGACTCGGTTAATGCATCAATATGAAGGCACAATTGGAGAGTTTATACAGGAACTCCGGAATCGGTACATAACTGATGGAGTAGACGGTTTCTTACCACACTACTCGGGGGTGGAAAACTCAGACCTAGATGAAGAGTTCACAATTGCGGAGGTGGAGTTTGCCATGGGGCAGCTGCGTACTACGTCTGCCGCAGGTCCGGATGGAGTTACTAATAAAATGCTGAGAAACCTAGATTTCAAATCGGTCGGGGCGATCACTGACTTGATAAATGAGTATTGGGTGGCTGGGGAGATCCCAGCACAATGGAAGCATGCTAGGATTATATTTATTCCGAAGCCAGGCAAGAAACTCTGCTTGGAAAACCTGCGCCCCATATCGCTGACATCATGCGTGGGCAAATTGATGGAGCACGTGGTTCTCAACAGGCTTCAGAATTATGCAGAGGACAAGGCCATCTTTCCCCCAACTATGATAGGTTTCAGGGCCAATTTGTCCACACAGGATGTCATGATACAGTTAAAACATGATGTAGTCAATCCCGGGCACGGCACGGGCACCAAAGCTGTATTGGCGCTTGACCTGAATAAAGCTTTCGACAATGTTTCGCATGAGGCAATATTGAATAACCTATCGGAAATTGGCCCAGTGGTCAGGACATTTCGCTACATCAGATCATTCTTGGAGGGCCGAACCGCAGAAATTTCAATAGGAGATATCAAATCGGACTCATTCGCGTTGGGAGGCAAAGGGACGCCGCAGGGTTCAGTTTTGTCACCGTTCCTGTTTAACATCGCCTTAATTAAAATACCGCCGAGGTTGGAGGAGATACCGGGACTCAAACACACATTTTATGCAGATGATATTACTCTATGGGTAACCAGGGGTTGTGACGCGCATCTGGAAGAAACACTGCAACAGGCAGTTAATATTGTCGAAGAGTTGGCAGGGGAGGCGGGACTTTCATGCTCTCAGCCAAAGTCCGAGCTCTTTGTGGTTCGGGACAAACCCAGAGGGCTACATGCAAAACACTATATTCCGCCACCGCCGTTAGAGGTAAAGGTAGGGGGTAGGCCGGTAGCTGAAGCTCAAACGATTAGAATTCTTGGCCTATATCTGCAAACTAACAGGAAGAATAGGGTGGCCCTTGAAAAACTTAAGACCACGGTTAATGCTACTGTCAGGTTAATCAGAAGAATCGCTAACCGTAAGAGCGGGGTTAAAGAAAAAGAACTCTGTAAGCTGGTACAGGCGTTTGTGCTCAGCAGGATTACTTACGCGACACCTTATATGAAGTTGGATGCCGCAGAAAAAGGTAAGGTCGAGGCTATGATCCGGCAAGCTTACAAGGCAGCGCTTGGGTTGCCTAACAACGCGCCTACAGAAAGGCTGTTAAAACTAGGGGTACACAACACCCTGGATGAATTATGGGAGGCGCATCTGGTGATGCAGCACGCTAGGCTTTCGACAACCAAAGCGGGCAGGATTATATTGGAAAGGATTGGCATTGGAGCAGAGGCTCCCACTGGGGACACTAAAATTCAGGTGCGGCGAGAGTTACATAAGGCCCTGTACATAAAACCTTTGCCCAAAAATATGCATCCGATTCACCATACGCAGCGCAGGCAGGCAAGAGCCAGAGCTTTACACGTTGAATACGGCGAGTACAAAGCGGCAGTCTATACAGATGTTGCGGAATATAAGGACAAAGACGCTTTTGTGATTGTGGTGGTGGACAGGCGGGGGCGCTTGATCGCTTCTGGATCGGTCAAAACCCGCTCCTCGGAAACTGCAGAGGAAGCGGCAATAGCGCTAGCTATAACTAATTCGCAGTCAGATTTGATTTTCAGTGATTCAAAGACAGCCATCCGAAATCTGGCGAGGGGCAGAATATCGGCGACCGCCGCACGATTTCTGCATGGGGCCACGGGACGAGAAATGAGAGAAATAGAAATTGTCTGGGTACCAGCACACTCTGGGAACCCTGGGAACGAGGCGGCTCACCTGAATGCTCGAGGTTTCGTCAGCCGGGTAGGTGAGCCGCCAGTTCCGGGGAGGTCCGCGAGAGATGGGCTGGTGTCCTTTCATGACATAACGAATCATTATAAACTAGAGCGGAGGTTTTATCCGCCCCCGCACAAGCGGTTGACTAAGGCGCAGGAATGCGTCTGGAGAAAACTGCAGACGCGATCTTTTCCCAACCCTTACGTGTTGAACAAAATGTACCCGGAGGAGATTAAGCCGCAATGCAAATGGTGTCAGGCTGTGGCAACATATGATCACATACTTTGGGAATGTAGCATAGTGCCGCCGCCGGTGGATATTATGCGTGATCCCTCTCTTGAGCACTGGGAGGCCGTGTTGACCAGCTCAGACCCAGTCGTCCAGTTAAGGGTCGTGGAGTGGGCCACACAGGTCGCCGCCAACCTTGGGTTGATGGCCATCTAACACGGAATCATCCTCAGTTGCTTTCTGACGAAATAAAGTTTTTCCATCCATCCATCCTTCAGCGGCGCTTGTACCCCCGTGGAAATTGTCGGAATACAGGCTTCGGATCTGCTTCGGATGGATCACGTTCTTGAGATTCGTGACGCTTGTTTGCTGAGTGCAAAACAAAATGATATGAAGTTATGTTTAATTGAAGCTTGCTTCATTTTTTTGCGCAAACATTATTGCAAAAAAATTTTGTGAATATGCGGTAGAAGTGAATGCTGTACAAATTTAACCACCAGGGTTCCAGGTTTGGCATCAAGATATAATGAATTGTTCTTTACAACATTTCAAAACAAACATTTTTTTGCCCTCGAAAGTAAGCAATATCTATTTATAGAAATAACAGCACAGTAATAAATTAGAAACACTTTACATTTCGTCTTCTGCAATGCCAGGTGCGCCTGTTCAAGTGGTCTGCCCCAACACACCTCTCATTTTGTTGTGAAGTCGAATCAGAAGAGCGTGGCGGTGCGTCTACTTCACGTCGCCGTTGTTTTTCAGTTCATTTAAACGAGTTTTGGCAAGACACACTAACAACAAACGTGAGCTCGATGTTATATCCTGTACTGGCATGGGACGCTACATCTATGCGCTGCGGTGAGTGGACGACGCTTCGTTTAACTGTCAAACACGACTTATATAGCTCCAGCGTTGCATTATTTGTTTTCCTCTGCAAATGGCTCGTGCCCAAAGGAGGGGATTGGCCATTTATAAGGTAAATTTGCACAATGCTTTCAGCATATTGCGTCATTCCTCAAAAACTTTGTTATTAAATTATGATTTGAAGTGCCAGTTGCTAATTTGCAAAAAAAAATAAAGAAAAACTAGTGAGGCCGTAATTTAGCAAGAAAATTGTTTAGTTGCAGTGATGTATTCCTTAACGGCGAATAAAACATCCCTGTGGCTGAAACACACTGTAGAGGCTCCAAATGAATGAAGATTAGGTTGTGATAATTGCAGTAATTTGAGAGGCCTAACAGTTTTCAGCTTTTTTGAACAACAAAAGCACAGCTTCAGTCTTTTGCAGCCTGCAGCCTCCCCACTACCCACTCTACGCGTAGAACGAAACTGAAACTGTGGAAAAAGATACGTAGACAGTTCGCTGGCTAAAGCGTTCAAATCTGAAGCCTGTACTTCCAATGACTCCCATGAGGGTACACGATCGCAGCGTCAGATTTCTCTCTAGCTATTATTGTATGAAACTCAAGTGGTGACAGAGCACCCATCCGGAGTTCGTCCCGTGGTAGATGGCATAATCGGTGGTATGGGGCGCGTCCAGTGCAAACGACGTTGCGTTTCGGCGGCAGGGGCGATGAGTTAGTGAGAACTTTATTTTATTTTGTCCAAAGGTGGCAGAGACTGGACGAGACTGGACGCCCCGCTAACTCAGCCAGGTGCCTCCGCCCAGGATGGTGCCGGGAGATGGAGTCTCTCGGCGATGTCCCGGGCCCTCTGCACGGCCAGGAGTTGGTTGTTGAGTTCCGTGCTGCACGTGGCAGCCTCCCTGGAGGTTTAATCTGGTAGTTCTTACCCCGAGTTGAAGGGGCACAACCAAAGCAAGTGTTTAAAATTACAGTACTCGTGATGACATTGCGGGAAGTGGGGTGAGAAATCCGGGTCGAGTCTGTGCAGTATGGTGACTACGGTAGACTTGCAACTGTAGTTGTCGAAGTGTAAATGCTTGTCCTTCATTCAATTTAGGGTGCGAAGAGGGAAAACTCTGTGACCTAGTCTTTGAGCTGTTGTGATCTCGTGAACTGTAATCGATGGATCCTTGCAGCCAATACATCCCCATTCGCTACTTGTGGCAGCAGAATTTCGCCCGCTGTAGAAAGCAGATGCTGAAGTGTGAACTAGGGGTAAAACTGATTGACGCGTGAACTGATTACAAACTTGTTTATTCTGAGAAGTTCCAGCTCAACTCGTGGCTGTCATGGTGCCTGTGTAATTGTAAAGAGTTTCATGTGGTTGACACGAAGCAGTTACTTCTTCGCATATAAAAAGCCACAGAAAAGCTTGTGTTAACCTAGCTTGTTCCAGCTTTTCAGTTCAGTCGTCTACTCATCTGCTTGATCTGCATCAAAATTATGCCCAAATCAGCTCTGTCTTTATTTTGACTAAACTAATTACCTATGTCTTACCAGTTTTGTCTTACTTGAGACATCATTAAAACTAAAGTAAATATATTAAGTGCAATTGGCAGTCATAAATATTATGAGGCTATTTATCATATAAAATTATCGCAAAACTAATTGTCATCCCAACATTGAGGTCTAGTTAGCATGGTTTCGCATAGCGTGCCTATGATTAACGTCGCATTGATTAGCATGGAGCAGTTATAGCACACCAACTAGCATGGTACCAGCTTTACATGGTTTGATTACCATGGTCCTATTAAAATGTGGCTTGGTTACCTAGGTCATAACATGTCCTGGCCTAACTTAACAAGTATACCAATACCATCCACCCATATAGTTGACTAAACGGGCACACGGGCTCGAGTCCTGGAGGAAGTTGAAAATGAAAAAGGAAGTGATCATCGGCTGAGCAGCACACTAGAATGTGCAGGCTGACGCTGATGATTAACGCGTGGCTTGTTACGACTCGCACCACCGCCGACACTGTTGCGTAGTGCACCGAGGTCTAGGGCTGCCAAGGTTGTTCCGTAGCACGTTTCTCAGCTCGCTGCTGCTTCTTCGCCGAGCTGATAGACGAGCGGACAAGGTGACGGTGAGTTTAGGCAAGATTTATGTGCAGCATAGAAAAGAGGCGTTACATATTCGGCACTGGAACCGACAACTTAGGGACTCGAAGAGCTGAGACGTCTTCGGATGCTCTTCTCTCTGACGCAAAGATCGGCTGCTTGGCGACGCTCCGCTTGGCTTTTTTTATAGGCCCCGAGTGAATCCTCACGTCAGCAACGTCCAATGAGAACTGCCACTGGCCGCGATGTCAGAATCCTTTAGTGAGGAACCGCCACTGGGTTGCACCTAGGAGCGAGTAATGTTGCCACGCATTGCGTAAGACTCGCCAGACTGTATGACGCCGATTGCATCATCGGGTTGCTATCGGGCCCATAAGTTTAGGGAGCTCGCCCTCTGTTGCGTGAGAAATACCGGCACCGCCGGCTTAGATGACGTCGTTGAGATGATGTCGTCAGGCGGGCTCGCTCGCTGGCCTTGACACAGATTGCCTGTGCAGAGACAATGACGTTCGGTCTGGACTCCCATGCAGGCGTAACAGGCCTCAGGTTTAGCTGTAGTCGTGCTGTTGAGAGGCGTTCGGCGGGAGCAAATCTCAGAGGCCACAGGGCTTATTATTCTAAAGCAGACCTAATGCAAGCATTAAAGCCTTCAAAATGAATTTAACAGTCTCACGACTTGAACAAGACATCATCATGAACTGCTTCTGATACATTTATCGCATGGGTGCACTTTTGCACTCAGTGACACAACAAACAAATTAAAAGAGGTGCCTCTGGTTGGAGAACATGGCCCAACTTTGTCGACCATCCTTGACGCGATGCCAGGATCCATCCTAACCAATGGAACGCAGTAGTAGCTGACGGCTGGATTTGAACTTTCGCACTTTCGGCTCACTCAAAAGGGAGGGTCGACAGATCTCGGAAGGATCCCGAGTTCCTCCATACTCAGGTAATTCTTCACAGCCCCTTGGATATTCACCTCTAAGGTAGTGCCGGTGGGAGATTCCTTCTGTGGATTGGTGAACAATAAAAATTTGTAGCGTGCGCAATAACTGAAAGCAAGCTGCGGGTCTCTGTGTCCAATCGTAGTCCTCTGTCTCTCATTGCCATTAGCAGTGATTGAATTGTCTAGTCAGAAACACCGGTACATCACTGCGTGCTTTGCGCCTCCTCAGATTTCTCTCCTGTGCAACGCCGCAATAAGCGCCAGCGTCAACGTCGCCGTCAGTGTAAGCGTCAGCGCCCGCTGCTTCGCATATACACATGGTTCCCCTTAGCGGGAGGTGTAATTTTTTTTTCTCGCTTTTCTATAACAAAGACACTGCGTTAAGAGGGCTGCCCGCTGCCTCGGCTGCACGGCTGCGAAAGGATAAATTACGTCACTGACGGCACTCTTCACGGCACGCGTGCTTGGGTGCAACGTAGAGAACGACGCAGTTGACTGAGATGCCAATAGGGATCTATATCATTTCTCGTGGCGAATGGTTTTTCGTTTCGCCTATAGACGTATACAGCTTTCGTTGAAATAATAATAGTTGTGGGGATTTAGCGTCTCTCAAATACACAATATGATTATGAGAGACGTCGTCTTGGGAGACTGCATAAATTTTGACCACCTGGTGTTCTTTAACGTGCACTTAAATAAAGTACACGGGTCTCTAGCATTGAAAGTAATTAATCAAATGTTTAACAAAACTCAGTAATTTGTAGTCGTTCATGAAACCGCAAGCGTGGGCATTATGTAACAAAAATCACACGCTTTGCAGCTGATGTATAACTTAGGCTCATGCGCGCCTGTAAGTCACCCATCAGCCGAAATTACAAAAATTTCGACTGGAATCAACGTTTGATGTCTATTTCTCTGCCATCTCAACCGCCCCACCAAACTGCCCTCGATGTGACATATGAGCTGTTGTATCTTCCCATGTGTCGAATCGATCCCTAGCTCCCTAACTAACAAGGTTAACCATTTTGTACTAAGGAGGGGCCCATTTATCCAAGACTATTCTAACACGGAGTGCGGTAGTGTGCTTCATATTTTACAGAATATTATGCGTGGTGGCGCGCCTCCTATGCCGATTATTTAGGCTGCTTGGGGGCGCTAACCAACCATCCTCCCCTAAAGTTGCTGGATATATATAGGAATTATTTTTATTGTTTTCGGCTCCGAGACTATCTGATTGCCTGACCGCATGCTGGCGTCGTATTCTCATACATTATTTACTATTCTTTGTTTTTTACACATATTCTATTGGATACATTAAGACACATAACCAACTAACATAAAAATCCTGCCACTTGAGTGTTGGCCACCCTGCCGCGGTGGTCTAGTGGCTAAGGTACTCGGCTGCTGACCCGCAGGTCGCGGGATCAAATCTGGGGGTCGGCGTCTGCGTTTTCCATGAAGGCGGAAATGCTGTAGGCCCATGTGCTCAGATTTGGGTGCACGTATAGGAACCCCAGGTGGTCGAAATTTCCGGAGCCCTCTACTACGGCATCTCTCATAATCATATATAATGATTATCGGACGTTAAACCCCACATATCATCATCATGTGTCTTGGCCGATCCCCCTGCGTGGGCGAGTGCCAGCAATATGAGAGCATTATCATCATAATCAGACCATGCGCAACTACAACGAACTGGCCGATTGCTTAGCACGAGCCGCACTTGATAGCTCATTTTTTTCCGTACCGCCAGATGTTGAGTATATTACAGCATATCTAAAATCAGCAATCTGCACTGATGCGATAAAAAAGTAACTACATGGACAGGATATAACCACCTCAAGTTTCCATGGCGACCCCACTGGAACCAGTCCAGAAAGCTCGAAGTTTTAATCACTAAATTCTGATGTCGTGTCCCCCCCCCCCCCCGCCTAAACCTGTATCTACCCAGAGCTGGTCAGACAATATCACCCCTCTGCGCATTCTGCGCAGAAATAGAATCAATTGAACATTATTTTTTGTATTGTCGCCGATACGCGGTACTTAGAAAAAGGCTTCTGGTTATTCCATTTATGAAAACAGGCGTTACATTGGCGGCGGAAACTGCACTAAGATTTGGTGCCTCAGTTTTGGGACATTGCCACAGGGATGCTTTCAATGCCGTTTGCGATTCTATTCAGGCACCTTTGTGATCTTCAATCAAATAATTATTATTTATTACGCGAAAATATTCTAAATGGTGAGGTGAAGTAAACGCAGCTGAGTGGTACTCACAACACCTGAAATCTCAAAATTTCTGAACCTGACTTTTCCACTTTTTTTCTTTTGTTTGCTCTCTTTTTATGTGATTTTCCTTACATCAGTCATATTATAATACAAATTCAATACAGATAGTTAGATTTCTCACAGAAAACATGCACTACGTTTTCTTGGCCAATCCCCCTGAGTGGATGTGAGCCATGAGTCCAGGGAAACAAACAAAGAATTGTTTTGTGTCTTGGTGAACGCGCTTCGTGCTATCGCGTGAAGAGATAGCCACTAGAAGAAGAAGAAGCGTGGAAATGACGCGGACGGCTCATTCGCCTCATCGAGCAGTGAGTGTGATTTCGTCGGCGATGCAAACCTCAAGGTCACAGGCTTCTCCGTCCACGAGCCTATGGGGCACAGTCGGAGTGACCGACACACGTGCCGCGACTGCGGTTTTCACCACCGATGCCCGCCCGCTGGCTGATACGGCGGGGCCACCCCGCGTGGCTTCACCCATTTTCAGCCCGGAGACGTCCATGCGCTGGTCCCCGTCACGCAGCCGAGCCGAACCGCACGTACCATCGGTGCAGGAGAGCAAGGTGACAGGGAACGCGAAACGGCTCGCCTCCATCGCTGCACCCTGGGCCGGTTCGCTGAGCGTGGGCGCCGCCGTGGGCTACTCGCTGCCCGCGGCCCGCAGCCTCATAAGCACTCGAGACAACGCGTCTGACGATTTGCGAATCAGTGACAAGGAAATATTTTGGTAAGGCGCCTTTCATTCGTCACTCGTAACTCAGTAGGGAGCGGGATGGGATTACGGTAGAGGGAAGAGCTGTGCTAGCCGTAGGACATTTCCGCGACACTGCTCTCCGTTTTGGCAGGAGAAACTGACGTTGTATTGCATATTTAAAGACGGCAGGACAAGAACGAAAGGTGGAGACAGAACAGCAAGATGCTAGCCCTGTCCTGTAGTTTACTTTTTCTGTCAGTCGTCGTTAAGACGCTGTCCTTTCGATGCCTAAGAACGCGCATGTGTCCAGTGTTTGGAATACTGATCAAATAACTCACACAATGTTCCTTCAATTTGTGTTTGCTTAAGTCACAATTGTTAGTTATCAGTTCTCAAGATACTAGTAAAGTGTAATGCTGGGAAAGAACAACGAGATTAAGTCATTTTGAATAACTGTGTGATGAGCCAGCTGAAAATGCTTTATATATATTGTTTTCACCTTGCCTCAATGATCTTACTCGTCAACTATTAGCTGATTGGGTGTATTGCTGCAAAGACCGCTGTTTAGACTGTAGTTGCCTTCCTCATTTTGAATACTACTTCCACAGGAGAGCATACAGGCACGAATGGAAAAAAAATAGTTACCAGCCAACCATAGGTTACCACGTGGCCGATCTTCTCCTGTTAAACGCTTTTGCTCCATTTCAGGTTTGACTCGATTCTCTTGCTGGGCGCGGTGTTCGGATCGCTGTGCGGCTGTTTTGTGGTGCAGTGGCTAGGCCGGCGCAGGATGATGGCTCTGGGTTGCCTCGGTTCGTTGGCCTCTTGGCTAGCCATGGCCGCCGCCTCTGCAGACTCCTTCCATCTACTCACGGCTAGGGTGCTCGGAGGGCTGTGCATGGGCATCGTGTCACTCGTCGTGCCCGCCTACATCGCCGAGGTGTCCCCCGCCAGCGACCGCGGAAAAACGGTGTGTAATTACAGCGCTTCACACTGATCTTGTTGATTCTATGAGGCCCAAAAAGCCACAGAAGCAATCAAACCCTGAACAACGGGAGCCAGCAACGCTTTCCCTGAATGCCCTTACGAAAAATTCTTTCTACCACAACTTCCTGGTTGCGTGCTCAGCTTCGATAACTATTTGTTTCGTCAATCTATATTACCATATTTGTGGACTACTATCGGCATGTATACATACGCTCGGCGCTGAGAAACATTTGAGATGAAACGGTGGCAGTTGCAGTTACACACATACATTGCACTAAAGCAATAAACTTTTAATACATTAAATTTTTGGAAGGGGAGGGGTCTAGTTACTGTATGACTGATAACAGTTTTGAAGAGCTAGAGAAACACGGCATGCAAAAAAGTTACATACAGTGCCGTGCCTCACCTTGGTTTGTGATGAGTTTATTTCAGGTTTCCACAGAAAATTGTCAAATTCGCGAAAAGCAATATGTCTTCACGTCCTTCAAATGTATTCAGCCATTAATATGTGCACTGCTGAAAACCATTATTTTAAACCGTACATCAATGACACATAATTCAGAGTATTATAACTCATCTTGCAACTTTTTAACTAAAACTTTTTCTTGTTTGAAATAACGCGCTTGTAAAAAACGGTGGGGCTATGAACGATGTTGGACTTAAGTTTCTGGCAGTAGTATACCTACGCCTTCCAATGGTTATTCAAAAGATAACTCCCCAGGGCACTTTCGCATAATTCAGAGCCTCCTTGTGTTTTATATACTTAAGAGCATGTTTTTGTATTTACGCAGTGATGGCGCCAAAAAGTGTCACATCAACTTTCTAATCTTAGCATTACATGTTATGAGCAAAAGCTGCGCTGTCTTCCAGAATCAATCGTAAAAGTTACAGAATCAATCTCTTGCTACTTCACCTACGACAATGTTTAAAACGAGGCTATAGTCACTCATCACATGCTTAGAAAACAGTGGTACAGCGAATGACGAGGAAGAGAAAAACTAATGCTGACATTTCCACTCTCATTGCACTACTCTTCAGCATCTTTACCCCGTCACCAACAGTACCACTGCTTTTTATTTATAGGTTAATATGCATTCGTACGGCCTCAACTCTCGGCATTAGTTTTATTCGCTGTTGGTGTTTACTTAAATCCACAAAATAGCAAAAAAGTCGATACGCAATCCGCTTATTTCTACATTATTTTTGTTCGTCTCTGGCACTGTTTGTTGCAACGATGAGCATTCATTGTATGAGTTAGACTTCTTGTTCTGTAGTAGGCAGGCTCCTTTCCAGGTTTTTTTCTTTTTTGTTTTTGCGTCTTTCCCCGTGCCTTAATCAACTCTACTTTGCCATGCCTGAAATGAACTTGCACTTGAAATTGAGATTGTCTCAGAAGTTGCACTCAATAAAGGGCGCGGACAACACAGAAAGAATTTTGAGTATAACCGAAGATAAATCGTAAACATTTAATTCACGAGTTGTTGAAGGCGATGGCTCAGTGATTTTCGTAGTTCTGGATGAATGGTACTTTTTACGGTTGAGCCGACGTGTAGTACGCCATGTTGACTGTGTTGGTTTTGACCTTAAGTGCAAATAATTCTTCTTTATGCTGACCCTTTTACACTCAACAACCCTACAGCTGACAGCATGCGTGATTGTCTAAGGGGATCAACAAACCAAAAAGAGTGATTTCAATATATACCGTTTAGGGCAGTGTATTTCAAATGCATCCATGTCTAGCAACTGCGCAGTATTTAGAAAAAAATGCCCCCCACCTCCTTCAAGGGAATCGTGAGGAAATGCATTTCTTGCGCCGAGAGAGGGTACCATTGCCGTCCGAAATTCACTTTCACTGACTTCTGTCATTGCCTTGAGAGGCACCGAGCCAGCAAACGGTTGAGATTGAGGCGCGAGTGGACGGGAGAGTGGGGCGTAGGGAGGAGTGAGAGCTAACGGCGAGAGGAGTGGCGAAGCACTGCCCCACTGTCTCGCACCACATACTCTGGTTGCTAGGGGCGAAGATAAGCGTGCGTGCCCACAGCCGTTGCTATGGTAAAGTGAGTGAGAGCAAAGAGATAACACCTGCCAGTGCGCGAACACCGGCGCGGACAACGCCGGATGCCTGACATAGTTTGACTAAGAAATGCATTTGACTTAAACATATTTGTTGCTTGAATGTGCGGCACACACTAAAGTACGTAGCGAAAGCTGTACACAAGGTGACCAGCCTCTCTTCTTTCTTTTTTTTTTTGCAGTGCGGTGCCTATCAGCTGGGCGTGGCCGCTGGAGTGCTCCTCATGTACTTCCTAGGCAAGTTCGCAGACTGGACGCAACTGGCCCTGTGGTGTGCCATACCACCGGTGACGACACTTCTACTGCTCGGTATGGCAGTGGAGTCACCACGCTGGCTTTTACAGACCGAGCAACAAGAGGAAGCGCACAAGGCGCTCATAATACTTCGAGGCAAGGCACACGATGCGGACGCCGAGTATCAGGTGAGCACATGCATGAACGGCTTCCGTTTTCGCGCAACGACATATGGACGTGACATGGTTCCATCGTGACTCGTACAAACAAAAATGCCACAGTGGGTTTGAACAGAAATGTCCTCTTATAAAATAGCGTTTAATGTGGAAAAAGTGTGGTAGAAATTAACAGACATTCCTATAAGCCGCCACAGCCACAATTGTGTTGTAAACCCCATTCTACAGAAGAAATAACGTTGAACTTCCTGTTTTTTTATTTTTTGAGTGTAACGTGTGGCCGTGTAAAGCACAGGGAAGCGTCTGCTGCATAGATTCTCCTATAGAATTGTACCAATGCGTGCCACGCATATTCACAATAATGATCATAATAGGTTGTACAGTTTTACTTTCAGAAAATGTTCGTACGCTTATAAATAAATCCCAATCCAGAACTACAAGTCAATGTTTGCCATTTGGTGTTCTTTAACACGCACGGTCTAGGTGTTAGGTGTTCAGCTGAGCGCACGTGGGTGACAGCTTTTAAGGCCCTCCTGCATTTCGACCCGATAGAAACACGACAGTTGTGGCCGAGAGTTGAAGCCGGACCTTCGGTCAGCATTCTATGCAATGGAACATAAGACAAGAATAAAATCTGGGCATGTCACACCGACTCATGGTAATCTGTAACAGCATACGAATGGCACCGAAGAAGGGTGCATCCTTTATGAAGGCTTTTTCAACTTTTTTGCTTACCATCTTTTTTTTCTCAATGGTAGCCCATAAGCAAGTGTGACAGAAGTATTGCCTATTATTAGACAATATATTGGTACACAGTGGTACATGACTGGTACCTGAATCCACCGCAGTATTTACACATAAGCACGTTTCTTCATCCATCCACCAGTGACCACGGCTGAGTCCTCAACAAGCATGACACATACATCGCCTTGGTCTTCGTGTGAATGCTGTCTCTACGTCACATAGCGTCTGTTCGCATACACTAGCGATCCAATGTTCTCAAAGCGTTTTAACCATGTAATGTAAGAACGCATAAGCCTCCAAATCCAGTTCAAACTTGTACGGATCCCTATCGTGCACGGTGTGATACACTGCATATCATGAACAAGGCCAGGGTTCAAACATTGGGGGCTATTCGAGATTGTATAGGTATCCAAAAAAATGATTTCAAGTGATCAAGAAAGCTTTATGACAAGTCACAGAACAAGGATTACAAAGAGAGAAAGACAAAGAAAGAAAGGAAGACAGAAAGAATGAAAGGGAGAAAGTGAGAAGGAAAGAAAAAAGAAATAAAGAAAAAAGAAAGAAAGAAGAAAGAAAGCAAGAAAGAAAGAAAGAAAGAAAGAGAGAGAGAAAAAAAGAAGAACCCTACAATAATTTTCGAAAAGGGCAGGTGAATTCTCAACGTTGGCCTGACGAACGCAAAGCATCTAGTCAGAATTTAGGGTCCAGCGGCATTCCCGGTTCAAAAAATTTTCATCGCTATTGGTGTAGCTCATGTTGCCTTGAAGTACACGGCAACTTTGAAAATATAGTTTCGTTTCCGAAATAATAATACTAGTCGGGTTGAACGTCTTAAAACCAGCGTATATTTTTACGGAGGGCTCCACTAATTTTGCAGTCTGGGATCTTTTAATGTGCACCTAATATTAAATACACGTACATCAACCATTTTCGCCTCCGTTGAAAAGCGGCCGTTATAGCCAAAATTTGATTGCGCGACCAGCGAGTCGGCAGTTGGTTTTGGAATCGAGTAAGCATCATTTAGCTTGTACTCGAAATGCATTGTTTGGTATTCCCTAATGTTTTCACTGTGCGCACTGCGTGAGTTTTAACATGGCGCACCACGTTCCGTAGGAAATCGAGGCCATCTACACGAAGACACCAACGCCCCTGATTCACTACATGCTGGCCGTGCTAGTGATAGTGGTGCAGCAGTTCTCCGGCGTCAACACCGTCCTCCTTTATGCGAGCAGTCCACTTCACGCAGGCTTCGGGTACGACTCGGATGACACACTTCTTCTATTGGCCTCCCTACAGGTGAGCAGATTATGTACGAATAACGGTGCCCAGCTATTCACTGACACGCACGCCATTTGTCTATTTGTACGAAGCTCTATCGCGTTTACGAAAAAGTCGGTTTCACCCCAAAGTCGAAGCAACGAGTGCAAAAGTGAAAAAAATGGAATCTCACATAATGAACGACAAGCAAATCGATACTTGTAGCAAGCGCTGAAGCACAAATGCAGGCACATTTTTGAGTTTGAGAAACGTGCATCCGCCAAAGTGGCTTCCTGCCAAGCAGTCTAGAACATGCCTCCTGGCATCTCGTGGCACTCAGTGTCCTAGTTTCAATGGCAGTTGCTCAGGTTCGGCTGTAACCATTATTAGCTTGCATATAACGAGCATTTTTTCTCCAATAGGCTTACGAGAAATCAACACATTCTTGACCGATCGTTCGTAATAAATAATAATGAAAAAGTCTGCTTAAGTTGTCCACAAATCAAACACAGGAAATGTCTAACTCGTGTATCCCAGTGTATACACGAGAGCACGCCTATTTCGCACGCAGGTGCCTTCGGCGGTATACTCTCGCTCCCAGAGACGCCATAATTTGTTATGAACTGCGCAAGCAGTGGCTCTGGCGCTTTGAATAAATTGCGAAAAAGTGCCTGTTCACGCTGTGCCCGCTTATAAGAAGTCATCTGGGTACCACTGCGCCGCCTTCGGATGCAACAACAACCAGCGCAAAGAGAGGAGATTACTGAGCAGCGCTTGGGAAGTTCAGAGCGCATCGCGGGAATCATGCCGGTGCGGTGTTTTCATTTTTGACCGATGTCCATCCGCAACAAAAAGCGCCAGGCTTCAGCGCCAATGAATAAATGCCGTCAACAGAAAAAGACAACAAGTCTAGTAAATATGCACGATTAAGCACACTTACTGCGTGTATTCAAGCACGACGCCAACTATACCGCGCTTACATGAAGTCGCTTGGGCCCTATATACTGCACCCTTCGCGTATGTGAAAACAACCAGCGCAAGAGTAAGATATTACTAAGCACTGTCTGTCAAGATCCCAACAGGATGCGGCAATCGTGCCGATGTGGTGTTTTCAGATTGCACAAATTACCAACCGCAACAAAAAAAACAAAAAACACCGAGCTCCATTGTAGAGGATATATTGGAAATTGGCATGAAAAACTACGAGCCCAGTACAAATGTACGAGTAAGTATAATTATTGCAGTTATTCAAGCACGACGCCAGATGTTCCGCTATGCCCTGCCGTGGTGGTTTAGTGGTTAAGGTACTCGGCTGCTGACCCGCAGGTCGCGTGTTCAAATCCCGGCTGCGGTGGCTGCATTTCCGATGGAGGCGGAAATGTTGTAGGCCCGTGTGCTCAGATTTGGGTGCACGTTAAAGAACCCCAGGTGGTCGAAATTTCTGGAGCCCTCCACTACGGCGTCTCTCATAATCATATGGTGGTTTTGGGACGTTAAATCCCACAAATCCAAGATGTTCCGCTATACAGCGGCGATTCGCGTGCAGTATGCCTCTAGTATGCGGCACCAAATCATTGCCCTACTCTTTCTGAGGCCACATGTCAATAGTAGGATATATTACGACTTACGCATGGATGCACACACCGCGCACGTTTAGTACAACGGCGTACAATCGCGATGCAATGAGATGTGAATGGTGCGGAAAGCATGGCCTTAAAGCTCAGTCGAACTGCGACATGCCTTGGCAGCAACTAGGCGAGTCTGAGCTTTCGGCCGGCGTCAACGTAGCATTTTAAAATCTTTTTCTGGCTGGCATTTTCGCATTGCGTGTGTGTTCCGTGTGCCCGGCACAACAAGCGATCGATAAACACGTTCGGCGCATGAGCGCAAGTTGGAGCGAGATAGCGCTACGTTGACGCCGGCTTAGGGCCGGTTCACGCTAACGGCTAGCATGCCGTAAAGACGCAGTGCCGAAGACCGGCACCACCGCAAGAGAGCTCTTTGAATTGCACGGCTAGCTCCACCGACAAACATGGCTGCCCATCTGAATGCAGTTGTCGACCGCCTCGAATCTATCAAGTGGCCGACGTGCGATTTTGTAGCTCGTAAGCTCCGAAAAGATGGTTCTATTTGCTTAAAGCTAAAGTCCTTTAGCTTCGACAACACAATAGTCGAATCGATTCGGCGCGGTTTTTGAGAACCATCCTCAAATAATTCATTTCCCAGGCCTAAACAAGCCTTCAAAAATCTCGGATGGCATACATTACACATTTGTTTGTTGTTGCTCATGCTGCTGCCACCAATTTCCAAACACCTGCTTTATGGACGTCATTTTCAATTGCTGTGAGCTTTTTTTTAAATACCGGACCGGCGAAAATGTTCTATTCACTGTTGGAACATAGTCTGGAAACAACACGTACGAGATATCATGAAAACCGCTGAGCAATAAGCAAGCAGCTCGAAGAGTCCCGCGGCAGACGCACACAAAGCGCAGAGGCGAAAGCAGATGACGCGGCTCAGCCATGTCGCTCCTACGTCACTGATAGGTTTAACTACTCTCCGGCAAGCGGTAAACGGCACGAAAATGGCTCTTGGACCCATTTTTTTGAACGGCGAAGAACGGGAGACGTGCGTAACGCAAATAACCACGCACGGTCACCTGAGAACGTCAAACGTCAAACGGCGAGGCATGCTTGCTGTTAACGTGAACCAGCCCTTACAGCACAAATTCTGCTTGGCCACAGCCAAAGCACACCGCAGTTTGACGGAGTCGCAAGCAACGCTCCCCACTGTTTGAGTTTTTTTTTAGATGCGGAAGCATCTTATACTCGCGCCTTGTAGTGCGCCGTCCGCGCCGCTTCTCGAACATTCGACAGCTGACGCGCGCGCATGCGCCGTCGCGCTGTCGCCCACTATCTGTGCCGCGCGCGCTTCTCCTTCGAGAACATTCGACAGCTGACAGCGCATGCGCCGTCGCGCCGTCGCCATCTGTGCCGCGCGCGCGCTTCTCCTTCGAGAACATTCGACAGCTGACAGCGCATGCGCCATCGTGCTGTATATATACTCAAGGTCGGCGCTCACTCGCTCAGTTGCCGCTCGTCCGTTGGTTTGTACGGCGCGTCGACGTCCGAAGTCGCCGTGAAATGAATGCCAACGAATCGACAAACACAATGATCGACGTCCCTTCGACCAGCGCCGCCCTTTCGCATACGTGTGTACGTGTTCACTCATTTAACACCCCCTCCTACAACCACGTTAACCAATTTAGCCATCGACCCAAGTAAGTCGCAATTTAACACCACATTTCACAACCACGTTAACCAATTTAGCCATCGACCCAAGTAAGTCGCACTTTAACACCCCGTTAACCAATTATATGCTCCGCATCCTCCTC
Organism: Rhipicephalus annulatus; assembly: GCA_013436015.1. Classification (NCBI taxonomy): domain Eukaryota; kingdom Metazoa; phylum Arthropoda; class Arachnida; order Ixodida; family Ixodidae; genus Rhipicephalus; species Rhipicephalus annulatus. The sequence continues at coordinate 214,845 of WOVY01002418.1, forward strand.
AGTGTTCCCCCGAGGGAAGCTGCGGGCAATTTTTTTTTTTTTTTCAGTCGCAATGGCACGTACCCAATGAAGCCGCTTCCGCAGTTTGCAATGCACGTGCTGTAGACATTTCGGACTTCCTAGGAAGGTGTCCTCGATGTTTCACAGGAAATAAGCGCAAACTTCCAGTAGAAGAAGAGCCCAAACATACTTACAGCGGGATTCGGTGTGTAAAGTTTTGAATTTGATTTGCGGATCATCGGCTCGCGTGGCAGTGCAGAGTGTTGCTTCTCCGCGCTTGCGACAGATGGTGCGACGCGCTTTTCAATATGGCAGCACGCACTGAGCTGTGTTCTGGTGTAAACAACATTTTGCGTAAGGGCCTTCCTAAATAGTCACGTGATTGTGGTGGTGTCGCTCAACACACATGACTGTTTTAGACAGTTTGAGTCTGTCGTGTTTACATTGCGTTATTACAACGATATTTAAAGCATTAAAATTTAAATCGGGGTAACCATAACCGAATAATTGTGAACAGGACAACGCTTTTCTCTTTATAGTAAGTTTTAAAGAAAACGGAATGTATCACGTTTTGTCTGCGCACTCACAAGTAGATAGTGAAAAAACTAAAAGAACTGTGTCACAGAAGGTGCCTAACGATACAACTTTCAAGAATAAAGTCGCTACATATCCACGGAGTGACTGATAATGATTGCGGTGAAGAACTGGAGGGTTTCGTCGCTAAACCATGAACCATCCGCGAATACCGCCTTCTACATCATAAAAGACGTGACAAACAGTGCATATAGAAGAAATTTTATTATTAGTAAGAGGTAGTTACACGTCGTTTACGTTCACTCTTCATTAAAACGGTTTTTATGGTCGGTTTAGTGGTGAATTGGTGACGGACGTAGTGGGATGTTTGCAAGGACGAAGTAGTGGGCAGTTTGCCAAGGTGGAACTATATATAGGCGGTCACGTACCAACAGGAGATGGACAGAGTGTGACAATCTATGGTTCTTTGACGTGCATCTGAATACAAGTGCACAACCATCTTCCATTTCATATTGGTCACTTCTAAACAGCATTCGCTTTATGGTCGGTGAAGTGGCGGATCGGTGATGGCGCGTAGTGGGACGTTTGCATGAACGAAGTAGCGGGCAGTTGGCAAAGGTGGAACTACAGACGGTCACGTGCATACATACCAAGGAGGATTAAACTTGATACATACAAGATATGGACAGACCCACGCCTTTAAGAGTTTCGCCCCTAAAAACTGAAACAGAGCACCGCTGCAGGTAAGCTTCTTTAAATAATTATTGCACCCATTTGTCATCCCTAGGAACACTTATCATCAAAAACAAATTCTGGTGCGTTTTCCGTCCGCAAGCCACGTTACGGTTATAAGGCACGCCGCATAGGAGACACAAGCTTACCTTTTACAGCCGAGCTTGCTTTATACGCGTAGTAAACATACGTGGGTGTATGTGTGTGTTTTCTATCCCCTTCCGCTAAATGCAGTCGTGTCTCCAGGAATCGTACAGGCGTTTTTGAACAGATCGGTAAACACATCAGTAAAGTATCATTACAGGTGTTGCCCCATTTACTTTTCACATCCCTTCGTGTGCATCAATATAAATTACGTCACACGAACGTTATCTTCTCATTCTTCTGCGTCATTGTGGCATGCACAACGCACGTGAAGTCGTTCAATTTATTAGATCTGAAGCAGCTTATGATCGAGCTCAATCCAGTGTGCGGCGTGACACATCCTTACCGCGCATGCGCAACCATTCCCATTTTCTCTCTTCTCCTACGCTCCCCTCTCTCTCGCCTCGCAATCCTTACGCAGGGAGCGTCTGCTAGCCTACACTCACTCTCCTCCTTCCTCCTCTAGGCATTCTACATCCACATTCCACATGTGCGTCCCCTCCACTTCTATCCCCTCTCCCTCACTCTTTCTCTCTTGTCTCGCAAAGCTGAAGCAGACCACGTCAGTTTACGAGTTTCTTGCTGAAAAAAAACTAACTGCTCGCGCCGCACAACCGTTCACTGGCCACCACGTAGTTATTGGCACTGGATCTTGATTTCCAAGGTAGTGCCGATGAGGGATTTCTCTTGTGCGATGTAAACAATGATAATTCGAGGCGTGTGTGGGAACTAACAGCATACTGAAACTTCTGCTGAAAAATATTCTTGCAAACAGATATTCTGCTCAAAAACGAATTGTCCTTAAGCACTGCAGGTTTTTTCATATTCTTCTTCTCGAATCACTCTCGCTCTTTTTCTCCCTTTCTCTCTCTCTCTCTTGACTGTGGTCGCAGTTCGCGATGACAGCCATAACTGCTCAGCTTCTCGACGCCGTGGGACGCGTGAAACCACTGGCCGTGTCCGTGGTCATTAGCACAGGCAGCATGGTGGCCCTGGGTGGCGTTTACTTCAGCGTCTCGCACGACGAACAGGCCATGGACACGCACCTCGCCGCTCGTCTCACCGTAGTCTGCAAGGTGAGCTGCAGTCACTATCACTCTCCTCTTATCCCCTCCCCTCCACATCTTCTAGAGAAGTCTTCGCTCGAGATTCTTCCTTCACTCCACAGAGATTACCATAGCGTCACCGCTTGAGTAGAAAATGACACCGTGCTACTAAAAAATTGGAGCCGATCGTCACTCACACGCAGTGCACGCTTAACCAATAGCGCAGCATCAATAATGACTTTCTCGTGTCCACAAAAAAAGTTGAGGTGAGGGACGTTCTCAATACGGGGTCGATACAAAGGGAACAGTGCCGATATTTGATATTTTTAAACACATGCCATCGTTCAGGCATGCGAAAATTGACTATAGAATGCACGTGCGTCCTCGAGCCATCAATAAAACTCACAGCTGCTTGATGCTGACCTCTGCTTGTAATTACTCAATATTTTGTTTGCATATGATCAGGTACCACTGTAGCATACAGTAGCATCGCGTCTATTAAGAACGTAAGTTGAAGGCTTACCGGGAGAAATTTTGATCATGGAGTGAACTGTAAAGCTGCATACACTTTTGTGTCCCTCAAGGTAATCGAATATGCAAGCGTATTCGCGTACCACTAGCATTTCTTACTGTCAATAACTGCAGCCAGAGGCCTGATAATTTAGATAAACACAAAGAACTCAACGTTACTTCTACCATGAATTGAGGCATACGTGCGTGCGGACGATCGCAGGTGATCTTCAGCATCGGTTTCTCTCTCGGCCTCGGTCCGGCGTCATGGACTCTCGCCGTCGAGCTGGCTCCGCTACGGAAGAGCGGCTTTGAGTTCGGAAGCGTCTGCGCTTTCCATTGGGCCTCGGCGCTCGGCATCATCAGCCTGTTCACCATCCTGGGCACCAATACCGGATCGCTGGCGCTGCTGGTGGTCCTGTCGGGCCTCGTCACATTTACGGGTGGCATGACCGCCTTTAAGCTGCTGCCCGACACACGAGGCGTAAGCCTCGAGGGCATTCTATTGCAGGGCCAGGGCGACGTGCGCAGTCGTGGACCGTCAAACGTTGTTTACACGCTCAAGCCTGCTGGCGCGATGCTACAGACGCCGAAGAAGCACAACAAAGATCCAACAACAACGCGAGGCGAACAAAAGAAGCGGCCGAAGCGCAAAGACTCTGAGCCCCTGTCGCCGAGAGGAGTGGTCGCTAAGGGGTCACCCAAGCCTAAAGTCAAAGCTCAGGCTAAACACCAGGCCAAGCATCAAGCGAAGGCCGAGTTTAACGACGAAGCCGAGGCTGGACCACACGCGAAGGCTTCGGTTGATTCTGGGGCTACGGAAGTGGTTGCGTCGGGTGAAGACGTTCTCAGCGGAGCAACGTCGTCCATAGCTTCACCCACTGAAGGAGCTCCAGAAAGCAGGAGTTAATGGACGCCACTGAGAAGGGCTAGACATGGCGTTTTTCTCCCGCAGACGTGCGTCTCTTTCCTGCAGACGGGCATCCCTCTCCAGCAGAAAGGCGTCTCTCCCGCAAAACGTCACTGGACAATAGATGACGCCGGCTTAGTTTGATTCTGCCAGGAGCAGTCTCTTTCAAGTCGATGGGGGTGCTGGCGCCACTCGAGTAGAGGCGCGTTACCTAATAACATCACGCCGTCTACACGTGTGCAGTATTTTAATGTATCAAGGGATGCATTCTCTTATTTCCGTTTTGAAAGTATTTCCATGTTCTTGCGAAGTACAAAATGTTGCGATGGCAATGAGTGTTCGTCTTTCTTTAGCATGTATTAGTAAATATTTTGACGAAGGTATCGTACTTGCATACATGCTTAAGGGGACAAGGTAAGGAAACATTATGGAAAAAAAACTTTATTTTCTTTTTGCGTTATTTGAAATCTGCGGCCTTTTCTAAGCCAGACTCAGTCATTTGTTCGTCTCAGAAAAAGTTCTCGCTAAAAACAAATTTTCAAACTTATGCAGCAGCCTTCGATGCCCCCATGCTTACGTAGCAAGGAATTCCTTGCAGTTCAAGCATCATTGCCATATGATGAGATTACACTTTGCGAGCTGGAGTGCATCTGCACATTTAGAAAGTAAAGGGTCTAGAACTACGGAAACGAAAAAAAATTGCCCCCACTTCCCCAAAGGCAATCGTGAAGAAACGCAAATGCATTTTTGCACCACGAGTATGTGACGTAGTAATGTTTATGGTGTGAATTATTGACGAGGGAGGATTTGTACCGAAACTATTTGTTTACACATTCATCAGATTGGGAATGGTCGACAGTGAGGCTCACGCTTCACTCGATTTTTTATACGTATGAGCGAGTGGACGGGAGAGTGGGGCGCAGGGAGGAGAGAGAGTGAACAGCGAGATGAGTGGCGAAGCACTTCACCTACCCTCTCTTACACTCGCTCTGCACACGCGCGAGCTCCGCCGAGCTCTAGTACACCAGCTACTTCACCCGTACCACCTACTTCTGTTTCTAGGAACGATGATAAGCGTGCGTGCCCGCAGCTGTTGCTATGGGAGAGGGAGTGAGAGCGGAGAGACAATACTTGCCGGCGCGCAGACACCAACAGACTCCTGACATGCCCCGACGAAGTTTATTCACGTATAAAATCGGCGGCACCAAACTTTCTGCCGTAAAATTTGTATTATTACGAAGGCGTGACGCCAACATGGTCCCAAAGGCGTCACTGCTCCGATACTCGCCGCTGCCAAAGTCACTGGTTGTTTGGTAACGTGTGTTTCTCAGCTCACGACTGCTTCTGAGCAGAGCTGATAGACGAGCGGACCAGACGACGGTGAGTTAAGGCAAGGTTTATATACAGCATTGAAATAGAGGCGGTAAATATTCGGCACTGGGGCCGACAGCTTAAGGACTCGAAGCAACGAGATGTCTTCTCTGACGCATACGTGGACTTCTTCATGACGCATAGGTCAGCTGCTGCCAACGCGCAGCTTGGCTTTTTTATAGGTACCGGGTGGACCTCTACGTCACCAACGTCTAATCAGAAGCGCCCCTGGTCGTGATGTCACATTCCTCCATTCAGGAACCGCCGCTGGGTTGCGTCATGATCCTCAAATCCGGAGCCACTGCGCGGGGTTGCACCCGAGAATGAGTGATGTTGCCACGCATTTCGTAAGACTCGCCAGACTGGATGCCGCCGCTTGCATTAAGTTGTTGAAATGATGACGTCAGGCGAGCGAGCTCGCTGGCCTTGACACAGATTGCCTTTGGAGAGGCAACGAACGACGTTCAGCGTGGACTCCCAGGCGTACCAGCACCCCGCCTCCAGACAATGCGCCGGAACGATGAGCTGCTTCCACGTGGCTCGAATGTCGGGCACGCTCATTCGCCAGGTGCCTCCAGGTTTCCCTCCATGGCCAGGGGGAGAATGTAGCTCCAGGCTAGTTTCGTGTACACATCCCATTCTTGAGGACGGATCCCAGCTCCACTGGCTTGTCGCTAGAACTTGTCGATTAGCCTCGCTCGTCTCTTCTGACGATTATTGGTCTCAGCACTTGTCGATGGTTCTGCAACTTGTGAAGAACGGTTCGACAACAGACAACACACGACACAAGCAAGTACCCTCAGTTACCAAACAGAACACCAGACAAAGTATAGTACAACATATGCCTAGCTACGTGTCAATCGAAATTTCGTTCCCTCTACATCAAGAGGCATATGTGGGACACAAGACTCTTAAATTGAGAACTCAAATTTTTACACGTACAACAACGCATTTAAACAGAATACGACGTAAAGTTGTCCCCTTGAGATCACTCTGGACGAGAGCGCTCAGCTAGGGCCGTGATGAGGACAAAATTTTGCCCCGACTCGCCAGTGAAATAGCGAAAGGTGGAGAAGATACTAATTTAAATGCACCGCTCATTGTGTCTGCATTAGCATTAAGCTTTCATTTCTTGTAGCGAACGTCTGAGTTGTACTGTTACAGTATCGTGCTACACCTCAGCAACCCGTCACTTTTGGGCGACATGTTTCAGGCGAGATGTGGATGGTGCCGCTTGCATGACGCCGTTAAGATGATGACGTCAGGCGGGCTCGCTCGCTGGCCTTGACATAGATTGCCTTTGCAGAGGCAACGACGTTCGGTGTGGACTCCCAGTCATAATAGTATGTGGCCGGGGACGTCTTAGTGGTGTGATCAGTGGCAGGCACCCAAATTATTATTGTTTGACCATTAAAAGAAACACAGCCAGCTTGGTAGACATGGGAAAAGCTGTCCAGGCCACATATCATATGGTATCAAAGGACATCCATCCATCCCACGGTCGTTGCTCGGAGAACGCCGACACTTGGTGTAAATTCAACAAAGCGAATACCTGCGACGCTGTTCCAGTAAACGAACACCTTCTCGAAACGTGAGAGACCAAGCTCGTCTTGGAGGACCTGGACCAACAACGACGTCTCGTCGCCACGGCCAAGGAGGCAGCGAAGGCTAGAGGGTTCTAGGAGTGAGGAGGCCTCCCACCTAAGATGGACGTGGAACCTACACCGCTACATCGTTTCGAAAAATAAACAATTATTCCTAACCCCAATTCAATGATATCTCGTTAGTTCATAAAGGACACCTTTCTGCATTTGTTATTGAGGCTGTTGAGCCAAAATATTCAGAACTAGCTCATCCAGAATTACCTGCGAAATACCTCCATGGGAATACTCATAACCCCAACGAGTCATTGAATCGTCGTGTGCGACTGCGCTCCAGTAAACGTTATCCCGTGATACCGAACACTGAATATATTGTCGACGAGGGCGTTGACAGCATCATTGTCGACGAAGACGGCGATTTCGGCAGAAACGATCTTTCTGCTGTCGGAGAACACTGCAAAAGCGGAATGGTCCTTATCTCGTCGTTGCGTCGAAGGAGGGTCTTTTACAGTTCGCCGGACCGCGACTTCACCCCCGGAAGTCGCCGTTCATAGTTTCCCTGTGGGGACTTGGTGACCGGCTCCTGAAAGGAGCGGAAGACGATGAGGGCAAACTGGGTGAGTAGACCGGCGAGGCGACGGTGATCTCGACTGGTGGTGCTGATTAGTCGAAGGAGTTCACTGGCCCGTGAGATAAGCTTCGATTTCGCGGGGGCGCTCACCGTAGCGCGGGAATCGATCATCAGGATGGAAGCCGCGGAGACCTAGTTGCCGGTATTGACAGTTCCAGTATACGTGACCCGCTTCACCGCAGTGATAGCAGAGCGGACGGTTATCCGAGGTGTGCCACGTGCTTGCCTTGCTACTACTTTGTTTTGAGGTAGACGGCAGATAGATGGGTGTGCTCGGAAACCTTGAGCCGAGAGGTGGGCTTGGAGCAGTGTCATGGAATGACTGCATAGCCTGGTACCTTGGCCGCATAGCAGGATCTGTAGCCGGTGGCGCAGGTGATCGCATTGCCGCTGCGTATGTCAGGACTGGGGCCTCGAGAATTGGTGGTGCGATTGGGGCCAATGGTGTGATGGCCTGCCGGACTTCTTGTCTGATTACATCCGCGAGGGCTGACACAGGTGGATGGGATCAAATTGCCTGAAGCTGTCGCAATTCGTTCCGAACAATACTCCGAATGAAGTCTGCGAGGGCCTGTCTCTCGCTGTCAGAGCCGATAGAGCGTGTGGTGGCTGGGATCTGGCGTTCGTATTGTGACAACCGCTGCTGCAGCGTACGTTCCATAGTGGTCGCCTCACTGGTGAACTGGGTGACTGTCGTCGGTAGATTGCGCACGAGCCAACGAAAAGCTGTTCTTTTATTCCGCGCATCAAATGCCGCACCTTCTTTTCCTCGGGCATGGCAGCGTCCGCGCACTTGAAGAGCCGAAGCGTGTCCTCGACAAACATGGATACTCGTTCGTTCGGCCGTTGGTTTGGACCGCCTGGCTTGTTATCAGAGTTGCCATTTTTCTGGGTGTGGATGCCAAGGGACCAAATTCAGGAGGTAACCCACGCAGGCGGCGGCTGCTTCTTGCTCTGAGAGATGTAGCTGTCTCCACGATGGCCGACCAGCCGAAGTACACGTACCCGGCACCTCCATCAGTAATGTCACGAGCAAAACAAGACCTGTAGCCAGGAGTTCACCTGAACCAGAGCAACGAAAATGTTCTCTTCTTCTTCACAGCCCAAAACAAGTATGAGCCACAGCGGCTCGTTCATCAATGGGGGCAATATGCACTGTTGATAATATGCTCACAAAACGGGGGCCTGCAGCTTCGTCAAGCTATCCTTGCGATGGCTTTTTCTGCCGGCCTCCGGCATTGTGTACTATGTACATGATGTCAATGAAGTTCACTGTTCACTGTTCACTTTTAACGGTTGCAATATAGCCAGTGTATATGTGCTGAACTCCTTTGAACTTTCTCTGGGGCACTGCTCAGTGCGGGGCCTACGCACCATTGACTGGCGTCGACAGTATTTTGCTCTCGGCGCTGCACAGCAGGCGACAAAGAATGCTCGCCAGGCAAGACGTCTGCACACAAAAAGAAAAAATATATATTGGTAATGAATATCTGGCTGGTACCTATTTACATTTACTTTTATCTTGTTTTACTTTTGAAGTAATGCACATAAATCAGCTTTGAATACGATGATTTCAAAACTGGTTTTTTTTTATTTTTATCTCAGCAACAAGAGTAAGTAGAAACAAAGTTCGGCCAGTATTTAGATGCTGTAACGGTGAATATGCTGAAGCAGAATTATTGTTGTGTGAAGAAGCGCTCTCGTTATACACACTTGTTTGATATTACCGATCCATAGTTAGGTACCTGAAGAAAAATTACAAAAATTGAGCGTTGCAAGTTTCAGTGGTGAATCTGCTTCAGTAAAGGTCACAATTGCAATAATAGTAAAATAATGACAGTTCCTTTTATGTATTTAGAGAAAAAGGTACATAAAACTCTTCTACAATAGATGGTGGAAATCGGGCTTACTCGGATCCCTTAAGTTGTAATGTCGTTGTCTTACAGGTATTGAGCACAGCAGAGGACCCGCGAGATAGAAACCGGCCCACCGAAGGTTGAGTTCGCTGTTGTATTATCGTTGGTCGTTTACTTTTGTCTCCTTGCCCACGATGTTGCCCCAACTGATATCTTCGGTTCAGGCGTTTTTTTTTCTTACTTATCAACAAGTTTGGTGTGTTAAGGCACCGGCGTTTACAGATTCTTAGTTCACGCTCCCAACTTGCTTAGGCAGGCTGGATGTTGAGAAATAAATCCCGTTAATATGAGTTATAAAGCGTTTTATAACAGCAAACGAACAACCAGGTGTCACACAATGTAAATAGCGTAAGGAGTGAATCGTGTAATGGCCCATTACAAAAGGTTGTTTTTGATCACGCAATAACTGTGGCATGTACCAACTTCAGGCATAATTTGTTATCGTCGTCAGCCACTGCATGAACAATTGGCACAAAATTCCTCGCAAGGGTTTAGAGGATAAAAGCTTCTCAGAAGAATGACGAGAAACAGTATAGCGAATGCTGGCCTACATACCCAGAAACTACGATTATCAATGCTGTGGTTGGTACCCATCAAGTGTGCTTGCAGCCGTTACCCAATGTGTGTATGGAAAGGGCTATGAAAAGCTGCTTTCCTAGCTTTAGCAGTGACTGTGCTGCGCCTTCCACGCAGGCCTGGCATTTTTGGAAACTGGTGCAGTTGTGCGTTTACTCCACGCAATATAACATTTGTGGTGGAGACTCCTCGTAATGCATGATAATCGTAGAGGCAATTTTCCAAGGCAGAAGCGTTAGACGTTTCATCAAGCGTGGAAATTGACCGGTGCCCCACGTCAGCGTCCCCCATGGGTGTCAACACGACTCATGCAGAAATCGTAATCACGTGATTGCCTCGCTATACAAACACTCTAATAACAATAAGATCGTTCTCACCCTGCAGTTGACTGAGGCTAGAGTGCCTCGATGCTCACTCCTCCTCTCCGATGCCCGCTCCTCCATACCGGTTTCCCTCTAGCGCGTAGTGTTCCACTAGCTTACCGCGAATGGCTGTAGCCCTCAGGAACTGAACATCCAGGCATAACATGGCGAAGAAAGCGGGAACGTGAGCTCTACAGCTTGGCGAAGGCGCTGCAGGCACAACTATGGTGAAGGGAGCAGTACAAAAGGTGGGAGCACCCTAAGCGGGTGCGCGCTTATCGAAGCACCCTAACTGAGGCGGGTGCTTAAGGGACCCTGGCAGATTGTTCCAAGTGATGCGAAAATCCTAATCACGTGATTATCTCACTATACATTGCGATTGTGTAGTAAGCAGCGTGAAGTTTTTTCCTGTCGTGTGAATGGTGGCTGCGGACACATCCGAGCCACGTTCCATGTGACGTGAAAGATTCGTCTTCGATCACGCCCGTCGTGTGAATGCAACTTTACTGGCTCGGCCCGCTTCATTTCCCACGCAGCCGCATAGCGTTCGCCCGTCATGTCTTGATCATGTTACCGACATTCTGGCCTCCATCGCCTAGACAAGACTCCCAAGGCCCGCGCAACATGGGAAGCTTCATCTCAGGGCCACCCTTAAGAACTTTCTACATGCGCAGCAGCAGATTGGGGGCCAAAAAATGGCCTGGTAGCTTTGTTGTTGGCACCGAGTTCAACGAAATAACTTCAGTGCCCTCGCCGCCTCTTTCATGGAGTTTCAACTGTAGAAAAAGTTCGCTCTTCGCGCTGAGATTCCGTGCCTCACTGAAGGGCATAGCTCAGAAGGAAGGATAAACACGGGTTGCGAAATTGACGTTTTACCTTTGGGAAAACAGAAAAGCCTCAATTAAAACTTGGTGACATTCAGCTAATCTGTTCATAATTTTATAGATGTATGCCGCCAGTGTTGTGGCTTCCCAGAGCAACAAAACGCAGTATACATCAAACGGAACTCGTAATTTCTCTAACAAAAAACTGGCTGATAGCCAATATAGTGTATACCGCACAGTGCCCTTCTTGAAATAATAGCAGCCACCACACAGCCGTACAACCGCAACATTAGAAAAAACAACCACCTGAAGTTCTTCGCGACCATCGTCTCACCGTTTTCTTGAAGGGCTAGAAGTAGTTGAATGGGTCTTGAAACCTCGTATGTGGGTCTCCATTCGAAGGAAGGTAATCAAAGATCGGCATGATAGTTTTGGTGGGGTCTTTGACAGAACTGACCATACGTCGCTTCAATAAATATTTGAATAGGTATTTGAGGAGTTGGTTTACTTTGATTTGTCGACCATTAGTTATGTGGCAGACTTGTACCAAATTTACACCAGTGCTTTCGGGAGTAAACCGGTTATATAGTCAACATGATTCTAACACTCGGTCACGTCACACTAACATGCAGCAATAAAATATAAGAACAGGATTCTTTCTTATGTCTTAGGCTAAGTGATGAACAACAGCGCAAATAGAAGTGGGATTCGAAGGAACAACGTTCGCGTGTACAGCTGATAGTTTTACGTACAAGGTTGTCACTCTTAGCGGGAAGCACTGATATACAAAAACCCTGATGGCTGCCACACATTGCACGCACCTCGCGAGAGAAATTTTATTGCAACAATCTTCGTATAGGCTTCTATATATAAAATCTTACGACAACGCATGACAATACGTTGACCCCTAACTATAGACGATGATACACAGAGCTCAACAGGGCGCGGGCGTTGGCGGACTAGAGCAGTTGAAGGCCATCCTGTAGATGGGAAGCGTCATGACGGCGATGCGAGAGAGCCTCGCCACGTCCTCCGGTTCGCCGCACGTCATCCTTAAGAAGCGCAGGACGAAGAGCCGTGTTTGAAGCGCTCCGTGGGCCACGTCCGGTTCCCGTAGTGCCGCTGCCATGTGTGCAGTCTCCAGAGACCACGCTGTCTTCAGCATGGTAACACGCTCGTCCTGCGATGCGAGACAATCAGGCTATGAGAAATTCGGCCAGTTAGTTGCCTTCGCAGTGCAAAGTAACGCGCACGTACACGGCAGGAAGGGGAAGCTGGAAGCTTGCAATGAAAAAAAAATCTGTGAACAGTGGTGGCGCGCTGAAGCCGACATTTCGACAAGTATACATGTCTTGTTGAACGCTAGAACATTTCGAGTCTTGAAGAAGGCAAGTCTACTTGTCAAAATGTCAGCTTGACCCACGTGCTCAGATTTAGGTGCACGGTAAAGAACCCCAGGTAGTCGAAGTTTCAGGAGCTCTCAACCACAGCGTTTCTAATGATCATATGGTGGTTTTGGGACGTTAACCACCACGTGGGACGTTAAACTCCATGTGCATGACCACTCACGGATAGCTGAGAATTCGAACAAAGGTTGTCCGATAAGGTAGGTAGGTAGGTAGGTAGGTAGGTAGGTAGGTAGGTAGGTAGGTAGGTAGGTAGGTAGGTAGGTAGGTAGGTAGGTGGGTAGGTAGGTAGGTAGGTAGGTAGGTAGGTAGCTATGTATGTAGGTAGGTTGGTAGGTAGGTAGGTAGGTAGGTAGGTAGGTAGGTAGGTAGGTAGGTAGGTAGGTAGGTAGGTAGTAGGTAGGTAGGTAGGTAGGTAGGTAGGTAGGTAGGTAGGTAGGTAGGTAGGTAGGTAGGTAGGTAGGTAGGTAGGTAGGTACCTGCTTGCAGGTACCTACCTAACGTAAAGCACGTAGAGTCCAAGTCTCTAAGCGTAATAAGTCCCTATAGGACATCAGAACATAGAATACATGATTTAGAGTGACAGTTAGAGCACAGGCCACTGTGATAGCTCAGTGGTTAGAGCATCGAACAGTTAAAGCATGAGATTTCAAAACTGCTTGCAGTACGCAAGAAAGTGCTTTACATTTAAAATAGTTGTATTAATAACTGATTACCTGTCGCGGTGTAATGATTGATTGTAAGTGTTTTAATCAACCCTTTTCTAGACTAAACAGAAGTAGCACCTTCGCTAACTGTTTTCTTAAGGTACGTGTTCAATGACGTCAAAAACTCATGCTCTCTTATCGACTCAAGTGACCCTTGGTATGAATTACCGTCTAAACACCCCATTCCACGTTTGTAAGAAGGTCAGAGAAGCTGCTCCCATTCATCTCCTTGCGTCACATCTCATAAATGTAATCTGCTGTACACGCGAGTGTAACAATGATTGACGCTAACCTTTGCTATACGAGTATATCAGACCAATCTTATCTCCCCGCATTCACATATGGCAAAACAGCTATCAGGCTACCAAACGTCTGCGTATATCAATCTTATCTCCCCTACCTGCATAGGTCGAACGGTACGCCCATAGCCTGCTTTCAAACACGTGTTTTCGTAACGCGTGAACAAGGGAGCCGTTTCGCAGTTATACTAGCAATTCGAGCTCGCTTCACGAAATATGCAAAGCGAAGCTCTCAGCTGAGCAGTAACCGACACATCGCGCGAGTTATGCTCCTTATATGCCCCTCCCCCCATACCTCACTAAGCGTGACACCCGATGTTGGCGCTCACGTAGCGTGCCAAGCACCTTGTATGGGCAGAAACGTCTAACCGCGTCGGGGCCGTATCGAACAGTTCACCGGCTAAGAGCATTCCGAGGCTGCCGTAGTTGAGGACCTTGCGGTTCGAGTCACTGTAGTAGACGTCCGGAAGCAAGAGTGTCACGAAATCCCGGTCGGGACCCACTTCTTCGGCGACCTTCGGTGGGGTGGACAGGAAAGTTCTGTCGACGGTCGTATCGTTGCTTCCGCAGACATCGTTCGAACCGGTACTTCGTGCAGCCATCGTCGCAATGGTCGTCAGGTCGTCACGTGTGACCAACGTCCCGGATCGTGAAAGCCGTATCATGTTCGCCACAAGGTCATCCCCATACGTTGGCACGGTTGGGACGGGATCCTTGGAGGCTTTCCGCAGAGCTTAAAAAAAGCAAATGGCACCATTACTATCAACTTCGAATACGCATAGGAAAAGTGATAGAAGTACATTAAAAGTACCAGTGATTCACCTCGCACCCATCAGTATAGTGCACGACATTTTATTGCGATAGCAATATTAGGGACACCGTCTCGGCTAGATTTTGCCGTCGGCGTGCCCCGCTTAGACGAGGGGGGTGATACTTTCTCGTGCGCCCTTATCTCGCGGTGGGGTGGAGGGGAGGATAGTACGTCTTGGCTGGCCTCGGGCTTTACCTGTAACAATTATGTTGTAGTTACCGGGTCCACAAACGTCACTGCAATCATTGCAGTTTCCGTTTGCAAAAGGCGCTCGTTTTTCAGACACAGTGAAGTAACAACTGAGACACTTATTCACGAGCATCTGTACCTGTGAGTACGTTTTGTACGTCATTTCTGCGCGAGAAACGCGGGGCACGTTTCGATCTGCTTTCCATTCTGTGTGTGACCTTCCAATTGGTTGCTATCGCGTTCATTGCTTGGCCTTTGCAGCAAAGCTGTGACCTTTTTTCTTACTAGCTATGTTCACTCCTGCAGCTTTTAAACACTGTAGCATAAGAATAAATTGTTTATTATAAATGGTGAAAATGACGTCTCAAAACTGCACCGTGAATGTTGCGGACATAGTATAGTTTAAAAGCTTCTTGCTGAGCAGCAATGTACTCAGTATATAATGTGAATACACAAGAGCTTTATATTTCACCGGTGCTTAGAGGACAACGCCGTAACTAATAAACCCTCGTGCTCATGTACAGGACCAGGAAAACCAAACAAATGTATCATAGTTGTATGCCATGCTGACGTTTCCTATGCAGGCATGAGGTTGATGTTCACAAGCCTAGAGCAATGATAGCTCATGTCTGCCGTGAAACCAAACCAATTATATGTGAAGGTTAGTGCCTAGAACACAAAACTTCGCAGCTTACCGCAGTATATACACCAAATTGAAAGGCTATATTAACGAGGTTCATTTCTTACATGCATACAGAATTACAAAGCTTCAATACTTCTATGGTACATATTAACACACTCGAATGAATCAATAGGACGCATTAACCAATGTAGAGTAAATGCGCGTCATACATGTGGGCATTTTTTCCTCATCTTTCCAGCTTGCAATTGGGCGTCACAAAAAGCACTTTGCCACCAAACATACTACGCACTTGTGTTAAGTTGACAGATCCTCTAAAGTGAAAGGTTCACTATTGAAGGAACCATGTTGCCAAGTAATCATTACCAGTGATGTTCCATGCTGGGAATTCTCTTCTTTGGGGAAATTTGGCTGGACATTTTGAGCCAAATAGAAAACGGGAAGTTTTATGACATTGCGGGAAATTTCAGGAAGGGTTAAGTTCTCCTATGATGACCGATAATTAGCAATCACAGTGCGCCTTCATCTGCTACAATCGGTTCTGGTGCATGCACCACGCAAGCATACCCCTTGAGATTTCTTCCCGATATTTACACGGACTGATTTCTAATACACTATTCCTGTTAGACTTGAAGACCACAATGTGCAGTGTACTAACAGTGTATGAATTGATAAATTCATGTTTTTGTTCTGCAGTAGTAAAGGGGCTAATCAAGATTTCAAATATCACCGGTACGTCAGACACGTGTAATTATAGTATGTGTGTGTGTGTGGATGGAGGCGAAAATTAGTACTGTTGGGCATGAAAATATGCTGCGAATTTCGTTCACATTTGCAGAAGAAAAATCTTCGAAATAGACAAGTTTTATATCTCTGAATGCGAATTCTTCGGCGTAGTACGGAACATCACTGATCATGACGATGACGAAAGCAGCACTCGCTATCGTTATGATCAGTTCGCCCAAATAAAGGTAAATCTTTATTTGGGCGAACTTGTATCCGGAGAGTATGTTCCTCATTTTGTCGGTAAAAAGGAAGCTAATTCAACGAACAAGTGGTTCGAAAGATACTGATGCTTCCAGAACGACACATATCTTGCGAAGTCGGACGATTGAATGTTGCTCAGCGACCAGAAAACTGACGCTTGCTTTGCCGCTCACTTTTAAAGACGATACTCTTTCTTGGGGACCTATGACTTCAAAATTTTTGTCTGTCTGTCTGTCTGTCTGTCTGTCTGTCTGTCTGTCTGTCTGTCTGTCTGTCTGTACATTTGTCTGTTTGTTCGCGGTAATGGTCCCCCTTAATGCACGAAACGGTACCTCAAACGACCAATCCCATCCGCAGGGCCCATTATTAATGCTCAAGTTTCAGTGTTCATACTTGTGCGATTGTCGATTTAAAAGCAATTATTGCGAGTTTATCTGAGGCAGCGTAACAACACATCGATGTTTTGTATGCATGCCTTTATACTAAAGAAGGCACGCACAAGTGATTCTAAGGACCGTAGCGTTTATCACGCTGCGCTGACAGTGCAATGCGACGCTCAAAAAGGCAAGTGTTTCAGACGCTTTGCTAAGACGTCACGGTGGTGGCGTCTGCCCGTCGCTTTGCGTTCTACTCCTTATGGTTTCCGAAGCAGCGGCATCTTTCTCCGCGGGCACTCATGCCTTCTTTCGTTTTCGAAGATAACTGCCAGATGGCGCTCGTGTCTAACGTGCCTCGATGCGCTCGTTCACCTTCGCTGCACGGATCAAGACTCCCTAACGCAGCGCTTACAGAATGCAATCAACCCATTTTCTCACGCAGAACATCAAATAAACGTTTTGTTCACTCTCTCCACACGCAAGACTATCGTCTTTCGACGACACTTGCAGTAAAACATTCAGATACAGGGCCAATCTTTTTTTCTAACAGTGAACCTGACCGAATATCTGGAACAAACTTCTTCTAGCAATAAGAGGAGGATATAACTTTATTAAAAGAGATTTCATGGGTTTCGAGCTGGCCGCTTGTCTGCGGCAACCTTTGTGCCCATGCAATGACTGCTTTCGCAGTTTTTCGTCGGTGGACCGTATTAAGGTCTCCCATGTCTTTTCGGTGGGAGCTGGCTGAAGCTCTCTGGGGGGAGGGGGGGGGGAGGCTTTCGCATTCCCAAGGATGTGATTTTGGTTTGCTATAAGCATTTTGGTCACAATTTTTGCATGTTGAGTCAACATCTCCACTTGAGAATATTCCTAAGCGGTGAGGAGTGGTTAGGCTGTTCGTTTGAATTCAGCGGAGGGTAGTGGCCTGCGCTCTCGTGAGGTTGCTGTGCGGTATGGAATATAAGCTCCTGTCATCTTTATACATATTCGTAAGTTCGTTATAGGATGTCACTGCCTCTCCTATCGGGGAGCCTGGTTCCAATGAAAGCACGACGCGTTTTGCTAACCCTTGGGCCACTTTGTGCGCTTCCTCGTTACCGGGGTTTCCCGAATGTGTGGGGACCCAGACAAGATTGATTTTGGTCCTATCATTCTGATTGAAGTATCTCAGGACCTTGGCTGTATTTAGTCCCTCACTTTCCCTTCAAAGCTGAGAATAGCGTTTTTGGAGTCGCTAAGGACAGTGTGGGTGATTGAATGCATAATGACCAGTGCTACGGCCATTTCTTCGGCCTCTTTGATTGATGCGGCTCTAGTGGAAGCCACATTTACGATTTTTAGTTTTCCATCCATGGCACTCAGGGTGTATGCGTTGTGTCCCTGGTTGGCGGCATCGACGAAGACCGCTGTTTGATCATGCTTGTGATTTTTCCTTAGCCTACCTGCTCTGGCTTTTCTCCTGGCATCGTGTCTGCCTGCCAGTGTGTTTTGGGGCATTGGTTTGATCTGTAGGTAATGTCTGATCGCGGGAGGTAGTGGTGCTCTGCCTCCCGTGGTGTGTATAAGCTGAATTTTCAGTTTATGCAGGATATGTAGTCCCATCATCGTGTCTGAAAACCGTGTGCTTTCAGACACGATGACTGTTTTGTGTGCTTCGATCAGCTCCTCTAGGTTGTTATGCAATCCAAGTTAGAGGAGCTTCTCAGTGCTGGTATAAACAGGCAAACCTAGGGCCCATTCGTACGCCTGTCAAATTATAGCTTCAATTTTATCTTTGTCTGATTTCCTGAGATGATAATAGGCGAAAGAGTAGACTACGCGGCTGATTAGGAAGGCCTGAATGAGCCTATACAAGTCCATCTCCTTCATGCCTCTATGTCTGTTGGCCACTCCCCTGAGATGTCCACCAATTTGTTTGGCGGTGTTCTGCAAGAGAAAACAACAGTGCTGGGCAGTGCCAGCCTCCTCCGTACGCATGCTCTCGCGCTCTTTTAAATGCGAAGCATTCCTTAGCGAACTTCGGCGACTTCGAGCGTATCTACCTATCTATCCGCTTACGACTTTTAGCTGTCCTGGCCATTTCATTATTGGTATCGATACTAAAGTTAGTATGTCATACAGTACGTATGACGAGCATATGTGGCTAGTTATAACATAAAAGTCATGACATGTATGTCATGAATGTCATGATTCACATTTTATGGTCTTGCTGCTCATGCGGTGGTTTCGTTCACATGACATGTTGCAAAATTGGTATGGTATGACATGACCGCATGGTGAACATAAGCGACAAACCCTAACATGAAAATCATGACATGCGTGTAATGTACCAGCATGACTACATGCCTCGCGTCCGTTTCTCCATCTTCGCATTTACCAGGTTTGGTATTACCAGTCGTGAATGGATGACGAAGGTATGCGACTGATGCAAACATGGTAATGATGAGGTGGGTCTCTTGAAAGAACATGACTTCATGCCACACTCATTGAACGTGTCAATACACTTCGGCTTGGGTAGAGCTGGGTAACGTCAGCAGCGCGAAATGCAGCGTGTTGCATTTCGCGCTCGTTGCCGCTGGGACTCACCGACGGTCGCTGGGCGCGCCGATCGCACTTGGCATCAGACTAAAAGGTGCTCGCGTTTCGCTAGCGTATAGCGGCGCTGCGCGCGTCAACTTTAGGTCGGAGTATATTGGGCCCTCCATGATGCACTCGCGGCCGTTTCGCTAGCTCC
Organism: Rhipicephalus annulatus; assembly: GCA_013436015.1. Taxonomy (NCBI): domain Eukaryota; kingdom Metazoa; phylum Arthropoda; class Arachnida; order Ixodida; family Ixodidae; genus Rhipicephalus; species Rhipicephalus annulatus. The sequence continues at coordinate 234,152 of WOVY01002418.1, forward strand.
ACATATACCAAATTTGGTGTCACGTGATGTGAATAGACGACGAAGGTAAATGACACGTCCAAACATGATAATCATTACATGCGTGTCATGTCAAACCTGACTACATGCTACGCTCATAGCACGCTCGCGGCCATTTCGCTTTCTCCGCATATGGCAAATTTAACAGGTGACGTGAACATACGAAGGCAAATGACAAGTTCAAGCATCATAATCATGACATGGAAGTCATATACGGCATAATTTACATCCGCCTCGTAACGCTGTGCTGTTTGAAAGTGCCATATCAACCTTCCTCATTCGCATTTCGCATATCAGCGATTCCCACAGTACGTAGGATCTGCCTTTTTTTACTTCCAGCTGCATCCACATAGGATACAAAGGAATGCAAAGGCTTACATAGATAAGCCGCTTGGGGCTTCTTGCACTAGAACTTTGTATTGAAATATGAACACTTGTGCATTACCGTCTTCCCATGACATCGCCCTGTCCACCGCATCTTCGTCAATAGTGATGCCCTTGAACCGCTTGAAGGTGACACTCGAAGCATCACGAACGTCCTTGATCATGCGAGGCACATCGGTCGCAGTGCCGTCCCGCAGCACCCGCGTCTTGAACCACAGCGCGAACACTTCCCCGACGTGAGCTTGCAAGGTGCGTACGCAGATGTCGCTCCTGGCGCCAGCGCTCAGCTTTCCACGCAGCGGCCGAACCAGGTACTCGAGTATCATAAACCGTGCCAAGGGCACGAGCAGCAGGTACACCTTGGCCGCACCGAGGTCTGCGCTGCCAAGAGCTTCCAGTATGGAGCGAATCGCCCGCGCACTGATGGTGTTGGTCGCGCGGGCGAGGTAGTCGTCCGACGAGCTTATGAAGTCATTCTGCCACGAAGTCAAAGAGCGATTTTGGTGACGCTTGAACGCCTCGCACCACACTTTCTTTACGCTCGCGGTATCGAAGTAGCTACACGTGAGCCAACGGTCCGGTGTGTCCTTCGGTGCTTCTTCAATCGCCACTCGGACGGCATGGTCGATGTTACGTACGTTGTGTCCGATTGGCTCAGCGTCCATGCCCAGTTCCGCTGCCGCGTCCTCCACAAGCATCTGCCTGCATAATAGGTACAATGCAACTCATTCTTTTCTTCTAACCTCCACCCCCCACCCTCAAGTAAAAGCAGTCGTACGCGTTCTTAGCATAACAACCACTTTCAAGCTCGTGACTGGAAGATTACGCGTCTACAAGTAACGCGGCCCTGTCGTTACTATAAAAGCTAATATACGAAATTTCATTGCAGCTACCGGATAAGTTTTATGGCCTTTCGTCCTTTGTACGTAAGCACTATGAGACAGAACTTCAGCATAGGCGCTTCATCAGAATAAGAAAGACCACCTCGGTAACCAAACTCATGAGTTGGTGCCCAGGGACACACATCTATCGGTAAGACTACCACTAACGTGAGCTGTTCTTGATTCCTCGTAGAGCCATATATAGCCTGCAATCTCAACTGTATGTATACAGTGTTTAGATATGATACTCGCAGCTGTGAGTGGTACGGTATGGTGCTGTGGAGATCCACCCATGGCGAGTGGAGATGGGAAGAAAACTTTTGACGCATACTCTCTGTAATTGTTTTTGCGAATGTACGTTCCACGTAATTTTTTACAGTGTATAGTTGTGTACAAGATTATCGATTACCTGTCCGACGTTGCACTTTCTGTGAAGTTGGTAGGCATATATACTAATTATAGCTCAGCTTCAGGCGGAGGCTCTATCCACCAACTAAGCAACACGCACGGTATTTTTGGTATTTATGTGTTTCTTCATTCATGACCCCCCTATGGACTAATTACGAAGTGGTATATTAATTGTGTTTTAAAAAAAACTCTCAAATGATTATGAATGTCATCTTTATCCTTAATTCTCCTCGCACAGTGTTCGTCGAATATTCCACGGTGATTACTTCTAATATCCCAAAAGCATTGCCCTTAGTGAAGATGGTTGCTATGCTAGTTGGTACATGGTCAGTGACATCCGAAAAAGACACGAAATCACCAATGAAGGGCTCGAGACAAAGCCGGAAAGGTTGTTACTAGTAGCAATGGCTCCGTGTCCGAGGGAGAGAAAGAGAGCAGCTGGTAAGCGTGCACCACAAAGTGGGGAAGAAAAAAAGAATTACTGAGTTACATTTCCTATATCTTTCTGCTTCCCTGTAACATTGACTGAGCCATTGCTGTTAGCGACGCCAATTGTTGTTCTGTCTCGAGCCCTTCGTTAGTGATCAGACGTATTTTTTTATTTGTGTAGGCACTGTCCTTGCCTGAAACGGTCGTCCGCTTCCGTGGCGCTAATCGCCGCGCCCGTGTTAACTTCGACCGTCGCGTCGTTGTAGTTGCTTATCTTGAAGACGGACGGCACGCCCGAGCTCACGATCGTGTGTACGGCGAGAGCAAACAGCGTCGTGAAGTCGCTCGCGTTCGTCCACTGCTCCAGCACGACACCCGCGGCGTCCCAGCAGTCGACGAGGCTGGCCTTCCTGTTTTCAAGCAGTCCCAGACAGGACACGTAGAAGGATGCCATGTAATGGAACGGTTGACCAGTGAACAGCGCCCTGCGGTAGATAAGTATCAATGTGTCCTCCACGTCGGACACGTATCTGCGCCGCTGCTCGCGCCAGTAGGTGGGCGCCCACGTGCTGTTCGCGAAGGTGCACCAGCGACCGCAGGCAAACGCATGCATGTCTTCGCAAGGGTCCACGTGAGGGTCGGCGACGCCAATGACCTCGCTCACGGCGGCCTCGCAGTCGGTAGAATTGCACAGTCCTGACATGCGTTCCAGCGCGACAAGGCCCCTGGTGTGCAGCTGTGGAAGCCTTGGGACGAGAGCGTAGACAATTTAATTCGTTCAAATCAACAATCAGTATACAAGTTTTACGAATGTTTCTATAGGATAGAAACGGCAAGAAGAACACAGATACACAACATACACACCTTACTTTTAATTTTTACACCGTTTTATCTTTCTAACTGCTACAAAATTTTGTGGCTCAAAATTTTGTAGTACACAGTACCAAGAAGCCCGAAAAACGCACTCCTCGGTTATACATGAAAATCGGGACTTGACGAAAAAAAGCCAGGTAGAACAAACTCATATAATTTATGTACTATGTGTGATCGAAAAAAAAATGGCAGCATATCCACGGAGTGAATGATGGAGAGTGGGGCGAAGCATTCGTCCGTCCATTCGTTCTTGCTTCCGTCCGTCCATGCGTCCATCTGTGTGACCGTTCATGCATCCATCCGCCCGTCCGTGCGTGCGTCTGTTCGTGCGTCTGTTCGTGCGTCCGCTCTGGGTTCTTCCATGCATCCACCCCTGCGTCCGTTCATGCGACCATCCATGCATCTGTCTGTTTGTCCGTTCGTCCTTCTATTGAACGCTCCAAGTACCACTATCTCAGATCTTTTCATCATATATTCCCCATATAGAAGCACCGCCATTCAGCGGAGATTTTAAGGACTAAACGAGAGGTGGCTTGCGCTTCGAATCTATTTCCCGTCTTACCTCGAGTTCATAGTTTATGTGTTTAGAAAAAGTTTATTCTACTTTCGGCATCCTTATCCATACGAGCACACACCGAAGGCAACGAGCATCGTCAACTGCAAACCTGTATGGCGATATGGTTTAGATTATAAAACCATTGCTTTAGAAAATGCCTGGCGTCTTTCGTTAGGCAGCTGGCGTCTTCTCGCTTTGCTTTTAGAAAACATCTGGCGTCTTTCGTTGGTTTTTTTTTACCAATCAACGGCGTTTTGAACATTAATCACGGAGGTAAACAATGGCTGCTACTGGGAATGGGAGACAGCAGAAGTCAGCTTTTAGCTAACACTTACACTTCTATTTCTACTAACATTTCCTACTGGAACATGCCAATGGCTACTAATGGGGAATGAGAGACAGAAGAATTTGGCTTTTAGTTGACGCGCACGCAGCGAATTTTTTCATTGTTCAACAACGCACAGGAGAAATTTCCCACCGGCACCACCTTGCAGGTTAAAGCGTAAGACTGGTTACATACTACGACGAGACGTGGGATGAACGGGTACCTCTATAACGAGCTTCGCCCCTAAAACATGGACTCCAACACACAGTACAAGGATGACTACCAATTTTTCTTTTTCTAGTCAGTAGACACCTCATTGCCACCTGCTATGGTGATAAAAGTTCGGCGTTGAATGCTGAAGTATCGACCTTTATAACTGAAATGTTTTTATTGCATTTCAAATTGGTGTGAAAAAACACATTCATGTTGTTGAGATTGAATAAAAACAATTACGCTGCTTCAACAGTAAATAGTCATCAATTTTGCGTTTTTGCAAACATTTTTCTGCGCCCCCCTTATTTAGGAAGTTCCTCCTTCAGCCCCAATCTGAAGAATCATGTATGTTGTTCTGCGCACTTGAAGTTGTTATGCTAAAGCGCCTAGTAAAGTGAGGTATATCTTCAGGCGCGGGCTAAGGCGCCGCGCTAATATCAAAGGTCACTTACAAAGCAAAAACACTTGTAAATAAGGCTCCTATAGCCGGACTTTTTCTGACAAAAATTTCTTTCTTTTGAATTGTTTTTTTAAGTATCAGCCAATCGGGATGCTGGAAATGTTATGGAAGGCTGCTAACTAGTCGAAAAGCGTGCTTACGGAAAAACTGCCCGGGGACTTTTGTCCATGTAGTTTGTCCTGCATCTCGAGAAGTTCTTTTGCTGCATGACGCCATCGGGCCAAAACAATGCTTGACATTCACATCCACGGCTACAAGTTGCGCATGTTAACACTCCAAGGTGAATCGACTGACAAATACCTGACAACATGTACTGGGAAACGACCGTCACATTAGTGCATTAAATAAAGCGCCTTAATCGCAATGCAATGGTTGCGGGTTCATACTTGACTAGCCTCGGCATGTTCGTTTTTCTTTCATCCAATTCGTTTTTTTAAGTCGTAACTTTTATGAATGTCAATCTTAAAACTACATGCAGTGATGCTATACTTTTGATCGCTCAATATCTCCGCTACATGTCCACTACAATACTAACCATCCTTACCGCATGCTTCGTTACTTACGATGTAACTTTTTTACTGCTTGATGTGGCTGAAATTTTCAGCTTTATAAAACACTGGTACTCTCTGAACTACGATATTCTTCGCACGTGTGGGTACCCAGCTATAGTAATCAAAAACTTCCCTTGAGCTTGTCCAGAATAACTCTTTCCATTTTATACCCTGTTTAATTTTAACGAAGCAGCAAACACCTTAGCCACGAGAACTTCTTTTACACAGTCTTCTTTACCATCTCATAGAGAAGTATGACGTTAAACCCAATTCCATGAAGAGTATCACCATTCCTTCCAGAATCACTAACTATTCCTTCGCCCACAGCAGATATCACGCCACATCGACCACCATTATAAAGTAGGGCAAAGTAGGTATTTAAGGGCGTGCTAATATTCCAATGTTGTGAATCACGAATCGAGCAGTGCGTATTCGAAATGTCGAATATTTTTGGAATGGTTATCGAGTATACAGCAACGACGAAAAATATTCGAAGGGGGACGTGAGAATCATTAGTTGTAGCTTTTTTTTTGTTTTCATAATCGAATCACCCTGACGTATGCAGCCCCGACCCGTAGCCAGTTGTGAGGGAAGGGACTATAGGCGTTAGGCTTTGCCCTGAAATTCGGATAGAGGGGGTGTTTTATCAAGTACATATAAAAAATAGGCGTTTTTTAGGGCCTTCGAAAAGTGCCCCCCCCCTCCCCGAAAACAAGCCTGGCGACGGGCCTGATGCAGCCTATTTACTTACGGCACTATTGATCACAGGATCAAGGCGTTTTGCTTGAAATCTGCTGAACAATTATCGTGTGGAATACCGTATTTCTAGCCATATCACCTTCAGGTGCGAATTTTCATGAGCTGTCCCGAAATGTTTCAATTTCGCACAGCATAGTTTTGAGGTCCCCATTATTACATTCCAATAAAAAAATATGCAATACGTCATTTTTTGCGAGCTTTGGTAATTATTTTGATTTAGATTTTTCTAAATATAAAAATTCTGTTGCCCTAATAGCAATGAAGTAGGTCCATGAACGCGGCATATTTCGTGACCCGTCAATTATCACCGTGCATTGAATAAAGTGGTCAGCTGCAGTTATTTATTTATTTATTAGAATACCCTCAGGGCCCGTAGGGCATTACAGAGGGGGTGGGTACAACATTTATAACACACAAGAAAAAAAAGACAAAATAAAGAAACAAGTGTCAGATGCGCAAATCAGGAAGGCAACATAAGTCAACTAAAAATGTATAAGTAAGAATTCAAGCACATACAAGACAAAGATAAATAATGGAAACTGCGTATAGTTACAAGCACTGCTGAGAAATTGCAGTCTTGAATAACAAAGGATCTGTTATTGTTACAACGGAAGAGGGAAGGTGGTTCAGATCGGCGGCTGTTTTCGGTAAGAAGGCTGCTGAAAAGAATTTGGTGCGGCAAAACGGAATGGCAACTTTATGCTGGTGATCAATGCGCGATGAGTGGTAAGACGGTTGTGAAATGAGGTCTCGCTTCATTGATGGATTGTGAAAAAATATCTTATGAAAAAAATGCAGTCGCCCCAGTTTTCTCCGGACAATTAAATTGGGTAGGTCAAGGTTAGATTTCATTTCTGATATGCTAGCAGTACGGAAATAATTAGAACAAATGAACCGAACTGAGCGGTTCTGAAGAGATTCTAACGCGTTGATTAAATTTTGCTGCACGGGATCCCATATATATACCAGTTATATACCGCCTATTGCGGTAAAGTCAGAACGTGTTGACCATGCAGGAGTTTCAATTGATCATATGCGCAGTGTCGTTTGCCCTTTATTTCCCACTAGTCCGAGAAAATGGCAAAAACTAGTGGCGTCCACATGTGTGTACGCTGCGCCTCAAAGGGATATTTCAGCCTACACTTACAAAATATTCCGAAGGTTCTAGTTTCTGGAAAGTTTAAATAACTGCACTATTTTTTGCTGGCTAAAGTGATCGAAATTTCCCTTTGTTAGAACTTTGCAAATATTTGTTTCAAACGCGTTGTGAAATTGTTGGCCTGTTTTGCAAATTATCACCTTACCAGTGCCCGCTTTGAACATTGGTGCCTTACTATTAGCACGGGATTCGGTTCATATTAGTATTCTATTCATTATTCTCACTATTCAATTCGTATTTTTAATTCGGTTCTGAAGTACACTATTAGCGCAGCCCTAAGGCAATCAGATAACGCAACACAAAAGCTTTCAATTTAGGTTTGCCACGTACTTTAAACGAGTGGAATATAGTTCCCGCGGTCACACTGTTTTTTTCAATGATAACCACATGCTCTGACATGCGTTCGACACCATTATTGGCTAGACTTTTCAGTGAATCAACCAACGTTGTATAACTAGGTACTGTGGATTTTTAGCTATTGTTGTACTGTGCGAGCTTCATTTGTGTGAAATAAATGTATTCACTGCTTTTTGTTCAATTAACTTCTGTAACAGTCTAATCCCTTTGTTGTACCGATTCACCTTGAGGGTAAAATAAATAAATAAATAAATAAATAAATAAAATATGCTGGCTTCATGTTGTAATGTCATGATTGCTCTTTGTTCAGTGGTACTGGAAGCAGGGCTATAGTTGAAGTCGACGTCTATTCTCGGAAATGATGTCCATACATCAATGAACAATCATTGAAGTTCCAGGTAGCATTTGTCGCACTCGTCACTTCACGATCAGAAACCTATAAGACCTTTCTTGTGTATCAACTGCTTTAACTCTAACAGCCCTGAAATATTCTCTTTTGTCAAAGAAGGTTTCTGCGTGTTTTCCCGATAATCAGGATCTCAGAGGACCAAAAACACAAACTTAGGCCAGTGGTGTAATAATTTATGAATTTACAAGCATGACGTCAAATCACGTCATCAGGGCTACGTGGTCGTGAAATCAGAAAAGTGACTTCTTGATTGGTGCGACTCATTCGAGCGAAAAAAAAAATCTGAACCAATATCGAATGTGTTGAAGTTCTTGAAGCAACTTTGGGACTTCGTACAAAAAACGGCGCTTACCCGACTAAGCTTACCCTCCTAGGCGTCACTCACGACTTTGATCGGCCATATTTTTTTATGTGGTGCTTTAAGCTCCACAGAAATGCCATAATAGGGTCTTTTAGCAAGTTACGAAAATACGGTATGCAATTACGGCACAGTGTTACCACTCCGCTCCTCCTTTTCCAGTTGCTGACATTTTAACACTGCAGGCGCCCAGCATCACAAAAGCTCTTTCAAACTTTACTGCGGGGTTGACACGCCTCGTTGTGGCCCGTCAGCCTACGCATTGTTAAGAGGGGCTTCTCGATCTGAGGGTGCAATGTCAGTGGAAAAGAGAAGCGTCACTGCAGTCTCTTACCGTGCTTGCGTGTAACACTCTAAAGGACCCTAATAATGGTGTCAATCACAGTAGATATCATTGAAGAGATGCGCCCCCGAGAGTTAGCAGTTTTGCCTTTGTTTCCGAGGTGCGAGGGAAATTTTTGTGCGGTGGTCGAAATGACTGACGCCTTGGCCAAAAGGACGAATTTGCTCAGATGGGTAATTGTTCACGAAATCTTATTAGCTCAAGATGCAGACAGAGCTTTGCTTTGTACACTTCCGTAACCACCTATGTCTTTTGTACATGCTGCATTGCTAACAAGAACCCTCTTTTCTTCGTCGGAGCATGAGCGCGCTGATTCTTTCAGGTTGCACGCACCTTGGGGAACTTGTTCCGAAGAGCACGGCCCACAGTACGGCGAGGGAGCACGTGACCGCGAAGGCGACCAGGGCGCAGTCTGTCGCGGTGAAGCTCCAGCGCCTGGCCGAGTCGCTCTTGAGGTCTCTCACGGCGGCGCCGGAAGCCAGCCGTAACAAGAACATCTCTCCGCGTGGCTCGTCTGCGATCGCATGTCGTGTAGGTACATTTCGAACGCCAGTGACCGACAACTATCGTTTAGATAATTATGGAGGCTTCTACTTAACGGCAATATTTGGTATTTTAACGTACGAACTCTTATTTTGGCCCGCCGCGGTGGAGCGATGGTGATATTGTTCGACTGCTGACCCCAAGGCCATGCTTCCGACCCTGAATATGGTGGTCACATTTCAAACGGAGGCGAAATGCCAGAGGACTATGTATCGGGCGATATCAATGCACGTTGAACGACACCAGATGGTCAAAACTACCAGAACCTTCCACATATACCGTGTCTCTCATCATATCATATTGTGTTCTGGAAGAAAACAAATTACTACTGTGATGTTGATGAGAATTTTCTTGCATCAGCCTCATAACTAGAGTGCCAAGGTACACCTGTTTCGAAATTCAAAGATTCAACACAAATTTTCTTTGCACGTTATATGCAGCCCGCCAGGAGTATACATTTTGTATGTTCGTGCGTGCGTTTGTGTCTGCACATTATTTCTATCATCATCAGCACCCTGACTACACCCACTGCAGGGCAAAGGTCTCTCTCGCGTCCCGCCAATCAGCCCCATCCTCTGCTTTGTGCTGCCATGGTGTAACCAAAAACTTCTTAACGTCACCTCCCCGCCATATTTTTCGTCTCCTTGTCACGCATTTGTTTTCTCTTGCACTTCGGTGCGTTATCCTTAATGACGAGTGAATATTTTGCCTACGCGCTATACGTGCTGGGCTCATGCGCATTTCTTCTTCTTGATTTTTATTACCATATCATAAACTCCCGTTTGTTTCCCAACCCACTCGGCTGTTTTCCTGTCTGCTAAAGTTACACCCATCATTTTTCTTCGTCTACGTAAATATAAGTTGAACCCTCTTTGTAAGTTTTCAGCTTTCTGCTCCGTGAATAAGTACCTGCACGGGGAAGCTGTTATATACCTTCCTCTTCAGGAATAGTGATGGAGTACCATTCCCGATTTGAGGATGCTTACCCAATGTGCTTCCACCCCATCCGGCGAGCACTCTGAAATCATGAATGGTTCCTTTATATATACACATGAAAATTGAAAAATTTTGAGCTGCTCGAACCCAACTTCCCCTCCTTCTCCTTCGCCTGGCTACACCAGCGACTCATATACTGTTTTATGTACTAGGAACTACCGCAAACACTTCATTTTACGCTTACGTTGCTTTATGAGGAACAAGTAATCAGTGAAGTGTCAATTCACGTTGTCGAATGCGTGCATTAACATCCATGTAAATATACTTCACTGGCATTCATGGGCATTTCGGATAATCAATTCCAAAACCTAATCTGAGTATTGGGTGTCAACATCAACTCATAGTATTTACGTGATTACAGTGCTCAGCTACTGACCTTGAAGTCGCGGGTTCTATCTCGGCCGCGGCAGTCGCATATCGATGGACGCCGAATTCTGGTGTCTCGTGTGCTGTGCGATGTCCGCGCACGTTCATTATAACAAACCCAACCCTCCCCCTCCTCTAGATGCGCACGTGGGTCGGAGTATCACTTTTCAATTGCTAATCGTTTTACGTTTCCGTGCCCCTACGTCTTCTCCACTGCACGTCGCTGAATGGCTCATTAGCTTTTCATCACTACTGGCGCTGAAGAGGCGTTGTCAGGTTGTCAATTCGGTAAATCGCGTCTACTTACCTGGTGGTGCCTCAACCAAACTCGGGCGGGACGGAACCACAGTGTACCCTGAAGACTGCGAAGATGTCTCGCAAGCTTTTCGTTGCCTGTCCGCTTCGGGGACGTTTAGTGAAACCTTCCGATTCAGCACCTCATTAGCCCGGCTGCCGTCACCTTTCGTCGCTGCAGGCTGGCCCATACCACCTTTCGTTGCAGCAGCGGTCTCTTTGGCCTCGGCTTCTTTGGTACCGATCGAGCGCTGGCCCTCACCCGCCGGCTTCTTCGCACCTTCGTCGGCAATGACCAGTTTGGATTCACGAAAGCTTTCCGAAACCAAGGGAAATCTGGAACACGTCGAAGGGCTCTGGCTACTGCTCCTCGCTTTGCCGTGTTTCCGGTGGCGCTTGCCAGGGCTGCCCTCACTATCCTTCTCTCTCATGTTAGTCAAGGCGGGAAGATTTTCTTCAGGGATTAATCTTGAGACCTTCAGTTCATCTTTTTTAGTCTTGCTGCTGTCATCCTTCATAACTGTAGGCTGGCCGCCATCATGTTTCGTCGCAGAAACAATCACTTTGGCCTCGGCTTCTTTGGTACCAGTCGAGCGCTCGCCCTCACTCGCCGACGCCTTCTCACTTTCGCCGGCAACGACCATTTTGGGTCCGCAAGAGATTTCCGGAACCGTGGGAAGTCTGGAGATAGCCGAAGGACTGTGGCTTCTGCTCTGTGCTTTGTGTTCCTTCTGGTGCCGCTTTCGAGGGATGCCGTCGCTATTCTTCCCTCCCATGTCTGCCAAGGCGGGAACCTTTTCATCAGCTGTCATTTCCGCGGTCCTTCGATCAGGAAGAGAGACACTCGGCTGCGACATTCTTCTAGCGAAAGGAATAAGATAAACGGAGCCGCGGCAACAACCAACCAGTCGCTGCTCTAAGCTGCTTCTTCTTTGTCGTCTTCCTAACTTTTTCTGCGATATGGTTCCGGTCATAAATTCAGGCTCATTACTCTAGCAGTTCGACAGCAGCAATTATTATGTCATATTAACACAGCAGCTGCGTAGAGAATGCAGCGAATGCATACAAAATATTTTTTTTATCAGCAGCGAGTTTGTCTATAGCAATTACGTGGTCACACAACGCGCGTACGTCGCACCATTACACTATTATTGACGACAGATGTGTTGATCGACACAGTAATATCACTTTATTTACGTTCTATTCACTTTTTGGGGCGTTCTACCCGATAGTAAAAGCGCGTAATTTTTAAGGCAGAATCCCTAAATGCATCGAACGCGAAAACGTAGTGGCGTCGCACGTTGTCAGCGTTACCTGAAATGATACAACAAATCACCAAGAACTAACGTCACCATGACGTCGAAAGCAGGCACGACTTGTAAAGACGCTGTGGCGTCAAATGACATCATTACCGAACATCACTGCTTCATTAAGGATGGGCCAATCGCAGAGGAAATCCAAGCAAGGTCAAGTGCACAAGCTTACAGCTTACTACGCCTCCGATCTTGGAAGCATCGGAAAACTATGGCACGTTTGTTTCGGGTGGGGCACGGGTGATTCAAAAAAGAAAAAAAAATTCTTTAGCCTTCGAGTCTACTGAGGCAGTAGCATAAGGGTCTCAGGAAGTTTTTGCAGTCCGATTGATTGATTGATATGTGAGGTTTAACGTCCCACAAGCACCATATGAATATGAGAGACGCCATAGAGACGACTCCGCAAATTTCAACCAGCTGGGTTCTTTAACGGGCACCCAAATGTGATCTCACGGGCCTACAACATTTTCGCCTCCATCAAAAATGCAGTCGCCGTTGCCGGTATTCGATCCCGCGACATGCGGGTCAGCAGCCGCGTGCCTAAGCCACTAGACCACCACAGCGGGGCAGTTTTCGCACCTTCTCCTTTGTGTCTATATATTCATCTTCATTGTTTTCATCACTCTTTAGTCTACCGAATGTTTTTTTTTTGTTTTAAGCTCATGCCATCAACTCATCGTTAATTCAACGGGTAAGTGTGAGCCATATCTGAATGACATTATTATCATGCGTGCATACAGGCCTAAATGATCCCCCAGGCTGGGTATGCGCCACAAGAGAAGGTGAACAAGAATAACAGCATCTTCGATTGAGGCCGTAATGTAGAAGGAGGGTGAATGCCCAACTTATTCGAAATAGAGCCATAAGAACCTTCATTTCCACAAAAGTTACTTTCTTCCGCGTACAACGTACATGGGTTCAAAATGCAATCGATATCACACTCAGTGTTTGGAATTGCATTCGTATCTATCACTATTTTATACAAAACACCGTTGCTGTTGCTATGTGTTAAATGGAGTGACAGCCTTTGTGAAGCCTTGTGAAGTAATTGCGAAGCTTTTTTTTTCTTTTTACAACGAAAGCTGTCATAAGATCATGACACGGGTCGCGTGCGCCATAGTAGTCCGCCGTCGCCGGTTTCCGTAACTGCTATTGCCCAAAGCGACAAAACGCTAAGTAAATAAAAAACCCGAAGGACACAATGGGATTCAAGCCCGGGTCCTCTGCGTGCCAACCCAGTATTCTGCCACTAAGCTACACCGGTGCCTGGAGCTCCGTGGCGAACTGACCCTAGGCAGGCTTCATTTCGAGAAATAAATATCCATAACGTGAGTAATAAAGCGTTTTAGAACAGCTTAAAACACCAAACCGGCGCCGTGAATGCGCAGCACAGTCACGGCGAAAGTCAGAATAGTGGCCTGTCAGAGCATTTTCAAAACACTCCCTATGTAACTGCTACAAACACACTGCTGGGTACCCACTACGCCATAAATAATCATATTTTTTGTGTGGTAAGCCTGCTTTCCCTATGCTGAACTTCGTCATTCTTTGGAAAAGCGCGCGATCTACTACACGCTTGTTAAGAATTTTGGGCAACTTTTTCATGCAGTGGCAGACGATGATGATGATGCCTGAAGTGGGTATGCGCCACAGTTAATAGGTGACCAAGAACAAGTTTTTTAAGGGGTTAGAGCATCGGACGACCCACTAGTTACGCAATTAGCATTGTGTGATCTGGCTGTTTTTTTTTTGAAGCTTTAAAATGCCTCATTACTCTATTAACGCGATTCCTTTCCCGACATCAAAAGCCCGCCTACGGCCAGTTCACAAACGATGTTCAATCACTGGCGTGGCTCAGTGCATAGGCGTATCAGCCAGGGGGGGCAGGCGTGGTGCAATCCACCCCCCCCCCCCACTGAGAAAAGTTGGGGGGGCTGAGCCTCCCCAATTTCGACAGTTGTCACTGCCAGCTGCATGCTGCGGAAAACAACAACTAAGGCAAAGTTTTCCTTCACCACTGTAGTCATTCAATTTAATGTTACCAGAACAAGAAAAGATTATGAAGAAAAGGTATAGTGTAGTGATAATTTTTCAACAATTCAGCGGTGACAATTTTCCTTGAAGGCTTTTTTTGACGCTTCCCGCCCTGTGCAGAAGCACTGCAGAGCAGGCTAGCGCAGAACAGGGGCCTTATACATTACATCACTTGTTCATGTTTTTATTCGACAGCAACTGGCCGATGCAGTCATAGATGGGAACGAACAAACGTTTTATGGACCGGTCAAAGCATTTGCTGCTTCACGAAAATCATTTTCTTTCGTCAAAAAGGATTACCGTTGTGTCTTCACGTGCTGTTGTGTGGGTGCGCGAGCAAATGCTTCAGCCAGCAGCCTGCACCAACAGAATATTGCTACTACCACGTGTTCATCGTTATCTGTCTACCACTAAGCTGCCTATACATACGTTCTACACTTCTGAATAAACGTTCTTTCGTTCTGCTGGCTACATTGGTATCTTGCTGGACCGGCGCTGCTATGCGCACGCCATGGCTGTGCTACATTGGCGATCAGGATGGACACCACCCATGCAGTGAAAAACGATCCCGAACCTGAGGCTTTGAAAAACCGAGCAACCGATGCGATCATGGCTCACCTCCTGTATGGTGGCCACCATACCTCCTGTTTATGAACTTTGAAGAAGGCAAAGATAAGTGGAGGCCATACCTTATTAAAGTCGAAGTATACTTTGTGGAGGTGCTGACACCCCCCCTGTAAAGTTGTTTGCGCTGCGTGACGCACGTGTCTCGCCCAAAAGTCGCATTTTGGCATACAACCGGGCGGTAGGTGGCGTGTTCACGAGCGTTGCAGTGAGCAATATGAAAATCGATGGTGAAGGCCCCGATGGATGGAAACTTAGCAGGATGAGCATGATATATTTATTTATTTTTTATTTATTTATTTATACATACTGCCAGTCCCAATGGGGACTATTGCAGGAGGGCAACCAAAGGATAATAAAGATACACTTACAATGAAGATGTGAAAATGTATGACTACAGATCTTATACGATATTACAAGGATTATATGGGAGCATAAACAATGTGGAGAAAAACATTTGGAACACAGATTTGGTACATAATAGACGGTTATTAATAACATGCAAGAAATATCACTAATAAACATGAAAGACTTTTCCATGCGTACGACACTGATACACTTATCATGATCAAAAGGCACTCAAGAAATAAAAAAAGAAGACATCAATTTAACTATGGGTGGCACGAATATGATTATTAAGCAACATCAAAAATGTATTCAAATCTTTACTATTGATTATACAGCCGGGTAATCTATTCCATTCTCTAATTGACTGTGGGAAGAAAGAATACCTGAAGCAGTTGCTGTTGAAACGGTATTCCTGTAAAGTTAATGGATGTTTATGGCGTGAGTGTCTAGTTTCCGAAATTGATATGAACCTAGAGCTGTCGATGTTTAACTGTTTATGAATGACTTGGAAGAGCATTTTTAAACGTGAGAGTTGAGCGCGATTTCGCAATGTTAGTAACCCAGATTTTGCTATTAATTCAGTAGGTGAATCGAGCAGACTGTATTTGTTGTAAATAAATCTAACCGCCTTTCTTTGAACACTTTCTAGCTTTTTAATTAGGTTATTTGTGGCCGGGAACCAGACTAAGTTAGCGTATTCTATTGTAGGTCGAATGAAGGTTTTATAGGCTAAGAGTTTTGTTTGAGGTGGTGCGGATTGTAGTCGTCTTTTAAGAAAAAATAATCTTTTTAAGGCTGAGGATGTAACGTAATTTACATGTGCCTCCCATCTAAGGTCACTAGAAATGACTAGTCCAAGATACTTATGCTGTTTCAGGGAAGTTAGTTGCGTGCCGCCAGTGGTGTAGGCAAAATTTGAAATGTTTTGTCTACGGGTTATTCTTAACAAGGCTGATTTATTTACGTTTAATGTCATCTGCCATTTCATGCACCAATCTGACACTGATAATAGAGCATTGCTGAGGACCATATGATCTGAAGGCGAGTTAATTTCTTTGTAAATAATACAATCATCTGCGAATAGCTTTATGTTCGTCCCGATGGATTGAGGCAAATCGTTGATAAAAATCAGAAATAGAATAGGAGCTAGGACGCCGCCCTGTGGTACACCTGAAGTAACTTGCGTTAGTTCCGATGTTTGCTGGTCTATTTTCACAAACTGCGTCCGATTGGTTAGATATGCTCTAATCCAGTTTGTGATTGGTCCTTTACCAATTGTCCCCTGCAATTTTTCCATGAGTTTTTGATGCGAGACCCGGTCAAATGCTTTAGAAAAGTCGAGTGAGATGAGGTCGATCTGCTTTTGATGGTCAATGGCCGATGACAATTCATGTATTAATTCGGTAAGCTGCGTAACGGTGGAAAGACCTTTACGAAACCCGTGCTGAGATGGTGTCAAAATGTTCTCGTTTTCAAGGTAAGTAGTTATATGTTTAAGAATAATATGCTCAAATATTTTACAGATTGTGCTTGTTAAGGATATCGGGCGATAATTAGCGACGTCAGCTTCACTACCCGATTTGTGAATTGGTACGACCTGTGCTATTTTCCAGTCATTGGGCAGTGAAGATTTTGTTAGGGACATGTTAAATATAATAAACAGATATTTAGTTACCCATTCGGCGTAACGTGTGAGAAACTCATTAGGTATATTATCAGGCCCTGGTTGTTTCTTGATCTTCGTTTTTAGCAAAAGGTCAAATATACCTGCTTCGTTTATACGGAGAGATTCAATGGGGTTTACTCCCTGAATTTCGAGAGGCGGTGGGATATCGTTATCTGTAGTGAAAACTGAGTGGAAGTAGTTATTGAAGAGATTAGCTCGGTCTCTACTTTCTTCTGGAGACATTGTACTATATTTTTTATTTTTTGGATTTAGGTAGTTCCAGAATTTTTGAGGTGCATCATTAAGAAAATTAGGTAGAGTATAAGAAAAGTAGTGATTCTTAGCTGCTTTAATTTGAGACTTCATTGAACTGATGGCTTCCGCAAGGTTTTTACCAGTTATGGGATTCGATGTTTGTTATGGCTTCCGCAAGGTTTTTACCAGTTATGGGATTCGATGTTTGTTTGAAAGACTTTCTTAGGCGCTTTACTTTACGTTTAGCATGAATAATGTCGCGATTTATCCATGGATTGAATTGTCTTTCTTTCTTTGTTTTAGAAGGTATATAGTGAGAGACGCAATACGAAACAATTTCTTTAAATTTCTGCCACAACGTTTCGATATCAAGATCCGGATTATCGGCAAGCTGCTCGAATGAGCTAAATTCCTATGATAAGTGGTCCAGTACACTAGTGTCATCAGCGTTGCTGAAATCAAGAAATGACAAAACTGAGTTTGAATTCTTGATACGTTCATGCAAGGGAATCGAACAGAATACTATCTTGTGATCTGATATACCATCAGTTAGCTCAATGATGGCCTCATCTGCAGGAAAGTGGTCACTAATAAAAACTAGGTCAAGTATATTTGAGGAACACCCTTGTACACGAGTGGGCTCTTTAACAATTTGGGAGAGGTTGAATGTCAGCATAGTATCAATAATAATGTCGGACGAAGATGATTGATGGTTCATGGTGAGCCAGTCGATATCAGGGAGGTTAAAATCGCCAACAAGTATAAGCCTACATGCAAGAGCGTGAATGTGCAGGTATTTATAGAGGGAATGCATTGCTTCCGAGTGTGACGAGGGGCTCCGATAAACGCAACCAATTATCATTGGACAGGCAGTCAAGTGCATTTTACAAAAAACTGCTTCCACCCCATCGACATCGGGGAGGGCCGTGAAGGCGATATCTTTTCTTATTAGGATGGCCACACCTCCCCCCCGTGTAGCTCTGTCTTTACGTAAGATTACATAGCTGGGTGGCGTTATTTCGAAGTCCCTGACGTCACTTGACAGCCACGTTTCGGTGAGTGCGACGAAGTCGGGATCTGTGCTGAGTAAAAATGATTCTAGGCAGGTTGTCTTCAGAAGAATGCTGCGAACGTTTATGTTTGCGAACTTTACTTGGTGCGTGACTGAGTGTTGCGTGGTCGCAACGCGCGCACATGGGATTCTTCGTTTTTTTGCTGAGGGCTGCGCTTTAGAGGCCGAATGCAGTTTACATCATCGTCCCATTCAAACACTTCGTTGTTGATTTTTAATTTGTCAAACACAAGATTTATCTTGTCACCTTCTAGTTTCCTTGCCTTAGCTGCTTGCCACAGTTTCTTTCTGATGTCGCGTACACGGGGAGTGAAATCTTCCCCCACCGCGATATTTAATCCCTTTAATTTATAGCAATTCTTCAGTATGGTAGTCTTTTCCCGGAAATCTAAAAGCTTTAGTATTATCGGCCGTGCTTTGTTGGCAGAAGGTCTTCCTAGTCTATGTATCCGTTCGATCGCCACGGGTTCTAATTCGAGTACCTTCTTTATTACATCTTCGTTAACCATTTCAGCAAGGTTCCTATCATTTTCTTTGCCGTTCTGTGGAATTCCATACAGTATTAGATTAGACCGTCGGGAACGGTTTTCAAGGTCATCTAGCCTGTTTTCCATAGCGGAAAGTGATTGTTGTAACTTGTTTACCGCGGTTACACATGAGGAAACCTTCTCATCAAGAGCTGCTACTTTTTCCAGTTTGGATTCTATAGCAGTGAGCCGGTCATTCTTAATTTCCTTGACATCATCAGCAATTTGTTGAATCTGTTTAAGGAGGAGGGTTAGGTCTGGTCCAGGTCCAGGGTTAGTTTCAACGTCTCCACAAAGTAACAGTAATTTCTTAATATGAGACAGCATTTCAGTCAATATTAAGCAGAGCAGCCCTGGGCACGGCAGCACAACTAGACGGCCGCACAACTATAAAGGAAAGGGGGACAAAGCAGACATAAACAACTACCGTCCTATAACAGTGACATTAGTGGTCTACAGGCTGGCGATGCAGATTATAGAGAAAGACTGCAGGCATGAATAGAGGATGAGGGGGTGCTGGGGGAACTGCAGAATGGGTTTCGGAAACACAGGAGGTTGGAAGACAATCTGTTCTCACTGACGCAGTGCATCGAAACGGCATAAAAGGAACACAAGCCCCTGTGGCTAGCATTTTCGGATATCGAGGGAGAGTATGATAGCGTGGTTCAAGAGGACTTGTGGGGAATACTAGACACACTGGGCGTGGAAGATAGAGTCACTAATCTTTTAAAGGAAATCTATAAAAGTAACAAGGTAGTAATAAAGTGGAGAAAACAGGTATCCAAGCCCACAGAGGTGAAACGGGGACTTAGGCAGGGGTGTCCACTGTCACCCTTATTATTCCTGATGTACCTACAAGAATTAGAGGCCAAATTAGAGGGAAGCGGACTTGCCTTCAACTTCTCTTTAGTCAAACAAGAAAAACTCATTGATCAGGCACTACCAGCATTAATGTACGCAGATGATATAGTGCTAATGGCTGACAACAAGAAAGATTTGCAGAGATTGATGGACATATGTGGTAATGAGGGAGATAGGTTAGATTTAGATTCAGAAAAGAAAAATCAGCAGTCATGATTTTTAATGATAAAGAAGGTATTGAGCCTAGAATACAGGAGGTCATGCTAGAGATAACAGACAAATACAAATATCTGGGCGGGTGGATAAGCAATGGGACCGAGTACCTAAGGGAACAAGAAACATACGTGACGACTAAAAGTAACAAGAATGCAGCAGTGATGAAAACTAGGGCACTGTGGAATTACAATAGGTGTGATGTTGTGAGAGGAATATGGAAAGGGGTCATGTTTCCTGGGCTGGCGTTCGGCAATGTGGTCTTGCGCATGAGATCAGAAGTTCAAGCAAGATTAGAAATTAAGCAACGTCGAATAGGTAGGCTTGCTTTAGGAGCTCACGGGAATACACCAAATCAGGGAGTACAAGGTGATATGGGATGGACATCGATTGAGGGCAGGGAAGCTAGCAGCAAGATAAAATTTGAGACGCGATTAAGAGAAATGGGGGAGCAGCGTTGGGCTAGGAAGGTTTTAGGCTACTTGTACATGAAGAATGTCGATACAAAATGGAGGAAGCGAACCAGGAAATTGACTGCTAAATACTTAGAAAACAGCAGGTGGCCAAACCAAAAATAACTATCGGTTAAGAAGAAAGTGAAGGAAACGTAGATCGACATGTGGAGAATTGGCATGAGCAACAAGTCCGGACTAGAGATCTATCGAACTTTTAAGCAGGAAATTGCCAAGAAAAGGATCTATGATAATACCCTGGGTAGTTCTCTACTGTTTGAGGCCAGGACGGGAGTATTGCGAACCAAGACATATCGGGCCAAATACGAAGGGGTAGACACGGTATGCAGTGCGTGTGGAGAGGAGGAGGAAACTGCCAAACTCTTGATAAAGTTCTGTAAAGGGCTTCACCCTATAATTAAGGATGATGGAACAGAGTTTTTCAAAGCACTGGGGTTTAGGGACGGGGAGGGCAAAATAGACTTTAAGCGGATATAATTAAATAGAAGAAGGTTGTCTGGTGGCTAAAGTGAAAGCACGAGTGAAAATTAAACCCTTCACTGCAAAGTACCAGTCATCAACTTTACTATTTAAAGAAAAAAAGATAAATCTAGTGGTTAGTTCTCTAAATATAATGGCTAGGTGGCATTAGCCGCTGCCCGATCTAAAGGGTACAGCCACATTCATTCATCCATCCATCTATCCATAAGGGTATAGCACGGAGGAAGGAAAGGTAGGAGAGGCCCTGACGTCACTCGTAGTGATGCCGCGATTAAGCCGGAAGTCGGCCATATTGACTGGGCAAATTCTCCTCACTTATTTACATCCTGTAAAGCAGAAGGCACGGCTCTCTCTCCGGCTCGGAAAGCACGTGAGCTGCGCCGCGCGCGTGTCGTGACGATCCGAAACTCTGGGCCATCGCGACACCTTCGGCGAAATCATTTCGTCCGAGTATTGACCGCGAGTAAGAGCTCTCACCGACAACGAAGCAAGTACAAGAGAACGCGCACTAGATGCACTGAAAACGGCGAGTGTTTTCGCGTCATCAATTCAGCAACTGCACAGACAACACCATCGGTCGTGCGTCTTCTCGGTTGCATTCCGCCACGCGGCAGATGCAGCGTCCGGCCACTATGTCCGTGTTCCGCGTGAAACTCACCGGCGTCAGCATTCTGCGACCATGGTGACTTTGAGCGCGCTGCAAGTGACACTTGAACGCAGTTGCTGTTACGTTGAGATTACATGCAATGCTGGGGGAGAGTATACGAAGCGGTACAGAAAAGGTGTTTTAATACCCACAAGCAAGTTGTTACGATACAAATAGAACACGAAACTACGTATGTGCACATGGTCCTCGTTGCATATTGCTGGGCTCAACAGCGTCGTCCATTGTCACAAGCAGAAGCACTGCCCAACCGTCACTGACTTGCAAGGCGTTCGTCGTCATTCCGCTTCGTCATGGTGCCCAACGCAATTTTGCTGGACACTAATTGGTTCAACCGCGTCATCCGCCGCAGGACATATGAATATGCACTCGTTCTACGCACTGTTGAAACCCCGTTACGGACAAAACGATTTGTAAACGTTGCTAAGAGTACATTAACTGCCAGGAGAACACTTCGTAACCAATAAAGCGGCGCAGAGCATGGATATTGTCCGCCACGGCTCAGCACGAGACCTGAGGAGGCACACATGCCACCGCCAGCCGCGGCCGCTCTATGCTAGACCAGCTCCACTGCACAAAACGTAACCATAACAACGCCGCCAATGCGCCCAGTGAATATGGCCACCATCATGTCATTTCCTCCACACTTTTCCCGTGGCGCACCGGCTAGGCATGCCCTCTCCTACCTTTCCTTCCACCGTGGGGTATAGTAACTGTACAGTGTCTAGAAATATACTGCCGTATATTTCTAGACACTGTAGTAACTGTAGCGCATAGGTCCACCATCATGGCGGTTTAGCAACTATAGTTACACGGTGGAGCCACGCTCTGTTTTCGCGGGTGACTTGATTAAGCCTGTCGTCCATCTTCGAAGCGTGTCGCCGATCGCCACTCGCTAGTCTACGTGCCTTGCATGTCAAAGACTGGCGAAAATAAAAAAAACGCCTGCTTTGGAAACTGCTACGGCAGTTCAAAAGAATTTCGCAGTTTGCCAGGCAACGCAACGCACAAAGGCATAGCGTAATGCCGTATAGCATGCACCACCGCTACCGCATAATCAGATGGCGCCAGCTATGAAAGATAAGCAACAACTCACAGACACGAACACGGCCGGATTAGACTGGTGCTAGATCGCGCCTGCGCGCTCGCCTTTTACGGCTTTTGCATCGGGTGTAGTGCATGCCTCTCGCCACTGCTTTGAGGGAGGCGCTGCAACCCTGACCTTCAGTTCGGACTGGCACGGCGGATGGACGTGTTTTTTGAGCGCTCCCGATTGACTGCGCAGATTAGTGGTTTTTTATGTTTCGAGCTTGCTTTTGTAGTTATTAAGGCAGCAGTTAAAACTTTTGTAGCACTTATTACATTGTACGGCTTTTCGGGGGTCAGTAACCAGGTATTTACTAGTTTGTGTGTGTTTGTGTTTTTCTTTTGTCATCTCATGGGGGAAGTGCACTTACACCGATCACGTAAATTTTTGTAGTACTGCTTAGGCTTTCTTTTTTTCATGGGAAAGGATGCGTCGTACGTCATGTTTTGTAATTATCGAGTGAGACAATTCATAAAGACAATTGGTGTCAAAATACATGGTTAAAAAGGCTGTAAGATGTTCAGGATGTTGGTTGGGTTTTAAAATTAACCAAAGTTCAGACGCTAATGGAGAGGAGGCTGACACCAAGTCTAAGCAATGTGAGGTCGAGGAAAAAATGAAGAAAATGATGGTTGCGCAGAGTGAACTGCTGATGAGAATCACTGAACTGGAGACTGCGTTGGCGACAGAGCAAGAGAAAACAAGGGCTAAGGGAGAAATTGAATACCTTCTACCGAAAACGAGAAAACCGCAAGTGGACATGGAGGAGCCCTACTGGCGAAAATAAGAACGAAATAGACTTTATAATGAGTGCACACCCTGGAATCGTGCAGGATGTGGAAGTGATTGGCAAGGTACGATGCAGTGACCATAGAATGGTACGGTCTCCAATTCGCCTAGACTTGAAGAAGGAACGACAGAAACTGATACGCAAGAAGCCAATCAATCAGCTAGCACTGAGAGGGAAAGTACAGGAATTCAGAGTGTCGCTGCAGAACAGGTACTCGGCTCTTAGTGAGGAAACCAACCTTAGCGTAGATACAATGAATGATAATCTGACGAGTATCATTACGGAGTGTGCAGTGGAAGTTGGAGGCAGGGTAGTTAGACAGGACACTGGCAAGCTTTCCCAGGAAACGAAGAACCTAATTAAGAAGCGTCAAATCATGAAAGTGTCAAGTACAACAGACAAAATAGAACTGGCAGAGCTTTCGAAGTTGATTAATAGACGTAAGGTATGCGATGTAAGAAAGTAAAACATGGAGAGAATTGAACACGCTCTGAAAAACGGAGGAAGTGTCAAAGCATTCAAGAGGAAACTTGGGATAGGCAAAAGTCGGATGTATGCACTAAGGGACAAAGAAGGCAAAATAACTACCAATATGGATAGGATAGTTAAAATAGCGGAGGAGTTTTACAGAGATCTGTACAGTAGCCGAGACAACCACGACCTTAGTACTATCAGAACTAGCAGTATCCCAAATTACACCCCACCAGTAATGATAGAAGAAGTCAGAAAAGCTTTGGAGAGCATGCAAAGGGGCAAAGCTGCTGGTGAGGATCAGGTAACATCAGATCTGCTGAAAGATGGAGGACATATTGTGTTAGAAAAACTAGCCACCCTGTTTACGAGGTGTCTCCTGACGGGAACAGTACCAGAGTCTTGGAAGAACGCTAACATCATCTTAATACATAAAAAAGGAGATGACAAGGACTTGAAGAATTACAGGCCGATCAGCTTGCTCTCTGTAGTATACAAGCTATTTACAAAGGTAATTGCTAACAGAGTAAAGAAAACATTAGAATTCAATCAACCAAAGGAACAAGCAGGATTTCGAACAGGCTACTCAACAATTGACCACATTCATACTATCAATCAGGTAATAGAGAAATGCTCAGAGTATAACAGACCACTATACATAGCCTTCATAGAGTACGAGAAGGCATTTGATTCAGTAGAAATATCAGCCGTCATGCATACACTGCGGAATCAGGGCGTAGATGAAGTATATATAATTATTCTGGAAGAAATCTACAGGGGATCAACTGCTACCATAGTGCTTCATAAAGAAAGCAACAGAATACCAATCAAGAAGGGTGTAAGGCAGGGGGACACAATTTCCCCAATGCTATTTACCGCGTGCTTACACGAGGTTTTCAGAAGCCTAGAATGGGAACAGTTAGGGATAAGAGTCAATGGAGAATACCTTAGTAACCTGCGCTTCGCCGATGACATTGCATTGCTGAGTAATTCGGGGGACGAATTGCAACTCATGATTATGGAGTTAGACAAGGAGAGCAGAAAAGTGGGTCTTAAAATTAATCTGCAGAAAACGAAAGTAATGTACAACAACCTCGGGAAGGAGCAGCGCTTCGAGATAGGTAACAGTGCACTTGAAGTTGTAAAAGACTATGCCTACTTAGGGCAGGTAATAACCGCAGAGCCGAACCATGAGATCGAAGTAACTAGAAGAATAAGAATGGGGTGGAGCACATTCGGCAAGCAGTCTCAAATTATGACAGGTAGATTGCCACTATCCCTCAAGAGGAAGGTGTATAACAGCTGTATCTTGCCGGTACTTAGCTACGGAGCAGAAACCTGGAGACTTACAAAGAGGGTTCAGCTTAAATTGAGGACGACGCAGCGAGCAATGGAAAGAAAAATGGTAGGTGTAACCTTAAGAGACAAGAAGAGAGCAGAGTGGATTAGGGAACAAACGGGGGTTAGGGATATCATAGCTGAAATCAAGAAGAAATGGACATGGGCAGGGCATGTAGCGCGTAGACAGGATAACCGCTGGTCATTAAGGGTAACTGACTGGATTCCCAGAGAAGGGAAGCGGGTCAGGGGGAGACAGAAGGTTAGGTGGGCAGATGAGATTAAGAAGTTTGCGGGTATAAATTGGCAGCAGCAAGCACAGGACCGGGTTAACTGGCGGAACATGGGAGAGGCCTTTGTCCTGCAGTGGACGTAGTCAGGCTGATGATGATGATGATGATGATGAAGGGAGAAAGGCTCCAGTCCACCGAGGAGGCACTAGCGAAGGTGAACAAAGGAGCGGCCGACGGAGAGAACGGTGGGGCACCGGCAACCAGAACGGTGGAGAAAAAAGAGCAAGCAAGTTCGGAGAAAACAGGTTCAGCCGGTTGGTCGCAAGACCCAGCTTCAGAGAAGTAGTGGTGGGCTGGAAGGGGACAAAGTAGCCGGCATCACAGGTGCAAGTAACCCCCAGGAGCAGGACGCTGCAGCTGAAAAGTCACAGCAGGTGATAATCGCCGGGGACACGAATTTAAATCGATGCACAGAAGCAATGCTCTCTGTATTATACAAGCTATTTTCAAAGGTAATTGCTAACAGAGTTAGGAAAACATTATAATTCAGTCAACCAAAGGAACAAGCAGGATTTGGAACAGGCTACTCAACAATCGACCACATTTATACTATCAATCAGGTAATAAAGAAATGCTCAGAATATAACCAACCACTATACATAGCCTTCATTGATTACGAGAA
Source organism: Rhipicephalus annulatus (assembly GCA_013436015.1). NCBI lineage: Eukaryota > Metazoa > Arthropoda > Arachnida > Ixodida > Ixodidae > Rhipicephalus > Rhipicephalus annulatus. Next base: position 259,965 of record WOVY01002418.1, read on the forward strand.
GGCGTTTGATTCCTCTAGGCATTCTACATCCGCTTTCCACATGTGCGTCCCCACCACTTCTATCCCTTCTCCCTCACTATTTCTCTCTTGCCTCACAAAGCTGAAGCAGACCACGTAAGTTTACCACTTTCTTGCTGAAAAAAAAGCAACTGCTCGAGCCACACAGCCGTTCACTGGCCACCACGTAGATATGAGCATTAGATCTTGACTTCTAAGGTAGTGCCGATGAGGGATTTCTTTTGTGCGATGCTAAACAATGATTATTCGTGGCGTGTGTGTGAACTAACAGCATACTGAAACTTCTGCTGAAAAATGGTCTTGCAAACAGTTATTCTGCTCAAAACGAATTGTCCTTAAGCTGTGCGCATTTTTTTATATTATCCTTCTCGAATCACTCTTGCTCTCTTTCTCCCTCTCTCTCTCTCTTGACTCTGGTCGCAGTTCGCGATGACAGGCATAACTGCTCAGCTTCTAGACGCCGTGGGACGCGTGAAACCACTGGCCGTGTCCGTGGTCATTAGCACAGGCAGCATGGTGGCCCTGGGTGGCGTTTACTTCAGCGTCTCGCACGACGAACAGGCCATGGACACGCACCTCGCCGCTCGTCTCACCGTAGTCTGCAAGGTGAGCTGCAGTCGCTACCTCTCTCCTCTTACCCCCTCCCCTCCGCATCTTCTAGAGAAGTGTTCGCTCGAGATTCTTTCTACACTCCACAGAGATTACCATAGCATCACCGCTTGAGTAGAAAATGACATCATGCTACTAAAAATTAGAGCCGATCGTCACTTACACGCAGTGCACGCTTAACCAATAGCGCAGCACAAATAATGACTTTCTAGTGTCCACACAAAAAGTTGATGTGAGGGACGTTCTCGATACGGGGTCGATATAAAGGGAACAGGGCCGATATTAGATATTTTTAAACACATGCCATCGTTCAGGCATGCGAAAATTGACTATAGAATGCACGTGCGTCCTCGAGCCATCGATAAAACTCACAGCTGCTTCATGCTGACATCTGCTTGTCATTACTCAATATTTTGTTTGCATATGATGAGGTACCGCTGTATCATACAGTAGCATCGCGTCTATCAAGAACGTAAGTTGAAGGCTTACCGGGAGAAATTTTGATCATGGAGTGAACTTTAAAGCTGCACACACTTTTGTGTCCCTCAAGGTAATCGAATATGCAAACGTATTCGCGTAACACTGGCATTTCTTACTGTCAATAACTGCAGCCAGAGGCCTGATAATTTAGATAAAGACAAAGAACTCAACGTTACTTCTCCCATGAATTGAGGCATACGTGCGTTCGGACGATCGCAGGTGATCTTCAGCATCGGTTTCTCTCTTGGCCTCGGTCCGGCGTCATGGACTCTCGCCGTCGAGCTGGCTCCGCTACGGAAGAGCGGCTTTGAGTTCGGAAGCGTCTGCGCTTTTCATTGGGCCTCGGCGCTCGGCATCATCAGCCTGTTCACCATCCTGGGCACCAATACCGGATCGCTGGCGCTGCTGGTAGTCCTGTCGGGCCTCGTCACGTTCACGGGTGGCATGACCGCCTTTAAGCTGCTGCCCGACACACGAAGCGTAAGCCTCGAGGGCATTCTATTGCAGGGCCAGGGCGACATGCGCAGTCGTGGACCGTCAAACGTTGTTTACACGCTCAAGTCTACTGACGCGATGCTGCAGTCGTCGAAGAAGCACCACAAAGAACCAACAACAACGCGAGGCGAACAAAAGAAGCGGCCGAAGAGCAGAAACTCTGAGACCCTGTCGCCGAGAGGAGTGGTCGCTAAGGGGTCACCCAAGCCTAAAGTTGAAGCTCAGGCTAAACACCAGGCCAAGCATCAAGCGAAGGCCGAGTCTAACGACGAAGTCGAGGCTGGACTACACGCGCAGGCTTCGGTTGAATCAGGGGCTACGGAAGTGGTTGCGTCGGGTGAAGACGTTCTCAGCGGAGCAACGTCGTCCATAGCTTCACCCACTGAAGGAGCTCCAGAAAGCAGGAGTTAATGGACGCCACAGAGAAGGGCTAGACGCGGCGTCTTTCTCCCGCAGACGTGCGTCTCTTTCCTGCAGATGGGCATCCCTCTCCAGCAGAAAGGCGTCTCTCCTGCAGAATGACGTATCTCCCGCAAAACGTCACTGGACGTCGGATTACGTCGGCTTAGTTTGATTCTGCCAGGAGCAGTCTGTTTCAAGTGGATGGGGGTGCTGGCACCACTCGAGTAGAGGCGCGTTACCTCATAACATCACGCCGTCTACACGTGTGCAGTATTTTAAAGTATCAATGAATGCATTTTCTCATTTATGTTTTGAAAGTATTTCCATGTTCCTGCGAAGTACAAAATGTTGCGATGGCAATGAGTGTTCTTCTTTCTTTAGCATGTATTAGTAAATTTTTCGACGAAGTTATCGTACTTGCAGACATGCTTAAGGAGAGAAGGTGAGCAAACATTATGGAAGAACCTTTTTTTCCTTTTTTTCTTTTTGCATTATTTGAAATCTGCGGCCTTTTCTAAGTCAGACTCATTCATTTGGTCGTTTCAGAAAAAATTTCTCTCTAAAAACAAATTTTCAAAATTTTCAAACTATGCAGCGGCCTGCGATGCCCCCATGCTTACGTAGCAAGGAATTCGTTGCAGTTCAAGCATCATAGTCATATGATGAGATTACACTTTGCGAGCTGAATTGCATCTGCACATTTAGTAAGCAAAGGGCCTAGAACTACGGAAACGAAAAAAAAAATTGCCCCCACCTCCCCTAAGGCAATCTTGAAGAAACGCAAATGCATTTTTGCGCCACGAGAATGTGACGTGGTAATTTTAATGGCGTGAATTATTGACGAGAAAGGATTTGTAACGAAACTATTTGTTTACACATTCATCAGATAGGGAATGGTCGACAGTGAGGCTCACGCTTCACTCCATTTTTTTATACGTAAGAGCGAGTGGACGGCAGAGTGGGGCGCAGGGAGGAGAGAGACAGCGAGATGAGTGGCGAAGCACTCCCCTACCCTCTCCTACACTCGCTCTGCACACGCCCGAACTCCGCTGAGCTCTAGCACACCAGCTAATTCACCCGCACCACCTGCTCCTGTTTCTAGGGACGATGATAAGTGTGCGTGCCCGCAGCTGTTGCTATGGGAGAGGGAGTGAGAGCGGAGAGACAATACTTGCCGGCGCGCGGAAATCAACAGACTCCTGACATGCCCCGACGAAGTTTGTTCACATAAAAAATCGGCGGCACCAAACTTTTTGCCGTAAAATCCGTATTATTACAAAGGCGTGACGCCAACATGGTCCCGAAGGCGTCACTGCTCCGATACTCGCCTCTGCCAAAGTCACTGGCAGTTTGGTAACGTGTTTTTCTCAGCTCACGACTGCTTCTGAGCAGAGCTGATAGACGAGCGGACCAGACGACGGTGAGTTAAGGCAAGGTTTATATACAGCATTTAAATAGAGGCGGTAAATATTCGGCACTGGGGCCGACAGCTTAGAGACTCGAAGCAACGAGATGTCTTCTCTGACGCATACGTGGACTTCTCTATGACGCATAGGTCAGCTGCTGCCAACGCGCAGCTTGGCTTTTTTATAAGCACCGGGTGGACCTTTACGTCACCAACGTCTAATCAGAAGTGCCCCTGGTCGTGATGTCACATTCCTCCAGTCAGGAACCGCCGCTGGGTTGCGTCATGATCCTTGAATCCGGAGCCGCTGCGCGAGGTTGCACCCGAGAATGAGTGATGTTGCCACGCATTGCGTAAGACTCGCCAGACTGGATGCCGCCGCTTGCATTAAGTCGTTGAGATGATGACGTCAGGCGAGCTCGCTCGCTGGCCTTGACACAGATTGCCTTTAGAGAGGCAACGACGTTCAGCGTGGACTCCCAGGCGTACCAGCACCCCGCCGCCAGACAATTCGCCGGAACGATGAGCTGCTTCCACGTGGCTCGGATGTCGGGCACGCTCGTTCGCCAGGTGCCTCCAGGTTTCCCTCCATTGCCAGTGGGAGGATGTAGCTCCAGGCTAGTTCCGTGAACACATTCCATTCTTGAGGACGGATCCCAGCTCCACAGGCTTGTCGCCACAACTTGTCGATTAGCCTCGCTCGTCTCTTCTGACGATTATTGGTCTCAGCACTTGTCGATGGTTCTGCAACTAGTCAAGAACGGTTCAACAACAGACAACACACGACACAAGCAAGTGCCCTCAGTTACCCAACAGAACACCAGACAAAAATAGTACAACATATGTCTAGCTACGTGTCAATCGAAATTTCGTTCCCTCTACATTAAGAGGCACATATGGGACGAGGCACAAGACTCTTAAATTGAGAACTCAAATTTTTACACGTACAACAACGTACTTAAACAGAATACGACATAAAGTTGTCCCCTTGAGATCACTCTGGACGAGAGCTCTCAGCTAGGGCCGTGATGAGGACAAAATTTTGCCCCGACTCGCCAGCGAAATACCGAAAAGTGGAGAAGATTCTAATTGACATACACGGCTTAATGTCTCTGCATTAGCGTTAAGCTTTCGTTTCTTGTAGCGAACTTCTAAGTTGTGCTGTTAGAGTATCGTGCTCCACCTCAGTAACCCGTCACTTTTAGGCGACATGTTTCGGGCGACATGTGGATGGTGCCGCTTGCATGCGGTCGTTGAGATGAGGATGTCAGGCGGACTCGCTCGCTGGCCTTGACATAGATTGCCTTTGCAGAGGCAACGACGTTCGGTGTGGACTCTCAGGCATAACAGTATGTGGCCGGGAACGTCTTAGTGGTGTTATCAGTGGCAGGCACCCAAAGTATTATTGTTTGACCATTAAAAGAAACACAGCCAGCTTGGTAGACATGGGAAAAGCTGTCCAGGCCACATATCATATGGCATCAAAGGACATCCATCCATCCAACGGTCGTTGCCCGAAGAACGCCGACACTTGGTGTAACTTCAACAAAGCGAATACCTGCGTCGCTGTTCAGGTAAACGAACACCTTCTCGAAACGTGAGAGACCAAGCTCGTCTTGGAGGACCTGGACCAACGACGACGTCTCGTCGCCAGGGCCAAGGAGGCAGCGAAGGCCAGAGGGTTTTTGGAGTGAGGAGACGTCCCACCTAAGATGGACGTGGAACCCACACCGCTACACCGTTTCGAAAAATAAACAAATATTTCTAACCCTAATTCAATGATATCTCGTTAGTTCATAAAGGGCACCTTTCTGCATTTGTTATTGAGGCTGTTGAGCCAAAATATTGCCACCTGATATGCTTGGGTGAGATCCGGGAGTGGAAGAAGACAAAGACGATGTGTCTGAGCTGCTGCTTGGCTAGTCGACTCAACGAACCCAATAAACCAAGATTGTCTTAAGAAACGTGACAAGACTGGTGGTGTTGCTAGGTACAACGTCTCACGATCCACCCGATGCCCAAGACCCCGTCCAGCAGCCGGAACACAAGCCCTGCACCCGTGGACACTCCTGTTCACAGAGTAAGCCACCGCCAATGAGGCCTACCACCTGAGACACCAACCACTGACGCAGCGACTATGACTTCGACACAAGATCCCGTGGAAGCTCCGACACCTTCCACGCCGATCTACTGCACCGTCCAGAACCCGCTTATGCCTAGCCCCTTTCATGGAGAGCAGCATGAAGATGTTGACGACTGGCTGAGTGAGTTCGAACGTGTCGAAGCGATAAATTACTGGGATGATGCCGCGAAGCTCCGGAACGTGTACACTTGCCTGAAAACGGTGCCAAGACGTGGTTTTTGAACAGGAATGATGTTCTGACATCTTGGCGCGAGTTCCAGCGTCGCCTTCTGGAGACCTACAGGAGTCCCGACCGCCGCGAACGAGCGGAGCGTGCACTACAATCACGCATCCAGATGCCAAACGAGACCGTCTCGATGTGCGTTGAGGACATGACACGGCTTTTCAAGCGAGCGTATCCTGCTATGGCAGAAGAAAAAAAGTTGCGCCACCTCATGCGTGGTGTGAAGGAACAACTTTTTGCTGGTTTGGTGCGTAGTCCCCCTAAGAGTGTTGCTGAGTTCCTTACTGAAGCGGCAACAATGGAGCAAGTACTGCACCAACGGTCTGCCCTGTTTGACCGTCAAGTGAATGCTGCCTCAACCCCCGAAATTTTCGCCACCCCTGGGAGCAAGAGCCCCGAATGGGTTCGCGAGATCATCCAATCTGTCGTCCGGGAATAAATAGAAAAAATGTACGGGACAAGACCAATCGATGTTGGTTCTATCACCAGTGTCATCCGTGACGAGGTCCAACAGGTGTTGCACGCCCATCGTTTTCCGCTGATGTCGGTTGATCCGGAAGCAGCTCCTGTGTCTACTGACAGTCGCCGTCGTACGTACGCGGAAGCCTTGCGATCTGCCACGCCTCGTTCTGGTCAAGGAGTCCCGACCCAGCCGGTGCCGCACGTCCCGATCCAGACAGTGCCGCACGTTCCGCTTCAGACAGTTCCATACGTCCCGATCCAGACAATGATGCCGTCAGTCGCGATTCAGTCGGCGCACGCTGGTTTGGACATCGATGGTCGCCGTGCACCGACGCGCAAGTCTGATCTCTGGCGTACGCCGGACAGACAACCCCTCTGCTATCATTGCGGTGAGGCTGGTCACATTTACCGCGAATGCCCATACCGGCAACTTGGCCTGCGTGGATTTTCCGTCAATTCACCTCGTCCCCAAATTGGTCAAAGGCCGAGGGACATCGAAGAGTATCTCGCGCAACAGCGTGCACCTTTACACGACGTCGATCACGGTCCCCATCTCCGAGGAAACACGCAGCCACTGGGTCACGTTTCGATGTGACGGCACGGGAACGCTCTCCAAGCCCCCACTGGGAAAACTGAAGGCAGCGGCCTTCGGGGGCAAGGTCGCTGAGACTCAAAGTGCGGAAGACCTCCCATCGACGCTTGCACGCAACACGGAAGACATTCAACCAGAAAATAATCGCAGTACCGAAGAAACGCCGAAATCCACATTTGAACCCAATGACCGCGTGTCACTTGACATACCTGTGCTGATTGACGGTTTTCAGGTCAATGCATTGATAGACACTGGTGCAGACTACTCGATCATCAGCGGGAGGCTAGCAAAAGATCTCAGGTAAGTGATTACGCCGTGGAATGAAACGCGAATTCGAACTGCTGGAGGACACGTTGTAACACCACGGGGTTGCTGTACGGCAAGAATTAAAATTCGTGCGTCAACGTTTGTGCTCAGCTGCCTCGTTCTGCGCGACTGTTCACGTCAGCTGATTATCGGCATGGACTTTCTTCGGGAATACGGTGCCATCATAAATCTCCGTGAACGCATCGTGACCTTCTCTACTCAAGGCGCAACAGATCGAGACGCTGATAACTGCCGTAGACCTGCGCTGCGTGTTGCTGACGACAGTGGGACGCTGCCGCCCCGAGCGACTGTTCCCATCGAAGTCATTTGTGAAGACCTCCGGGACGGTGACGTGGTGGCTGAAAGCAACCTATCACTTCTGCTACTCCAAGGTGTATGTGCTGCCCGAAGTGTTGTGCGTGTCCGTAACGGACAGTCACACATACTAGTTACGAACTTCAACTACGAGCACCGGCATCTTTTCCGCGGAACCACCGTAGCCTATGGAGACCCTGTTGCCGACGTCACGGAGTGCTTCGCGTCCGAGGAAATGCATGAGGATGAAGAATTCCTAGACCACATCGACATTAATTCGACGCTGTCAGACAAGAGAAAGGCTACACTTCATGTCCTTTTAAAGGAGTTTCGGTCTTGCTTCGCCTCTTCTTCCAAAGTCCATCAAACACACCTCGCCAAGCATCGAATTATTACCGACGATGACGTCCGCCCCATCCAGCAGCAGCCTTATCGCGTTTCTTCCAAAGAACGTGCGGCTATTCAGACACAAGTGAAAGATATGCTCGATGACGGGATTATTCAACCATCCAGCAGCCCTTGATCCTCGCCAGTCGTTCTAGTGCTGAAAAAAGACGGAACACTGCGATTTTGTATCGACTACAGGAAGCTTAATAGAGTCACGAAAAAAAGACTTTTACCCGCTTCCACGGGTCGACGACTCTCTCGACAGATTGCGACGCGCGAAGTATTTTTCGTCCATCGATCTAAAGAGTGGCTATTGGTAAATTGAAGTGGATGAACGAGACCGAGAAAAAAACAGCGTTTGTGACTCCAGACGGACTTTACGAATTCCGTGTTCTTCCCTTCGGCCTCTGTTCTGCCCCAGCCACTTTTCAAAGGATGATGGACACAGTTCTCGCTGGCTTGAAGTGGCAAAGCTGCCTTGTCTACCTCGATGATGTGGTCATCTTTTTCGAGAGCTTCGAAGAACATCTGAAGCGTCTGAGAAAGGTTCTGGACGCCATTCGCACAGCTAAACTCACGCTGAAACCCCAAAAATGCCATTTCGGCTACGAAGAACTGAAATTTCTGGGGCATGTCATTAGTGCGGATGGAGTGCGACCTGATCCAGTCAAAACTGCTGCCGTCGCCGCCTTCCCTGTTCCATCAGATAAAAGAGCAGTACGCCGTTTCCTCGGCTTGTGAGCGTATTATCGCCGATTTATCGCCAACTTCTCGAAGATAGCTGAACCTCTTACGCGACTCACTCGAGATGACGTGCCTTTTACTTGGAGTGCAGAACAAGATGCAGCGTTCACAGAGCTACGGCGGAGAATGCAAACAGCCCCTGTTCTTGCCCATTTTGATGAGGACGCTGCTACAGAAATTCATACAGATGCCAGCAACGTCGGATTTGGCGCTGTCCTTGTACAACGACACGGTGGCGTTGAACATGTAATAGCTTACGCCAGTCGTACTCTTTCTCGAGCCGAGACCAACTATTCTACATCGGAAAAAGAATGCCTCGCAGTCGTGTGGGCGACGACCAAGTTTCGGCCTTACCTCTACGGTCGTCCCTTCAAAGTGGTGACTGACCACCACTCGCTCTGCTGGCTGGCAAATCTCAGAGATCCATCCGGCTGTCTCGCTCGGGGGAGTTTGCGTTTGCAGGAGTTCGATATTACGATTGTGTACAGGCCAAGGTGCAAACATGAAGATGCCGACGCGCTTTCTCGAGTGCCTGTGGGGCACGCTGTCAGGGGCTCCGAGGGTGAAGATGCCTTTCTCGGAGCAGTCAGCGATTCCGAATTTATGTCAAAACAGCGGGCAGACGATGAATTACGCTCAGCTATTGATTCCCTGGAAGGCCGAAACTCTCAGGTCCCTCGACACATTGCTCGCGAACTGTCCTCTTTTTGTCTAAGAAGAGGCATTCTTTACAAGAAAAACGACCGTGGTAGCGACAAAGCCTTCCTACTCGTTGTTCCTACAGAAATGCGGGATGAGATCCTCCTTGCGTGCCACGACGAGCCCACGTCAGGACATTTGGGCTATTCGCGAACTCTCACCAGAGTACGCCAACAGTATTACTGGCCGCAACTATCAAAAGTGTACATCGATACGTGAAAGGCTGCCGTGAGTGCCAGCGTCGCAAGACTCCACCTGTGAGACCCTCAGGCCTGCTCCAGCCGATCGCACCACCACAGACACCGTTTGACCTCGTGGGAATGGACCTTCTTGGACCCTTCCCTTTGTCGTCCTCTGGGAACAAATGGATTATAGTTACAACAGAATATCTCACTCGGTATGCTGAAACAAAAGCGTTACCCCGTGGCACATCCTCTGAAGTCGCGCAGTTCTTCGTGCACCAAATCGTCCTACGGCATGGTGCCCCGTCATGCGTGATTACGGACAGAGAGACGTCATTTACAGCACGAATGATGGAGGACATTTTTAAATTGAGGTGCACAACTCATCGAAAAACGACGGCTTATCACCCGCAATCGAATGGACTGACAGAGAGGCTTAACAAGACCATAGCGGACATGCTGTCAATGTACGTTGACGTACAACACAAAACCTGGGACGAAATTTTTCCATACATCACGTTTGCATACAATACGGCAACGCAAGAAACAACGCAATTTCCGCCTTTCCGTCTCGTTTACGGACGCAACGTGCGAACCATGCTCGATGCTATGCTTCCCTGTGACAAAAGCAATGAAATCGCCCCAGACGCTGAGGAATACACTTAATACGCCGAAGAAGCTCGTCAGCTAGCTCGCATAAACACCAGTCACAAACAAGATGAAGACGCACGACGTTACAACCTCTGCCATCGAAACGTCACCTACCACCCTGGGGACCGAGTGTGGTGAGGCCCCTGTCTGGCGACCAGGCTTATCCGAAAAACTCCTAAGCCGTTATTTTGGACCGTACAAGGTTCTTAGACGTGTCGCCGATCTTACCTATGAGGTATTTCCGGACGGCGCAGCGTCTTCTCGTCGACAGCTTCGGCCCGAAATCGTGCATGTCGTTAGGCTGAAGCCCTACTTCACACAGTAGCCCTTGTGGTTCACGTGTTGCGACATGCCGTGACATTGTGCTGCTGCTGCTGCGGCTGCTGTTCATGTTCTCCTGTGTTTTTATGCCTTTGTTTTTGCGCTTGGCGCAAGCATTGGCAAAATTTCCTCATTTGCGCTGCGAGTACTGGCACACTCCCTCTTTTGGTTCTCTATATCTGCGTGTGTATGCCTTCATTTTTTTCGTTACGAACATCGAGTCGATGCTTTCAAAGGGGGGACTAATGCCACCTGATATGCTTGGGTGAGATCCGGGAGTGGAAGAAGACAAAGACGATCTGTCTGAGCTGCTGCTTGGCTAGTCGACTCAACGAACCCAATAAACCAAGTTTGTCTTAAGAAACGTGACAATATTCAGAGCTAGCTCATCCAGATTTACCTGGGAAATACCTCCATGGGAATACTCATAACCCCAACGAGTCATTGAATCGTCGTGTATGACTGCGCTCCAGTAAACGTTATCCCGTGATACCGAACACTGAATATATTGTCGACGAGGGCGTTGACAGCATCATTGCCGACGAAGATGGCGATTTCGGCAGAAACGTTCTCTCTGCTGTCGGAGAACACGGCAAAAGCGGAATGGTCTGTATCTGGTCGTTGCGTCTAAGGAGGGTCTTTTACAGTTCGCCGGACCGCGACTTCACCCCAAGAAGTCGCCGTTCATAGTTTCCCCTGTTGGGACTTGGTGACCGGCTCCTGAAAGGAGCGGAAGACAATGAGGGCAAACTGGGTGACGTAGACCGGCGAGGCGACGGTGATCTCGACTGGTGGTGCTGATTAGTCGAAGGAGTTCGCTGGCCCGTGAGATAAGCTTCGATTTCGCGGGGGTGCTCACCGTAACGCGGGCATCAATCATCATGATGGAAGCTGCGGAGACCTAGTTGCCGGTATTGACTGTTCCAGTATACGTGACCTGCTTCACCGCAGTGATAGCAGAGCGGACGGTTATCCGAGGTGCGCCACGTGCCTGCCTTTCTACCACTTTGTTTTGAGGTAGACGGCAGATAGATGGGTGTGCTCGGAAACCTTGAGCCGAGAGGTGGGCTTGGAGCAGTGTCGTGGAATGACTGCATAGCCTGGTACCTTGGCCGCATAGCAGGATCTGTAGCCGGTGGCGCAGGTGATCGCAATGCCGCTGCGTATGTCAGGACTGGGGCCTCGAGAATCGGTGGTGCGATCGGGGCCAGGGGTGTGACGGCCTGCCGGACTACATCCGTGAGGGCTGACACAGGTTGATGGGATCCCATTGCCTGAAGCTGTCGCAATTAGTTCCGAATACTTCGAATGAAGTCTGTGAGGGCCTGTCTCTCGCTGTCAGAGCCGATAGAGCATGTGGTGGCCGCGATCTGGCGTTCGTATTGTGACGACCGCTGCTGCAGCGTACGTTCCATAGTGGTCGCCTCACTGATGAACTGGGTGACTGCCGTCGGTAGATTGCGCACGAGCCCAACGAAAAGCTGTCCTTTTATTCCGCGCATCAAATACCGCACCTTCTTTTTTTCGGACATGGCAGGGTCCCCCCGCTTGAAGAGCCGAAGCATGTCCTCGACAAACATAGATACTCGTTCGTTCGGCCGTTAGTTTGGACCGCCTGGCTTGTCATCGAGGTTGCCATCTTTCTGGGTGTCGATGCCAAGGGACCGAATTCAGGGGATAACCCACGCAGGCGGCGGCTGCTTCTTGCTCTGAGAGATGTAGCTGTCTCCACGATGGCCGACACAGCCGAAGTACACGTACCCGGCACCTCCATCAGTAATGTCTCGAGCAAAACAAGACCTGTAGCCAGGAGTTCACCTGAACCAGAGCAACGTTTGTTTGTTTGTTTCCCTGGGAGGCTGGCTCATACCCACTCAGGGGGATTGGCCAAGAAAGTGTAGTGCAGTTTTTCTGTAATCATTTTAACAATGTTTAATGAGCAACGAAAATGTTCGCTTCTTCTTCGCAGCCCAAAACGAGTATGAGCCACAGCGGCTCGTTCATCAATGGTGGCAATGTGCACTGTTGATATTACGCTCAGTTTTAACGGTTGCAATATAGCCCGTGTATATGTGCTGAGCTCCTTTGAACTTTCGCCGGGGCACTGCTCAGTGCAGGGCCTACGCACCATTGACTGGCGTCGACAGTATTTTGCTCTCGGCGCTGCACAGCAGGCGACAAAGAATGCTCGCCAGGCAAGACGTTTGCACACAAAAAGAAAAAAATATATATTGGTAATGAATATCTGGCTGGTACCTATTTACATTTACTTTTATCTTGTTTTACTTTTGAACTAAAGCACATAAATCAGCTTTGAATACGATTATTTCAAAACAGGTTTTTTATTTTTATCTCAGCAACAACAGGAAGTAGAAACAAAGTTCGGCCAGTATTTAGATGCTGTAACGGTGAATATGTTGAAGCAGAATTATTGTTGTGTGAGGAAGCGCTCTCATTATACACACTTGTTTGATATTACTGAGCCATAGTTAGGTACCTGAAGAAAAAATACAAAAATTGAGCGTTGCAAGTTTCAATGGTGAATCTGCTTCAGTAAAGGTCACAATTGCAATAATAGTAAAATAACTACAGTTCCTTTTATGGGTACAGAGAAAAAGATACATAAAATTCGTCTACAAGAGATGGTGGAAATCAGGCTTACTCTGATCCCTTAAGTTGTAATGTCGTTGTCTTACAGGTATTCAGCACAGCAGAGGATCAGCGAGATAGAAACCTGCCCGCCGAAGGTTGAGTTCGCTGTTGTATTATCGTTGGTCGTTTACTTTTGTCTCCTTGCCGACGATGTTGCCCCAACTGATATCATCGGTTCAGGCGTTTTTTTTTTCTTTTTTATAAACAAGTTTGGTCTGTTAAGGCACCGGTGTTTACAGATTCCTAGTTCATGCTCCAATTTGCTTAGGCAGGCTGGATGTTGAGAAATAAAGCCCGTTATTATGAGTAATAAAGCCTTTTATAACATCGAAGGAACAACCAGGTTTCACACAATGTAAATAGCGTAAGGAGTGGATCGTCTAATGGACCATTACAAAAGGTTGTTTTTGATCACGCAATAACTGTGGCGTGTACCAACTTCAGGTATAATTTGTTATCATCGTCAGCCACAGCATGAACAATTGGCACAAAATTCCTTGCAAGGGTTTTTCGGATAAAACGCTTCTCAAAAGAATGACGAGAAATAGTATAGCGAATGCTGGCCTACATACCCAGAAACTACAATGATCAGTGCTGTGGTTGGTATCCATCAAGTGTACTTGCAGCCGTTACCCAATGTGTGTATGGAAAGGGCTATGAAAAGCTGCTTTCCTAGCTTTAGCTGCGACTGTGCTGCGCCTTCCGCGCAGGCCTGGCATTTTTGGAAACTGGTGCAGTTGTGCGCTTACTCCACGCAATATAACATTTGTGCTGGAGACTCCTCGTAATGCACGATAATCGTAGAGGCATTTTTCCAAGGCAGAAGCGTTAGACGTTTCATCAAGCGTGAAAATTGACTGGTGCCCCACGTCGGCGTCCCCCTTGGGTGTCATCAACACGACTCATGCAGAAATCGTAATCACGTGATTGCTTCGCTATACAAACACTCTAAAAACAATAAGATCGTTCTCGCCCTGCAGTTGACTGAGGCTAGAGTGCCTCGATGCTCACTCCTCCTTTCCGATGCCCGCTCCTCCATACCGGTTTCCCTCTAGCGCGTAGTGGTCCACTAGCTTACCGCGAATGGCTGTAGCCCTCAGGAACTGAACATCCAGGCATAACATGGCGAAGAAAGCGGGAACGTGAGCTCTACAGCTTGGCGAAGGCGCTGCAGGCACAACTATGGTGGAGGGAGCAGTACAAAAGGTGGGAGCACCCTAAGCGGGTGCGCGCTTATCGAAGCACCCTAACTGAGGCGGGTGCTTAAGGGACCCTGGCAGATTGTTCCAAGTGATGCGAAAATCCTAATCACGTGATTATCTCACTATACATTGCGATTGTGTAGTAAGCAGCGTGAAGTTTTTTCCTGTCGTGTGAATGGTGGCTGCGGACACATCCGAGCCACGTTCCATGTGACGTGAAAGATTCGTCTTCGATCACGTCCGTCGTGTGAATGCAACTTTACTGGCTCGGCCCGCTTCATTTCCCACGCAGCTGCATAGCGTTCGCCCGTCATGTCTTGATCATGTTACCGACATTCTGGCCTCCATCGCCTAGACAAGACTTCCAACGCCCGCGCTACATGGGAAGCTTCATCTCAGGGCCACCCTTAAGAACTTTCTACATGCGCAGCAGCAGATTTGGGGCCAAAAAATGGCCTGGTAGCTTTGCTGTTGTCACCGAGTTCAACGAAATAACTTCAGTGCCCTCGCCGCCTCTTTCATGGAGTTTCAACTGTAGAAAAAGCTCGCTCTTCGTGCTGAGATTCCGTGACTCACTGAAGGGCATAGCTCAGAAGGAAGGACAAACGCGGGTTGCGAGATTGACGTTGTACCTTTGGGAAAACAGAAAAGCCTCAATTAAAACTTGGTAACATTCAGCTAATCTGTTCATAACTTTATAGATGTATGCCGCGAGTGTTGTGGCTTCCCAGAGCAACAAAACGCAATATACATCAAATGGAACTCGTAATTACTCTAACAAAAAACTGGCTGATAGCCAATATAGTGTATACCGCACAGTGCCCTTCTTGAAATAATAGCAGCCACCACACAGCCGTACAACCGCAACATTAGAAAAAACAACCACATGAAGTTCTCCGCAACCATAGTCTCACCGTTTTCTTGAAGGGCTAGAAGTAGTTGAATGGGTCTTGAAACCTCGTATGTGGGTCTCCATTCGAAGGAAGGTAATCAAAGATCGGCATGATTGTTTTGGTGGGCTCTTTGATAGAACTGACCATACGTCGCTTCAATAAATATTTGAATAGGTATTTGAGGAGTTAGTTTACCTTGATTTGTCGACCATTAGTTATGTGGCAGACTTGTACCAAACTTACACCAGTGCTTTCGGGAGTAATCCGGTTATATAGTCAACATGATTCTAACACTCCGTCACGTCACACTAACACGCAGCAATAAAATATAAGAACAGGATTCTTTCTTATGTCTTAGGCTAAGTGATGAACAACAGCGCAAATAGAAGTGGGATTCGAAGGAACAACATTCGCGTGCACAGCTGATAATTTTACGTACAAGGTTGTCACTCTTAGCGGGAAGCACTGATATACAAAAACCCTGATGGCTGCCACACATTGCACGCACCTCGTGAGAGAAATTTTATTGTTACAATCTTCGTATAGGCTTCTATATATAAAATCTGACGACAACGCATGACAATACGTTGACCCTTAACTATAGACGATGATACACAGAGCTCAACAGGGCGCGGGCGTTGGCGGACTAGAGCAGTTGAAGGCCATCCTGTAGATGGGAAGCGTCATGACGGCGATGCGAGAGAGCCTCGCCACGTCCTCCGGTTCGCCGCACGTCATCCTTAAGAAGCGCAGGACGAAGAGCCGTGTTTGAAGCGCTCCGTGGGCCACGTCCGGTTCCCGTAGTGCCGCTGCCATGTGTGCAGTCTCCAGAGACCACGCTGTCTTCAGCATGGTAACACGCTCGTCCTGCGATGCGAGACAATCAGGCTATGATAAATTCGGCCAGTTAGTTGCCTTCGCAGTGCAAAGTAACGCGCACGTACACGGCAGGAAGGGGAAGCTGGAAGCTTGCAATGAAAAAATTGCGTACAAGTTCACAGAAATAGTAGCTCAGGCAAACTTATGTCTTTTTATCCATGCGACAATCATTATCAAAAATCCAACGTGTAGGCGATCGCGGATACGACTAATCGTGCGGCCAGCGGTACACAGGTTGTGCCTTACCAGCACGATGAAAGAACCGTGCCTGCGAACGGTCTCGTCGCTGTAAGTATACAGATATCTACATCACTCCGTAAGACACAGGGAACATGGGGCACTTACCTATTGTTCATTTGTGACTATAAAATAACGACGGCGAAAATTTCACGCGAGCCGCATGTTGCGACCGCCGGCGGTCGTCGAGCCGTACTCGTCGTAAGCATAGCGACGCCGTCGGCAAGCCGACACGGTATGGCATCGGCGGGGCACCTGCGGCTGCTTCGTCGGCTTTCCCGCACAAGCGCCGCTGCTATGTTTGTGTTTGCAGACTCGTGCGCCAGCACTGCGAACGCTGGTTCGGCCGACATGATCGAATACCAGCTGATAATTCGTATTCTTGGCTGGAGGCACGTTGAAGATTAGATGGATCAATATTAAAAGATCGATGCGCATCGGTGCTACGAATAAGCCCATTTAAATTTTCGCGTTACGGTGTCAATATTTATTGTTTTCTTAAGCCGAGTAAAAGTCGCCCACTGGCACTAGTTGGGAGGTCAAAATACTGTGCTATATATACCCGAGAGTCTGTTCTCTGTAGTACAGCGCGGGCAGTCAGTGTTTGCGGTGCTTTACTTTGAAATAATAGTGTGTGTGTGTGTGTGTGTGTGTTGCATGAATAACATACTATGATCTTCAGTGCTGATTAAATTGGAATAAACATAAAATATACTGCACAAACGCAGTGTCGCCATTTTTTTGCCATTGGTCCACCAGACGGTTCAACTGTTAGCCCCGCTGGAGCATTCTACTGGGGCCAACATTTAAACCAAGTGGAGTAAGTGCTTGGGGTAACAGTTGAGCCCATGCAGTTACTCCCGCAGTTAGTCCAAAATTGGTTCAAAATCTGTGGCAGCGCATTTAGACCCCTAAAGGACCAATGTCATACCCCACTTTAGTCTTTTTCGGCTTAGACTGTAGGTAGGTAGGTAGGTAGGTAGGTAGGTAGGTAGGTAGGTAGGTAGGTAGGTAGGTAGGTAGGTAGGTAGGTAGGTAGGTAGGTAGGGTAGGTAGGGTAGGTAGGTTAGGTTAGGTAGGTAGGTAGGTAGGTAGGTAGGTAGTAGGTAGGTAGGTAGGTAGGTAGGTAGGTAGGTAGGCAGGCAGGTAGGTAGGTAGGTAGGTAGGTAGGTAGGTAGGTACCAAAACTGCTTGCAGTACGCAAGAAAATGCTTTGCATTTAAAATAGTTGTAATGATAACTGATTACCTGTCGTGGTGTAATGATTGATTGTAAGTGTTTTAATCAACACTTTCCTAGACTAAACAGAAGTAGCACCTCCGCTAATTCTTTTCTTAAGGTACGTGTTCAATGACGTCAAAAACATGCTCTGTTATCGACTCAAGTGACCCTTGGTATCAATTACCGTCTAAACACCTCAATCCACGTTTGAAAGACGGTCAGAGAAGCTGCTCCCATTCATCTCCTTGCGTCACATCTCATAAATGTAATCTGCTGTACACGCGAGTGTAACAATGATTGACGCTAACCTTTGCTGTACGAGTATATCAGACCAATCTTATCTCCCCGCATTCACATATGGCAAAACAGCTATCAGGCTACCAAACGTCTGCGTATATCAATCTCATCTCCCCTACCTGCATAGGTCGAACGGTACGCCCATAGCCTGCTTTCAAACACGTGTTTTCGTACGCGTGAACAAGGGAGGCGTTTCGCAGTTATACTAGCAATTCGAGCTCGCTTCACGAAATATGCAAAGTGAAGCTCTCAGCTTAGCAGTAACCGACACATTGCGCGAGTGATGCTCCTTATATGCCCCTCCCCTCATACCTCACTAAGCGTGACACCGATGTTGGCGCTCACGTAGCGG
The DNA here is from genome assembly GCA_013436015.1 of Rhipicephalus annulatus. Taxonomy (NCBI): domain Eukaryota; kingdom Metazoa; phylum Arthropoda; class Arachnida; order Ixodida; family Ixodidae; genus Rhipicephalus; species Rhipicephalus annulatus. The sequence continues at coordinate 278,132 of WOVY01002418.1, forward strand.
GCCAAGCACCTTGTATGGGCAGAAAGGTCTAACCGCATCGGGGCCGTATCGAACAGTTCACCGGCTAAGAGCATTCCGAGGCTGCCGTAGTTAAGGACCTTGCGGTTCGAGTCACTGTAGTAGACGTCCGGAAGCAAGAGTGTCACGAAATCCCGGTCGGGACCCACTTCTTCGGCAACCTTCGGTGGGGTGGACAGGAAAGTTCCGTCGACGGTCGTATCGTTGCTTCCGCAGACATCGTTCGAACCGGCACTTCGTGCAGTCATCGTCGCAATGGTCGTCAGGTCGTCACGTGTGACCAACGCCCCGGATCGTGAAAGCCGTATCATGTTCGCCACAAGGTCATCCCCATACGTTGGCACGGTTGGGACGGGATCCTTGGAGGCTTTCCGCAGAGCTTAAAAAAAGCAAATGGCACCGTTACCATCAACTTCGAATACGCATAGAAAAAGCGATAGAAGTACATTAAAGTACCAGTGACTCAGTTCGCACCCATCAGTATACTGCGCGACATTTTAATGCGATAGCAATATTATGGACACTCTCGACTAGATTTTGCCGTCGGCGTGCCCCGCTTAGACGAGGGGAGTGATACTTTCTCGTGCGCCTTTATCTCGCGGTGGGGTGGAGGGGAGGATAGTACGTCTTGGCTGGCCTCGGGCTTCACCTGTAACAATTATGTTGTAGTTACCGGGTTCACAAACGTCACTGAAATCATTGCAGTCTCCGTTTGCAAAAGGCGTTCGTTTTTCAGACACAGTAAAGTAACAACTGAGACACTTATTCACGAGCATCTGTACCTGTGAGTACGTTTTGTACGTCATTTGTGCGCGAGAAACGCGGGGCACGTTTCAATCTGCTTTCCATTCTGTGTGTGACCTTCCAATTTGTTGCTATCGCGTTCATTGCTTGGCCTTTGCAGCAAAGCTGTGACCTTTTTTCTTACTAGCTATGCTCACTCCTGCCGCTTTTAAACACTATAGCATAAGAATAAATTGTTTATTTTAAAGGGTGAAAATGACGTCTCAAAACTGCCCCGTGAATGTTGCGGACATAGTATAGTTTAAAAGCTTCTTGCTGGTCAGCAACGTACTCAGTATATAATGTGAATACACAAGGGCTCTATATTTCATCGGTGCTTAGAGGACAACGCCATAACCAATAAACCCTCGTGCTCATGTATAGGACAAGGAAAACCAAACAAATGTATCATAGTTGTATGCCATGCTGAAGTTTCCTATGCAGGCATGAGGTTGATGTTCACAAGCCTGGAGCAATAATAGCTCATGTCTGCCGTGAAACCAAACCAATTATATGTGATGGTTAGTGCCTAGAACACAAAACTTCGCAGCTTACCGCAGTATATACACCAAATTGAAAGGCTATATTAACGAGGTTCTTTCCTTACGTGCATACAGAAATACAAAGCTTCAATACTTCTATGGTACATATTAACTCAGTCGAATGAACCAATAGGACGCATTAACCGATGTAGACTAAATGCGCGTCATACATGTGGGCATTCCTTGCCTTATCTTTCCAGCTTGCAATTGGGCGTCACAAAAGGCACTTTGCCACCAAACATACTACGCACTTGTGTTAAGTTGACAGATCCTCTAAAGTGAAAGGTTCACTATTGAAGGAACCATGTTGCCAAGTAATCATTACCAGTGATGTTCCGTGCTGGGAATTTTCCCTTCTTTGGGGAACTTTGGCTGGTCATTTTGAGCCAAATAGAAAACGGGAATTTTCATAATATTGCAGGAAATTTCAGGAATGGTTAAGTTCTCCTATGATGACCGATAATTAGCAATCACAGTGCGTCTTCATCTGCTATAATTGGTTCTGGTGCATGCACCACGCAAGCATAGCCCTTGATATTTCTTCCCGATATTTACACGGACTGATTTCTAATGCACTATTTCTGTTAGACTTGAAGACCACAATGTGCAGTGTACTAACAGTGTATGAATTGATAAATTCATGTTTTTGTTCTGCAGTAGTAAAGAAGCTAGTCAAGATTTCAAATATCACCGGTACGTCAGACACGTGTAATTATAGTATGTGTGTGTGTGTGGATGGGGGTGAAAATTAGTACTGTTGGGCAAGAAAATATGCTGTGAATTTCGTTCACATTTGCAGAAGAAAAATCTCCGAAATAGACAAATTTTATATCTCTGAATGCGAATTCTTCGGCGTAGTACGCAACATCACTGATCATGGCGATGACGAAAGCAGCACTCGCTATCGTTATGATCAGTTCCCCCAAATAAAGATAAATCTTTATTTGGGTGAACTTGTACCCGGAAAGTATGTCCCTCATTTTGTCGGTGAAAAGGAAGCTAATTCAACCAACAAGTGGTTCGAAACATACTTATGCTTCCAGAACGACACATATCTTGCGAAGTCGGACGATTGAATGTTGTTCAGTGACCACAAAACTGACGCTTGCTTTGCCGCTCACTTTTAATGACGATACTCTTTCTTGGGGACCTATGACTTCAAAATATTTGTCTATCTGTCTGTAGATTTGTCTGTTCGCGGTAATGGTCCCCCTAAATGCCCCAAACGGTACCTCAAACGACCGATCCCATTCGCAGCGCCCATTAATAACGCTCAAGTTTCAGTGTTCATACTTGTGCGATTGTCGATTAAAAAGCAATTATTGCGAGTTTAGCTGAGGCACCATAACAACACATCGATTTTTTGTATGCATGCCTTTATACTAAAGAAGGCGCGCTCAAGTAATTCTAAGGACCGTAGCGTTTATCACGCTGCACGGACAGTGCAATGCGACACTCAAAAAGGCAAGTGTTTCAGACGCTTTGCTAAGACGACACGGTGGTGGCGTCTGCCCGTCGCTTTGCGTTTTGCTCCTTATGGTTTCCGAAGCAGCGGCATCTTTCTCCGCGGGCACTCATGCCTTCTTTCGTTTTCGAAGATAACTGCCAGATGGCGCTCGTGTCTAACGTGCCTCGATGCGCTCGTTCACCTTCCCTGCACGGATCAAGACTCCCTAACGCAGCGCTTACAGAATGCAATTAACCCATTTACTCAAGCAGAACATCAAATAAACGTTTTGTTCACCCTCTCCACACGCAAGACTATCGTCTTTCGATGACACTTGCAGTAAAACATGCAGATACAGGGCCAATCTTTTTTTCTAACAGTGAACATGAACGAATATCTGGAACAACCTTTCTAGCAATAGGAGGAGGATATAACTTTATTAAAAGAGATTTCATGGGTTTCGAGCTGGCCGCTTGTCTGCGGCGACCTCTTGTGCCCATGCAATGACTGCTTTCTGCAGTTTTTCGTCGGTGGACCGTATTAAGGTCTCCCATGTCTTTTCGGTGGGAGCTGGCTGAAGCTCTCTGGGGGGAGGGGGGAGGCTTTCGCATTCCCAGAGGATGTGACTTTGGTTTGCTATAAGCATTTTTGTCACAATTTTTGCATGTTGAGTCATCATCTCCACCTGAGAATATTCCTAAGCGGTGAGGAGTGGTTAGGCTGTTCGTTTGAATTCGGCGAAGCATAGTGGCCTGCGCTTTCGTGAGGTTGCTGTGCGGTATGGAATATAAGCTCCTGTCATCTTTATACATATTCGTTAGTTCGTTATAGGATGTCACTGCCTCTTCTATCGGGTAGCCTTGTTCCAATGAAAGTGCGACCCGTTTTGCTAACCCTTGGGCCACATTGTGCGCTTTCTCGTTACCGGGGTTTCCCGAGTGAGCGGGGACCCAGACAAGATTAATTTTGGTCCTATCATTCTGATTGAAGTTTCTCAGGACCTTGGCTGTATTTAGTCCCTCACTTCCCCTTCAAAGCTTAGAATAGCGCTTTTAGAGTCGCTAAGGACAGTGTGGGTGATTGAATGCATAATGGCCAGTGCTACGGCCATTTCTGCGGCCTCTTTGATTGATGCGGCTCTAGTGGAAGCCACATTTACAATTTTTAGTTTTCCATCCATGGCACTCAGGGTGTATGCGTTGTGTCCCTGGTTGGCGGCATCGACGAAGACCGCCGTTGATTGTGCTTGTGCTTTTCACTTAGCCTACCTGCTCTGGCTTTTCTCCTGGCATCGTGTCTGCCCGCCAGTGTCTTTTGGGGTATTGGTTTGATCTGTAGGTAATGTCTGATCGCGGGAGGTAGTGGTGCTCTGCCTCCCGTGGTGTGTATAAGCTGAATTTTCAGTTTATGCAGGATATGTAGTCCCATCATCGTGTCTGAAAACCGTGTGCTTTCAGACACGATGACTGTTTTGTGTGCTTCTATCAGCTCCTCTAGGGTGTTATGCATTCCAAGTTAGAGGAGCTTCTCGGTGCTGGTATAAACAGGCAAACCTAGGGCCCATTCGTACGCCTGTCGAACTATAGCTTCAATTTTATCTTTGTCTGATTTCCTGAGATGATAATAGGGGAAAGAGTAGACTACGCGGCTGATTAGGAAGGCCTGAATGAGCCTACACAAGTCTATCTCCTTCATGCCTCTATGTCTGTTGGCCACTCCCCTGAGATGTCCACCAATTTGTTTGGCGGAGTTCTGCAATAGAAAACAACAGTGCCGGGCAGTGCCAGCCACCTCCGTACGCATGCTCTCGCGCTCTTTTAAATGCGAAGCATTCCTAAGCGAACTTCGGCGACTTCGAGCGTATCTACCTATCTATCCGCTTACGACTTTTAGCTGTCCTGGCCATTTCATTATTGGTATCGATACTAAAGTTAGTATGTCATACAGGACGTATGACGAGCATACGTGGCTATTTATAACATAAAAGTCATGACATGTATGTCATGAATGTCATGATTCACATTTCATGGTCTTGCTGCTCATGCGGTGGTTTCGTTCACATGACATGATGCAAAATTGGTATGGTATGACATGACTGCATGGTGAACATAAGCGACAAACCCTAACAAGAAAATCATTACATGCGTATATTGTAACAGCATGACTACATGCCTCGCGTCCGTTTCTCCATCTTCGCATATACCAGGTTTGGTATTACCGGACATGAATGGATGACGAAGGTATGTGACTGATGCAAACATGGTAATGATGAGGTGGGTGTCTTGTAAGAACATGACTACATGCCACACTCATTGAGGGTGTCAATACACTTCGACTTGGGTAGAGCTGGGTAACGTCAGCGGCGCGAAATGCAGCATGTTGCATTTCGCGCTCGTTGCCGGTGGGACGCACCGACGGTCGCTGGGCGCGCCGATCGCACTTGGCATCAGACTAAAAGGTGCTCGCGTTTCGCTAGCGTATAGCGGCGCTGCGCCCAGCGTGCGCGCGCGTCAACTTTAGGTCGGAGTATATTGGGCCCTCCATGATGCACTCGCGGCCGTTTCGCTAGCTCCACATATACCGAATTTGGTGTCACTTGATGTGAGTAGACGACGAAGGTAAATGACACGTCCAAACATGATAATCATTACATGCGTGTCATGTAAAACCTGACTACATGCTACGCTCATAGCACGCACACGGCCATTTCGCTAGCTCCACATATGGCAAATTTAACAAGTGACGTGAACATATGAAGGCAAATGACACGTCCAAGCATCATAATCATGACATGTAAGTAATATACGGCATAATTTACCTCCACCTCGTAACGCTGTGCTGTTTGAAAGTGCCATATCAAACTTCCTCATTCGCATTTCGCATATCAGCGATTCCCACAGTACGTAGGATCTGCCTTTTTTTACTTCCAGCTGCATCCACATAGGATACAAAGGAATGCAAAAGCTTACATAGATAAGCCACTTGGGGCTTCTTACACAAGAACTTTGTATTGAACAATGGACACGCGTGCATTACCGTCTTCCCATGACATCGCCCTGTCCACTGCATCTTCGTCAATAGTGATGCCCTTGAACCACTTGAAGGTGACACTCGAAGCATCACGAACGTCCTTTATCATGCGAGGCACATCGGTCGCAGTGCCGTCCCGCAGCACCCGCGTCTTGAACCACAGCGCGAACACTTCCCCGACATGAGCTTGCAAGGTGCGTACGCAGATCTCGCTCCTGGCGCCAGCACTCAGCTTTCCACGCAGCGGCCGAACCAGGTACTCGAGTATCATAAACCGTGCCAAGGGCACGAGCAGCAGGTACACCTTGGCCGCACCGAGGTCTGCGCTGCCAAGAGCTTCCAGTATGGAGCGAATCGCCCGCGCACTGTTGGTGTTGGTCGCGCGGGCGAGGTAGTCGTCCGACGAGCTTATGAAGTCATTCTGCCACGAAGTCAAAGAGCGATTTTGGTGACGCTTGAACGCCTCGCACCACACTTTCTTTACGCTCGCGGTATCGAAGTAGCTACACGTGAGCCAACGGTCCGGTGTGTCCTTCGGTGCTTCTTCAATCGCCACTCGGACGGCATGGTCGATGTTACGTACGTTGTGTCCGATTGGCTCAGCGTCCATGCCCAGTTCCGCTGCCGCGTCCTCCACAAGCATCTGCCTGCATAATAGGTACAATGCAACTCATTCTTTTCTTCTAACCTCCACCCCCCACCCTCAAATAAAAGCAGTCGTACGCGTTCTTAGCATAACAACCACTTTCAAGCTCGTGACTGGAAGATTACGCGTCTACAAGTAACGCGGCCCTGTCGTTACTATAAAAGCTAATATACGAAATTTCATTGCAGCTACCGGATAAGTTTTATGGCCTTTCGTCCTTTGTACGTAAGCACTATGAGACAGAACTTCAGCATAGGCGCTTCATCAGAATAAGAAAGACCAGCTCGGTAACCAAACTCATGAGTTGGTGCCCAGGGACACACATCTATCGGTAAGACTACCACTAACGTGAGCTGTTCTTGATTCCTCGTAGAGCCATATATAGCCTGCAATCTCAACTGTATGTATACAGTGTTTAGATATGATACTCGCAGCTGTGAGTGGTACGGTATGGTGCTGTGGAGATCCACCCATGGCGAGTGGAGATGGGAAGAAAACTTTTGACGCATACTCTCTGTAATTGTTTTTGCGAATGTACGTTCCACGTAATTTTTTACAGTGTATAGTTGTGTACAAGATTATCGATTACCTGTCCGACGTTGCACTTTCTGTGAAGTTGGTAGGCATATATACTAATTATAGCTCAGCTTCAGGCGGAGGCTCTATCCACCAACTAAGCAACACGCACGGTATTTTTGGTATTTATGTGTTTCTTCATTCATGACCCCCCTATGGACTAATTACGAAGTGGTATATTAATTGTGTTTTAAAAAAAACTCTCAAATGATTATGAATGTCATCTTTATCCTTAATTCTCCTCGCACAGTGTTCGTCGAATATTCCACGGTGATTACTTCTAATATCCCAAAAGCATTGCCCTTAGTGAAGATGGTTGCTATGCTAGTTGGTACATGGTCAGTGACATCCGAAAAAGACACGAAATCACCAATGAAGGGCTCGAGACAAAGCCGGAAAGGTTGTTACTAGTAGCAATGGCTCCGTGTCCGAGGGAGAGAAAGAGAGCAGCTGGTAAGCGTGCACCACAAAGTGGGGAAGAAAAAAAGAATTACTGAGTTACATTTCCTATATCTTTCTGCTTCCCTGTAACATTGACTGAGCCATTGCTGTTAGCGACGCCAATTGTTGTTCTGTCTCGAGCCCTTCGTTAGTGATCAGACGTATTTTTTTATTTGTGTAGGCACTGTCCTTGCCTGAAACGGTCGTCCGCTTCCGTGGCGCTAATCGCCGCGCCCGTGTTAACTTCGACCGTCACGTCGTTGTAGTTGCTTATCTTGAAGACGGACGGCACGCCCGAGCTCACGATCGTGTGTACGGCGAGAGCAAACAGCGTCGTGAAGTCGCTCGCGTTCGTCCACTGCTCCAGCACGACACCCGCGGCGTCCCAGCAGTCGACGAGGCTGGCCTTCCTGTTTTCAAGCAGTCCCAGACAGGACACGTAGAAGGATGCCATGTAATGGAACGGTTGACCAGTGAACAGCGCCCTGCGGTAGATAAGTATCAATGTGTCCTCCACGTCGGACACGTATCTGCGCCACTGCTCGCGCCAGTAGGTGGGCGCCCACGTGCTGTTCGCGAAGGTGCACCAGCGACCGCAGGCAAACGCATGCATGTCTTCGCAAGGGTCCACGTGAGGGTCGGCGACGCCAATGACCTCGCTCACGGCGGCCTCGCAGTCGGTAGAATTGCACAGTCCTGACATGCGTTCCAGCGCGACAAGGCCCCTGGTGTGCAGCTGTGGAAGCCTTGGGACGAGAGCGTAGACAATTTAATTCGTTCAAATCAACAATCAGTATACAAGTTTTACGAATGTTTCTATAGGATAGAAACGGCAAGAAGAACACAGATACACAACATACACACCTTACTTTTAATTTTTACACCGTTTTATCTTTCTAACTGCTACAAAATTTTGTGGCTCAAAATTTTGTAGTACACAGTACCAAGAAGCCCGAAAAACGCACTCCTCGGTTATACATGAAAATTGAGACTTGACGAAAAAAATCCAGGTAGAACAAACTCATATTATTTATGTACTATGTGTGATCGAAAAAAAATGGCAGCATATCCACGGAGTGAATGATGGAGAGTGCGGCAAAGCATTCGTCCGTCCATTCGTTCTTGCTTCCGTCCGTCCATGCGTCCGTCTGTGTGACCGTTCATGCGTCCATCCGCCCATCCGTGCGTGCGTCTGTTCGTGCGTCTGTTCGTGCGTCCGCTCTGGGTTCTTCCATGCATCCACCCCTGCGTCCGTTCATGCGACCATCCATGCATCTGTCTGTTTGTGCGTTCGTCCTTCTATTGAACGCTCCAAGTACCACTGTCTCAGACCTTTTCATCATATATTCCCCATATAGAAGCACCGCCATCCAGCGGAGATTTTAAGGACTAAACGAGAGGTGGCTTGCGCTTCGAATCTATTTCCCGCCTTACCTCGAGTTCATAGTATATGTGTATAGAAAAAGTTTATTCTACTTTCGGCATCCTTATCCATACGAGCACACACCGAAGGCAACGAGCATCGTCAACTGCAAAGCTGTATGGCGATATGGTTTAGATTATAAAACCATTGCTTTAGAAAATGCCTGGCGTCTTTCATTAAGCAGCTGGCCTCTTTTCGTTTTGCTTTAGAAGCATCTGGCGTCTTTTCGTTTTGCTTTTAGAAAACATCTGGCGCCTTTCGTTGGTTTTTTTTATCAATCAACGGCGTTTTGAACATTAATCACGGAGGTAAACAATGGCTCCTACTGGGAATGGGAGACAGCAGAAGTCAGCTTTTAGCTAACACTTACACTTCTATTTCTACTAACATTTCCTACTGGAACATGCCAATGGCTACTAATGGGGAATGAGAGACAGAACAATTCGGCTTTTAGTTGACGCGCACGCAGCGAATTTTTTCATTGTTCAACAACGCACAGGAGAAATTTCCCACCGGCACCACCTTGCCGGGTAAAGCGTAAGACTGGTTACATACTACGAGGAGACGCGGGACGAACGGGTACTTCTATAACGAGCTTCGCCCCTAAAACATGGACTCCAACACACAGTACAAGGATGACTACCAATTTTTCTTTTTCTAGTCAGTAGACACCTCATTGCCACCTGCTATGGTGATAAAAGTTTGGCGTTGAATGCTGAAGTATCGACCTTTATAACTGAAATGTTTTTATTGCATTTCAAGTTGGTGAGAAAAAACACATTCATGTTATTGAGATTGAATAAAAACAATTACGCTGCTTCAACAGTAAATAGTCATCAATTTTGCGTTTTCGCAAACAATTTTCTGCGCCCCCCTTATTTAGGAAGTTCCTCCTTCAGCCCCAATCTGAAGAATCTTGTATGTTGTTCTGCGCACTTGAAGTTGTTATGCTAAAGCGCCTAGTAAAGCGAGGTAAATCTTCAGGCGCGGGCTAAGGCGCCGCGCTAATATCAAAGGTCACTTACAAAGCAAAAACAATTGTAAATAAGGCTCCTATAGCTGGACTTTTTCTGACAAAAATTTCTTTCTTTTGAATTGTTTCTTTAAGTATCAGTCAATCGGGATGCTGGAAATGTTATGGAAGGCTGCTGACTAGTCGAAAAGCGTGCTTACGGAAAAACTGCCCGGGGACTTTTGTCCATGTAGTTTGTCCTGCATCTCGAGAAGTTCTCTTGCTGCATGACGCCATCGGGCCAAAACAATGCTTAACATTCACATCCACGGCTACAAGTTGCGCATGTTAACACTCCCAGGTGAATGGACTGACAAATACCTGACAACATGTACTGGGAAATGGCCGTCACATTAGTGCATTAAATAATGCGCCTAAATTGCAATGCAATGGTGGCGGGTTCATACTTGGCCATAGCCTCGGCACGTTTGTTTTTCTTTCATCCAATTTGTTTTTTTTTATGTCGTAACTTTTATGAATTTCAATCCTAAAACTACATGCAGTGATGCTATACTTTTGATCGCTCAATATCTCCGCTACATGTTGACTACAATACTAACAATGCTTACCGCATGCTTCGTTACTTACGATGTAACTTTTTTACTTCTTGATGTGGCTGAAATTTTCATCTTTATAAAACACTCGTACTCTCTGAACTACGATATTCTACACACGTATGGGTCCCCAGCTATAGAAATCGAGAAACTTCCCTTGAACTTGTCCAGAACAACTCGTTCCATCTCATACCCTGTGTAATTTTAACGGAGCAGCGAGCACCTTAGCCACGAGAACTTCTTTTACGCAGTCTTCTTTAACATCTCACGGACAAGTATCCCGCTAAACACAATTTAATGACAAGTATCCCCATTCCTTACAGAATGACTAATTATTCCTTCGCCCACAGCAGATATCCCGCCACATCGATCGCCATTATGCAGTAGGGCAAAGTAGGTATTTAGGGGTGCGCTAATATTCGAATGTTGTGAATAACGAATCGAACAGTGCATATTCATATTGTAGAATACTTTTCGAATAGTTATCGAGCAATCAACAACGACGAAAAATGTTCGAAGGGGGACGTGGGAACCATTAGTTGTAGCATTTTTTTGTTTGTTTTCATAATCGAATCACCCCGATGTATGCAGCCCCGACCCGTAGCCAGTTGTGAGGGAAGGGACTATAGGCGTTAGGCTTAGCCCTGAAATTCGGATAGAGGGGGTGTTTTATCAAGTACATATAGAAAAAAATAGGTGTTTTTTATAGCCTTCGAAAAGTGTGCCCCCCCCTCTCCCCAAAACAAGCCTGGTGACGGGCCCGATGCAGCCTATGTACTTACGGCACTATTGATCACAAGATCAAGGCGTTTTGCTTGAAATCTTCTGAACAAGTATAACCTATAATACCGTATTTCTAGCCATATTTCAGCCTGCACTTACAAAAAAAATTCCGCCATATCCACGAAGTGAATGATGATGAGTGGGCGAAGCTCCGGAGGTAAACCTGGTAAACCATGAATCCTCTGTACATTTTGCCCACTCGATTTTATTACATCGCTCCCTCTAGCGTACGTCGCCGCACTAAATCGAACGATTGCCTTCAACCAATGACACGCGCCATATGTGACATCATTCCTATTTTATAAGATCTCGCGTCTTTCATCAACTACAAGTACCGTTTTCTAGTTTATAACATCTTGCATCTTTTTATCATCAGCTACAAGTACCACCATCTAGTAAACACTACAAGAACTAAACGAGAGGTGGCTACATACAGGAGACGGTACCGCCATCTAGTGAACACTGCGAAGTTTATGTATTTGCACTATTTTTTTTTTGTTGGCTGAAGTGATCGAAATATTCCTTTGCTAAAACATTGCGAATATTTCTTTCAAGCACACTGTGAAATTGTTGGCCTGTTTTGCAAATTATCACCTTACCAGTGCCCGCTTTGGAGATTGTCGCCTTATTATTACCATGATATTCGGTTTATATTAGTATCGTCTTCGTTATTGTCACTATTTAATTCGTATTTTCGATTCGGTTTTGAAGTGCACTATTGGCGCAGCCCTAAATAAATCAGATGATGCAACACAAAAGCTTTCAATTCAGGTTTGCCATGTACTTTAAACGAGTGGAATATAGTTCCCGCGGTTACACTGTTTTTTCAATGATAACCACATGCTCTGACATGCGTTCGACACCATTATTGGCTAGACTTGTCAGTGAATCAGCCAACGTTGTATAATTAGGTACTGTGGTTTTTTAGCTATCGTTGTACTGTGCGAGCTTCATTTGTGTGAAAAAAATGTATTCACTACCTTTTGTTCGATTACCTTTTGTAACAGTCTAACCCCTTTGTTGTACAGATTCGCCCTGAGGGAAAGATAAATAAATAAATAAAATATGCTGGCTTCATGTTGTGATGTCATCGATTTCTCTTTGTTCAGTGGTACTGGAAGCAGGGCTATAGTTCAAGTCGACGTCTATTCTCGGAAATAATGCCCATACATCAATAAACAATCATTGAAGTTCCAGGTAGCCTATTGTCTCACTCGTCGCTTCACGATCAGAAACTTGTAAACCTTTCTTGTGCATCAATTGCTTTAACTCTAACAGCCCTGATATCTTCTCTTTTGTCAAAGAAGGTTTGTGCGTGTTTTCCCGATAATTAGGATCTCAGACGACCAAAAACACAAACTTAGGCCAGTGGTGTAATAATTTATGGATTTACAAGCATGACGTCAAATCACGTCATCAGGGCTACGTGGTCGTGAAATCAGAAAAGTGACTTCTTGATTGGTGCGACTCATTCGAGCGAAAAAAAAAATCTGAACCAATATCGAATGTGTTGAAGTTCTTGAAGCAACTTTGGGACTTCGTACAAAAAACGGCGCTTACCCGACTAAGCTTACCCTCCTAGGCGTCACTCACGACTTTGATCGGCCATATTTTTTTATGTGGTGCTTTAAGCTCCACAGAAATGCCATAATAGGGTCTTTTAGCAAGTTACGAAAATACGGTATGCAATTACGGCACTGTGTTACCATTCCGCTCCTCCTTTTCCAGTTGCTGACATTTTAACACTGCAGGCGCCCAGCATCACAAAAGCTCTTTCAAACTTTACTGCGGGGTTGACACGCCTCGTTGTGGCCCGTCAGCCTACGCATTGTTAAGAGGGGCTTCTCGTTCTGAGGGTGCAATGTCAGTGGAAAAGAGAAGCGTCACTGCAGTCTCTTACCGTGCTTGCGTGTAACACTCTAAAAGACCCTAATAATGGTGTCAATCACAGTAGATATCATTCAAGAGATGCGCCCCCGAGAGTTAGCAGTTTTGCCTTTGTTTCCGAGGTGCGAGGGAAATTTTTGTGCGGTGGTCGAAATGACTGACGCCTTGGCCAAAAGGACGAATTTGCTCAGATGGGTAATTGTTCACGAAATCTTATTAGCTCAAGATGCAGACAGAGCTTTGCTTTGTACACTTCCGTAACCACCTATGTCTTTTGTACATGCTGCATTGCTAACAAGAACCCTCTTTTCTTCGTCGGAGCATGAGCGCGCTGATTCTTTCAGGTTGCACGCACCTTGGGGAACTTGTTTCGAAGAGCACGGCCCAGAGTACGGCGAGGGAGCACGTGACCGCGAAGGCGACCAGGGCGCAGTCTGTCGCGGTGAAGCTCCAGCGCCTGGCCGAGTCGCTCTTGAGGTCTCTCACGGCGGCGCCGGAAGCCAGCCGTAACAAGAACATCTCTCCGCGTGGCTCGTCTGCGATCGCATGTCGTGCGTGTACATTTCGAACGCCAGTGACCGACAACTATCGTCTAGCTAATTATGGAGGCTTCTACTGAACTGCAATATTTGCTATTTTAACGTACGAACTATTACTTTGGCCCACCGTGGTGGAGCAATGGTGATATTGCTCGGCTGCTGACCCAAAGGTCATGCTTTCGACCCTAGACACGTTGGTCACATTTCAAATGGAGTCGAAATGCCAGAGGACCAGGCGATGTACCGTGAGATGTCGTTGCACGTTGAACAACACCAGGTGGTCAAAACTACCAGAACCTTCCACATATACAATGTCTCTCATCATATCATATTGTGTTCTGAAAGAAAACAAATTACTACTGTGATGTTGATGAGAATTTTCTTGCATCAGCCTGATAACTAGAGCGCCAAGGTACACCTGTTTCAAAATGCAAAGATTCCACACAAATTTTCTGTGCACGTTATATGCAGCCCGCCAGGAGTATACATTTTGTATGTTCGTGCGTGCGTTTGTGTCTGCACATTATTTCCATCATCAGCAGCCTGACTACACACACTGCAGGGCAAAGGTCTCTCTCGCGTCCCGCCTATCAGCCCGTCCTCTCCTTTGTGCTGCCACGGTGTACCCAAAAACTTCTTAACGTCACCTCCCCGCCATATTTTTCGTCTCCTTGTCACGCATTTGTTTTCTCTTGCACTTCGGTGCGTTATCCTTAATGACGAGTGAATATTTTGCCTACGCGCTATACGTGCTGGGCTCATGCGCATTTCTTCTTCTTGATTTTCATTACCATATCCTTAACCACCATATGTTTCCCTACCCACTCGGCTCTCTTCCTGTTTGCTAAAATTACACTCATCCTTTTTCTTCGTCTTCCTAAATATAAGTTGAACCCTCTTTGTAAGCTTTCAGGTTTCTGCTCCGTAAATAAGTACCTGCACGGTGAAGCTGTTACATACCTTCCTCTTCAGGGATAGTGATAGAGTACCATTCCCGATTTGAGGATGCTTACCGAATGTGCTTCTACCCCATCCGGCGAGCATTCCGAAATCATGAATGGTCCCTTTATATATGCACATGAAAATCGAAAAACTTTGAGCTGCCCGAACCCAACTTTCCCTCCCCCTCCTTCACCTGGCTACACCGGCGACCCATATACTGTTTCGTGTACTAGGAACTACCACAAACACTTCATTTCACGTTCACATTGCTTTATGAGGAACAAGTAATCAGCGAAGCGTCGTTTCACGTTGTCCAATGCGTGCATTATCATCCATGTAAATATATTTCACTGAAATTCATGGACATTTCTGATAATAAAGTCCGGTACCTAAATCTTAATATTGGGTGTCAACATCCACTCTTAGTATTTACGTCAGTCAGGGCATCCAGACCCGTCCGCCACGTTAGTACAGTGATTACGGTGCTCAGCTTCTGACCTTGAAGTCACGGGTTCTATCTCGGCTGCGGCAGTCGCATATCGATGGACGCCAAATTCTGGTTGCCCGTATACTGTGCGATATCCGCGCACGTTCATTATAACCAACCCAACCCTCCCCCTTCTCTAGATGCGCATGTGGCTCGAAGTATCACTTTTCAATCGCTAAGCATTTTACGTTTCCGTGCCCCTACGTCTTCTCCACTGCACGTCGCTGAATGGCTCATTAGCTTTTCGTCACTACTGGCGCTGAAGAGGCGTTGTCAGGTTGTCAATTCGGTAAATCGCGTGTACTTACCTGGTGGTGCCTCAACCAAACTCGGGCGGGACGGAACCACAGTGTATCCTGAAGACTGCGAAGATGTCTCGCAAGCTTTTCGTTGCCTGTCCGCTTCGGGGACGTTTAGTGAAACCTTCCGCTTCAGCAAATCCTTAGCCCGGCTGCCGTCACCTTTCGTCGCCGTAGGCTGGCCCATACCACCTTTCGTTGCAGCAGCGGTCTCTTTGGCCTCGGCTTCTTTGGTACCGATCGAGCGCTGGCCCTCACCCGCCGGCTTCTTCGCACCTTCGTCGGCAATGACCAGTTTGGATTCACGAGAGCTTTCCGGAACCAAGGGAAATCTAGAACACGTCGAAGGGCTCTGGCTACCGCTCTTCGCTTTGCCGTGTTTCTGGTGCCGCTTGCGAGTGCTGCCCTCGCTATCACTCTCTCTCATGTCAGTCAAGGCGGGAAGCTTTTCTTCAGGGATTAATCTTGAGACCTTCCGTTCATCTGCTTTAGTCTTGCTGTTGTCATCCTTCGTAACTGTAGGCTGGCCCCCATCATATTTCGTCGCAGAAAACAATCACTTTGGCCTCGGCTTCTTTGGTACCAGTCGAGCGCTCGCCCTCACTCGCCGACGCCTTCACACTTTCGCCGGCAACGACCAGTTTGGGTCCACAAGAGCTTTCCGGAACCGCGGGAAGTCTGGAGATAGCCGAAGGACTGTGGCTTCTGCTCTGTGCTTTGTGTTCCTTCTGGTGCCGCTTGCGAGGGATGCCGTCGCTCCTCTTCCCTCCCATGTCTGCCAAGGCGGAAACCTTTTCATCAGCTGTCATTTCCGCAGTCCTTCGATCAGGAAGAGAGACATTCGGCTGCGACATTCTTCTAGCGAAAGGAATATGATAAACGGAGCCGCGGCAACAACCAACCAGCCGCTGCTCTAAGCTGCTTCTTCTTTGTCGTCTTCCTAACTTTTACTGCGATATGGTTCCGGTCATAAATTCAGGCTCATTGCTATAGCAGTTCGACAGCAGCAATTATTTTGCCAACGCAGCAGCTGAGTAGAGAATGCAGTGAATGCATACAAAATATTTTTTCTCCGCAGCGAGTTTGTATATAGCAATTACGCGATCAAACAAAGTGCGTACGTCGCACCATTATACCATTAATGACGACAGATGTGTCGATCGACACATTATTATCACTATATTTACGTTTTATTCATTTTTGAGGCGTTCTATCTGATAGTAGAAGCACGTAATTTTTAAGGCAGAATGCCTAAATGCATCGAACGCGAAAACGAACTCGCGTCGCACGTCGGCAGCGTGAACTGGAATGATGCAACAAATCATCAAGTACTAACATCGCCATGATGTAGAAAATTGTCACGACTTGTGAAGACGCTGTGGCGTCACATGACATCATCACCGAACATCACCGCTTGATTAAAGGTGGGCCAATTGCAGAAGTAATCCAAGCAAGGTCAAGTGCACAAGCTTACAGCTTACTACGCCTCCGATCTTGGAAGCATCGGAAAACCATGGAACGTTGGTTGCATAAAACTTTCGGACAGGAACGGATGATTCAAAAAAGAAAAAAATTCTTTAGCCTTCGAGTCTACTGAGGCCGTAGCGTAAGGGTCTCAGGAAGTTTTTGCAGTCCGATTGATTGATATGTGAGGTTTAACATCCCACAAGCACCATATGAATATGAGGGACGCCATAGAGACGACTCCAAAAATTTTGACTAGCTGGGTTCTTTAACGGGTACCAAATGTGATCTCACAGGCCTACAACATTTTTGCCTCCATCAAAAATGCAGTCGCCGCCGCCGGTATTCGATCCCGCGACATGCGGGTCAGCAGCCGCGTGCCTAAGCCATTAGACCACCGCAGCGGGGCAGTTTTCGCAGTTTTTCCTTTGTGTCTATATATTTATGTTCATTGTTTTCATCATTTTTAGCCTACCAAATGTTTTTGTTTTAAGCTCATGCCATCAACTCATCGTTAATTCTACGGGAAAGCGTCAGCCATATCTGAATGACATCATCATCATGCGTGCATACAGGCCTAAATGATCTCCCAGGGTGGGTATGCGCCACAAGAGAAGGTGAACAAGAATAACAGGATCTTCGATTGAGGCCGTAATGTAGAAGGAGAGTGAATGCCCAAATTATTCGCAATAGAGTCATAAGAACCTTCATTTCCACATATGTTGTCTTCTTCCGCGTACAACGTACATGTGTTCAAAATGCAATCGATATGACACTCAGTGTTTGAAATTGCACTGGTATCTATCACTATTTTATACACACCACCGTTGATGTTGCTATGTGCTAAATGGAGTGACAGCCTTTGTGAAACCTTGTGAAGTCACTGCGAAACTTTTTTTTTTCTTTTTACAACGAAAGCTGTCGTGAGATCATGACACGGGTCGTGTGCGCCATAGTAGTCCACCGTCACCGGTTTCTGTATCTGCTATTGCCCAAAGCGAGAAAACGCTAAGTAAATAAAAAAACTTGAAGGACACAATGGGATTCAAGCCCGGGTCCTCTGCGTGCCAACCCAGTATTCTGCCTCTAAGCTACACCGGTGCCTGGAGCTCCGTGGCGAACTGACCCTAGGCAGGCTTCATGTCGAGAGATAAATATCCATAATGTGAGTGATAAAGCGTTTTTGAACAGCTAAAAACGCCAGACCGGCACCGTGAATGCGCAGCACAGTCACAGCGAAAGCCAGAATAGCGGCCTGTTCGAGCATTTTCAAAACACTCTCTATGTAACTGCTACAAACACACTGCTGGTTACCCACTACGCCATAAATAATCATAATTTTTGGGTGGTAAGCCTCCATTCACTATGCTACCCTTCGTCGTTCTTTGGAAAAGCGTGGGATCTGCTACACGTTTGTTAAGAATTTTGGCCAATTTTTTATGCAGTGGCTGATGACGAGCAATCATGCCTGAAGTGGGTATGCGCCACAGTTAATAAGTGACCAAGAACAAGTTTTGTAATGGGTTAGAGCATTGGACTACCCACTAGTTACACAATTCACATTGTGTGATCTGGCAACACTTTGAAGCTTTAAAATGCCTCATTACTCATATTAACGTGATTCCTTTCCCGACATCAAAAGCCCGCCTACGGCCAGTTTATAAACGATGTCCAATCACTGGCGTGGCTCAGTGCATAGGCGTATCAGCCAGGGGGACAGGCATGGTGCATGACCCCATTTTCGACAGTGGTCACTGCCAGCCGCATGCTGGGGAAAACAACTAAGGCAAAATTTTCCTTCACCACTGTAATCACTCAATCAATTCTTACGAGAACAAGAAAATATTATGAAGAAAAGGTACAGTGTAGTGATACTTTTTCAACATTTCAGCAGTGACAATTTTCCGTGAAGGCTTTTTCCGACACTTTCCGCCCTGTGCAGTAGCACTGCAGAGCCGGCTAGCGCTGAACAGGGGCCCTATACATTAGATCACTTGTTCATATTTTTGTTCGACTGCAACTGGCCGATGCAGTTATAGATTGGAACGAACAAACGTTTTATGGACCAGTCAAAGCATTTTCTGCTTCAGGAATATCATTTTTTTCGTCAAAAAGGATTACCGTTGTGTCTTCACGTGTTGTTGTGTGGGTGCGCGAGGACACATTGACGCTTGAGCCAGCAGCCTGCACCAACAGATTATTGCTACCATACCGCGTGTTCATCGTTATCCGTCTACCACTAAGCTGCCTATAAATAGTTTCTACACTTCTGAATAAACGTTCTTTCGTTTTGCTGACTACATTGGTATCTTGCTGGTCCGGCGCTGCTATGCGCACGCCATGGCTATGCTACAATGGTGACGAGGATGGACACCGCGCATGCGGTGAAAACAATCCCGAGCCTGAGGCTTTGAAAAACTGAGAAACCGATGCGATCATGGCTCACCACCTGTTTATGAACTTCGACGAAGGCAAAGATAAGTGGAGGCCATACCTTATTAAAGTCGAAGTATACTTTGTGGAGGTGCTGACACCCACCTGTAAAGTTGTTTACGCTGCGTGACGCACGTGTCTCACCCAAAAGCCGCATTTTGGGTTACAACTACAGGGCGGTAGGTGGCGTGTTCACGATCGTTGCAGTTTTATTGCAAGCTTCCAGGTTTATTTTATGCGGACGATATCGTCTTATTTGCGGACAGTCGAGATGATATACAGCAGCTGGCGAATATATGCGGAAGGGAAGGTGAAGCTCTTGGACTAGGATTCAGTGTAACGAAGTGTGGATTGATGGTATTCAATGATCCCTGTGATCAGACGGTGTCCATACAAGGCCAAGAAATACCGAGGGTAAGTGAATACAAGTACCTCGGAGTATGGGTAAATGAGAGTGATAGATACATGGAGGTACAGGAAAAAAGCCTCGGCAGCAAAAGGAAAGAGGAATGCGGCAATAATGAAGCACAGAGCGTTGTGGGGATACAATAGGTATGAGGTGCTTCGAGGTCTGTGGAAGGGTGTAATGGTTCCAGGGCTTACTTTTGGGAACTCAGTGGTGTGCATGAGGGCAGAGGTGCAATCGGGAATGGATGTAAATCAAAGGACTGTGGGACGCCTCGCGTTGGGTGCTCACGGGAAGACGACAAACGAGGCTGTAAAGGGCGATATGTGGTGGGCAGGTTTTGAGGCGAGGGAAGCGCAGAGCAAAATAAGGTTCGAAGAAAGGCTAAGAAATATGAAGGAGAGTAGATGGGCAGAGAAGGTGTTCCGTTATTTGTATAGGAAGAGCGTGGACACACAGTGGAGAAAAAGAACTAGAAGACTCACTAGTAAATATACGGCTGGTATTGTAAGCCATATGTCAACAAAGAGCGTTAAGGGAAAAGTCAGGGAGGCGGAGAGGATTTACTGGATGGCAGCTATGGAGAAAAAAACCGGCTTTGAGTAACTACCGAAAGGGCAAAAATGAAATAAGGAGGGAGGCATTTTACGATAATTCAAGGGGAAGCGCTTTACTGTTTGAAGCGAGATCGGGTTGCCTTAGAACGCGTAGTTATAAAGCAAGATTCAGTAAAGAAGAAGAACAATGCACATGCTGCGGGAAAGATAAGGAAACGGCGGAGCATGTTCTGATTGAATGTGGAGATATCCACCCAGGTGTACGTTTGGGCACGAGCCTACAGGAAGCCTTGGGTTTTAGGGACAACAATGGAAACCTGAACACACCCGCGATTGAAATAAGTAAGAGACGGTTAGAGTATTGGTGGCAGAAAATTAGAGAGAAAGGACAAAAATAAATATTGGAAAAATAAAATATGGACAGTGTGCCGTAAATGGCAGAGAACTTAAGCTGAAAATTTACCTTTTTTTCCATTAAGATAGAATTTATCGAAGTAGAGGCATTAGGCCAACATCAAAAAAGAAAAAAAGGTTTTTTTTTTTTTTTAGTCGAGCCTGGTGGCATACTTGTCACCACCCCGTTATAAAGGGGACGCTCATAGCATCCATCCATCCATCCAGTCAGCAGTACAATAATCGATGGTGAAGTTCCCTCATGATCTATAAAGGAAAGGGGGACAAAGCTGACATAAACAACTACCGTCCTATAACACTGACATCAGTGGTCTACAGGCTGGCGATGCAGATTATAAAGGAAAGACTGCAGGCATAGATAGAGGATGAGGGAGTGCTGGGGGAACTGCAGAATGGGTTTCGGATACACAGGAGGTTGGAAGACAATCTGTTCTCACTGACGCAGTGCATCTAAATAGCAGAAAAAAAAACTCAGGCCCTTGTGGCTAGCATTTTTGGATCAAGGGAGCGTATGATAGCGTGGTTCAAGGGGACTTGTAGGAATACTAGACACACTGGGCGTGGAAGATGGAGTCATTAATCTTTTAAAGGAAATCTATAAAAGTAACAAGGAAGTTATAAAGTGGAAAAAACGGGTATCCAAGCCCACAGAGGTCAAACGGGGACTTAGGCAGGGGTGTCCACTGTCACCCTTATTATTCCTGATGTACCTACAAGGATTAGAGGCCAAATTAGAGGGAAATGGACTTGCCTTCAACCTCTCTTTAGTCAAACAAGGAAAACTCATTGATCAGGCACTACCAGCATTAATGTATGCAGATGATATAATACTAATGGCCGACAACAAGGAATATTTGCAGAGATTGATGGACATCTGCGGTATTGAGGGAGATAGGTTAGATTTTAGATTCAGTAAGGAAAAATCAGCAGTCATGCTTTTCAATAATGACGAAGGTAGTGAGCTTAGAATACAGGAGGTCACGCTAGAGATAACAGATAAATACAAATATCTGGGCGTATGGATAAGCAATGGGACCGAGTACCTAAGGGAACACGAAATATACGTGACGACTAAAGGTAACAGGAATGCAGCAGTGATGAAAAATAGGGCACTGTGGAATTACAATAGGTATGATGTTGTGAGAGGAATATGGAAAGGGGTCATGGTTCTTGGGCTGACGTTCGGCAATGTGGTCTTGTGCATGAGATCAGAAGTTCAAGCACTGATATTAGAAATTAAGCAACGTGGAATAGGTAGGCTTGCTTTAGCAGCTCACGCGAATACACCAAATCAGGGAGTACAAGGTGATATGGGATGGACATCAATTGAGGGCAAGGAAGCTAGCAGCAAGATAAAACTTGAGAAGCGATTGAGAGAAATGGGGGAGGAGCGTAGGGCTAGGAAGGTTTTAAGCTACTTGTACATGAAGAATGTCGATACAAAA
Source organism: Rhipicephalus annulatus (assembly GCA_013436015.1). Classification (NCBI taxonomy): domain Eukaryota; kingdom Metazoa; phylum Arthropoda; class Arachnida; order Ixodida; family Ixodidae; genus Rhipicephalus; species Rhipicephalus annulatus. The sequence continues at coordinate 300,260 of WOVY01002418.1, forward strand.
TGGAGGAAGCGAACCAGGAAATTGACTGGTAAATACTTAGAAAACAGCAGGTGGCCAAACCAAAAAGAACTATCGGTTAAGAAGAAAGTGGAGGAAACGGAGATTGACATGTGGAGAATTGGCATGATTAACAAGTCCGCACTAGAGATCTATTGAACTTTTAAGCAGGAAATTGCCAAGGAAAGGATCTATGATAAATACCCTTGGTAGTTCTCTACTGTTCGAGGCCAGGACGGGAGTATTGCGAACCAAGACATATCGGGCCAAATACGAAGGGGGTAGACACGGTTTGCAGTGCGTGTGGAGAGGAGCAGGAAACTGCCGAACACTTGATAATTTTCTGTAAAGGGCTTCACCCTATAGTTCAGGATGATGGCACAGAGTTTTTCAAAGCACTGGGGTTCATGGACAGAGAGGGCAAAATAGACTTTAAGCGGGTAGAATTAACTAGAGTGTTGTCTGATTGGTGGCTAAAGTCAAGGCACGAGTGAAAATTAAACCCTTCACTGCAAAGTACCAGTCCTCAACTTTACTATTTAAAGAAAAAAAGATAAATCTCGTGGTTAGTTCACTAAATATTATGGCTAGGCGGCATCACCGCCGCCCAATCTAAAGGGTACAGCCACATCCATCCATCCATCCATTCATCCATCCGTCCATCCATCCATCCATCCATCCATCCATCCATCCATCCATCCATCCATCCATCCATCCATCTATCCATCCATCCATAAGGGTAAAGCACGGAGGAAGGAAAAAGGTAGGAGAGGCCCTGACATCATTCGTTGTGATACCGCGATGAAGCCGGAAGTCGGCCATATTGACTGGGCAAATTCTCCTCACTTATTTACATCCTGTAAAGCAGAAGGCACGACTCTCTCTCCGGCTCGGAAAGCACGTGAGCTGCGCCGCGCGCGTGTCGTGACGATCAGAAACTAATGGAACGGGGCTCAACACTCTTGGCCATCGCGACACCTTCGGCGAAATCATTTCATCCGAGTATTGACAGCGAGTAACATCTCACCGACAACGAAGCAAGTACAAGAGAACGCGCGCTAGATGCACTGAAAACGGCGAGTGTTTTCGCGTCATCAATTCAGTAACTGCACAGACAACACCATCGGTCGTGCGTCTTCTCGGTTGCATTCCGCCACGCGGCAGATGCAGCGTCCGGCCACTATGTCCATGTTCCGCGTGAAACTTACCGGCGTCAGCATTCTGCGACCGTGGTGACTTTGAGCGCGGTGCAAGTGTCACTTGAACGCAGTTGCTGTTACGTTGAGATTACATGCAATGCTGGGGGAGAGTATACGAAGCGGTACAGAAAAGGTGTTTTAATACCCACATGCAAGTCGTTACGGTACAAATAGAACACGAAACTACGTATGTGCACATGGTCCTCGTTGCATCTTGCTGGGCTCAACAGCGTCGTCCGTTGTCACAAGCAGGAGCACTGGCCAACCGTCACTGACCTGCAAGGCGTTCATCGTCGTTCCGCTTCGTCATGGTGCCCAACGTAATTTCACTGAACACTAATTGCTTCATCTGCATCATCCGCCGCACGACGCACGGATATGCACTCGTCCTACGCACTGTCGAAACCCCGTGATGGACAAAATGATTTGTAAACGTTGCTAATAGTAACTGCCAGGAGAGTACTGCGTAACCAATAACGCGGCGCAGAGCACGAATATTGTCCGCCACGGCTCAGCACGAGACCTGAGGAGCCACACATGCCACCGCCAGCCGCGGCCGCTCACTGCTAGACCAGCTCCACTGCGCAACACGTAACCATAACAACGCCGCCATTGTGCCCAGTGAATATGGCCGCCATGATGTCATTTCCTCCACACTTTTCCCGTAGCGCACCGGCTAGGCATGCCTTCTCCTACCTTTCCTTCCTCCGTGAGGTATAGTAACTGTACAGTGCCTAGAAATATATTGCCGTATATTTCTAGACACTGTAGTAACTGTAGCGCATAGGTCCACCATCTTGGCGGCTTAGCAACTATAGTTACATAGCGAAGCCACACTCTGTTTTTGCGGGTGACTTGCTTAAGCCTGTCGCCCATCTACGAAGCGTGTCGCCCATCGCCACTCGCTAGTCGACGTGCCTTGCATGTCAAAGACCGACGAAGAAAAAAAAAAAAACACCTGCTTTAGAAACTGTGCTACGGCAGTTCAAAAGAATTTCACAGTTTACCCGGCAACGCAACGCGCAAAGGCATAGCGTAATGCCGAATAGCATGCACCGCCGCTACCGCATAATCAGATGGCGCCAGCTATGAAAGATAAGCAACAACTTACAGACACAAACACGGCCGGATTAGACTGGTGCTAGACCGCGCCTGCGCGCTCACCTTTTACGGCCTTTGCATCGGGTGTAGTGCATGCCTCTCGCCACTGCTTTGAGGGAGGCGCTGCAATCCTGACCTTCAGTCAGGATTGCAGCGCCTGACGCTCAAAGGGGACGCTCATAGCATCCATCCATCCATCAGTTCGGACTGGCACGGTGGTTGAACGCGTTGTTTGAGCGCTCCCGATCGACTGCGCAGATTAGTGGTTTTTCACGTTTCGAGCTTGCTTTTGTAATCATTAAGGCAGCAGTTAAAACTTTTGTGGCACTCATTACATTGCACGGCTTTTCGGGGGTCAGTTACCAGGTATTTACTAGTTTGTAGTACAGCTTAGGCTTTCTTTTTTCGTAGGACAGGGTTCGTCGTACGTCATGTTTTGTATCGATAAACGCGAATGGAGAGGAGGCTGACAACAAGTCTAAGCAATGTTAGGTCGAGGAAAAAATGGAGAAAATGATGGTTGCCAAGAGTGAACTGCTGATGAGAATCACCGAACTGGAGACTGCATTGGGGACAGAGCAAGAGAAAACAAGGGCTAAGAGAGAAAGGCTCAAGTCCGCCGAGGAGGCACTAGCGAAGGTGAACAAAGGAGCGGCCGACGGAGAGAACGGTAGGGCACCGGCAACCAGAACGATGGAGAAAAAAGAGCAAGCAAGTTCGGAGAAAACAGGTTCAGCCGGTTGGTCGCAAGAGCCAGCTTCAGCGAAATAGTGGTGGGGCTGGGAGGGGACAAAGCAGCTGGTGTCGCAGGTGCAAGTAACCCCCAGGAGCAGGACGCTCCAGCTGGTCACAGCAGGTGATAATCGCCGGGGACTCGAATTTAAATCGATGCACAGAAGCAATCAAAGATCGGGTAAGAGGTGACAAGAGAGTTACAGTAGGGACGTTTCCAGGACGCAAGCTGGAAGCAGTCATGAGGCAAGCGAGCGCAAAACTCGAAACTACAGCTGATGGACGAAACGTAGTGATAATTGCAGGCGGTTTAAACAATGTCTTAACTGAAGACACGGCAGGACTAGCAAGCACACTGGCAAAAGGGGTCAATGACATGCGCGCCATTTCTCCTGAGGTACAGGTAGTGATATGCACGATAGGCGTGGTACCGGTGCGTGACGGCAACCTGCAAAGAGCAGTTGTCTACGCAAACCAAGAGATATGGCAGATGAGTTGAGAAGCTTTGAGGTGGTGGAAATAAACAGAGAGGTGCATAGGTGGGGTGGTTTTCAACGAGACATCAATTCCTTTCGATGGGAGGCTAGGTCATGAGGTGTGTTGGTGACTTGCAGGACGCGAAGTAGCTTTTTTGTTTGGGGGGTGGGGGGGTACGTGGGCCCTTTGGGGTGCATGATATAGCAACGAGGAAAACAACTAGGTGTACTCTTTGACAGGTGGTATATACAGATACGATTCCAAAGTGACACTAATATATCTGAGACACGTAGAGTCCGGGGCAGAAATCGACGTAGCCACGAGGGCCGAGCCAATTCAGACGTAGGGTATATTAATATGCAGGGTGGCAGGAATAGGCTGAAGTGGGAAGAGATAGAACAACAGCTAAGGGAGGTGAGGCCGATGGTTTACGGTTTTGTAGAAACACATCTTAGGGACATGGAACAGCCTCCTAACAATCCGGACTACGCGTGGGAATATTGTAATAGAACAGAAGGCAGCAGTAAGGAGGGTAGTATTAGGGCATTCATTCGTAGAAGTATAGACTGGGAAAGGGTCAAGCAGGAGTGCAAGGAACATATATGGCTAAAAAGGAAAGTGGTGGGGCAAACGACGCTCCTGGGTTTGTATACTTGTGGACAGTGGCAAAAGCCAGAGAGGAAAATTAACGAATGGTGCAGTGCATAGGAAATGACATGGACGAACTAGGAGAAGAGTGCGAGGTAATTATACTAGGAGATATGAATGCTCACATAGAAGATATGAATGAATATACTTACCCAACAGGCAGAATGCTAATGGATATGTGTGAAAGGCATGATTTAATCATTTGCAACAGCACCGAGAAATGTGAAGGGCAGATAACATGGGAAATGAGAATGCTGCAGCCAACGATAGATTACGCAATAATGTCACATGGAATGTATGATCAGCTAAGGGTGATGAACATAGATGAATATGGGTCTAGAAGCTTAGGCAAAGATCACAAACGTATCAAGCTGAGTTTTGGAAGAGAAATGAAATCGGAAAGGTGGCATTGCGAGCAATTACACGGTAATATTTATTCAGAAAGGCAGTTATAAATAGCAACAAAATAGATTGAGAAAATAATCACCGAGGATACTAAAACAGAGTGGACGTACACAAGTCTAACTCGTTTGCTTGAGTTAGAGCTGACTAAGGTACGAGTCAAATCAATCGGGAAAAGCAGACACAAACCCAAGAGCTGGTGGGATGAGGAAGTTAAGAGAGCCGTAGTAAGACGTCAGGAAGCCTCCAGGGAACACAGCTAGGTATGCTAAACAGAGGTGTGAACCTGAAGATGATGTTAAAAGACAATGGCATAAATTTTCCAGCTGCAGAAGGGAAGCGTCCGATTTGATCAGTGAAAAAATTAGAAGAAAGGGGGCTCAATGAAGAGCGGAAGTAAACAAAAAGGATAGAAAGGCAGCTGCAAAGTTTTGGAACCATCTCAATTTTCTGAGTTATAAGACAAGCATGAAACAGAGGTTTATAACTACAATTGAAGGGGTGAGACTAGAAGAGAATGAGGCAATGGAATGTATAAAACAATGATGACAGAAAAATTTAAACACCAAGAAAACGCTGCATGCACCGTACGTAGGATGGACCAATTAGCTCAGTGGCTTCACTGGGACAAGAGCGGAAAAGGGCAGAGAAAAGTTCCCAATAGCACATCAACAGGCCCTAATGGCATCCCAATCATGCTAATAAAGTAACTAGGACCAAACTCTAAGCGTACATTACGAGAGGCAGCGAGCAAAGCAATAATGGATGGTAAAGCCCCCAATAGATGGAAACTTAGCAGGATGAGCATGATCTATAAAAAAAAAGGCGGACAAAGCCTATATAAACAACTACCTTCCTATAACAGTGACATCAGTAGTCTACAGGCTGATGATGCAGATAGTAAAGACCACAGACATGGGTGGAGATTGAGGGGGTGCTAGGAGAACTACAAAATGGGTTCCGTAAACGAAGGAGGTTGGAGGACAATCTGTTTTCATTGATGCAGTATATTGAAATAGCGAAAAAAAAAAACACAGGCCCCTGTGGCTGGCATTTCTAGATATCAAGGGAGCTTACGATAGTGTGATTCAAGAAGACTTGTGGTGAATACTGGGTACACTAGATGTGGAAGATGGAATAACTAATCTTCTAAAGGATACCTATAAAAGTAACAAGGTAGTTATCAAATGGGAAGAACAGCTATCTGAACCTATAGAGATACAGCGCGGGCTTCAACTGCGATGTCCCTTGTCACTTTTGTTATTTACGCTGTATTTCCAGGGACTAGAAGTCAATTTAGAGGAATGTCGACTCGGATTCAGCCTCTCTTTTGCCGGGCAAGGAAACCAAGTTGAACAGCATTGATGTATGCCGATGATAAAATACTAATAGCCGACAACAAGGAAGATCTGCAGGGATTAATAGACATCTGTGGTAATGAGGGAGATAGGTTACATTTGAAGTTCAGCGGGGAGAAATCGGAAATCATTATTTTTAATGATAACAAAGCCACTGAGCATAAGATACAGGAAGTCATGCTAGGAATAGTGGATAAATAGAAATACTTGGGCGTATGGATGAATAACTGGGCTGAGTATCTAAGGGATGATGATGAACAAACTTTATTTAATTAGCAGAAAGGTCCTCTTCCCCTTTCAGGTGCGAGAGGAGAAGGGAGGACCAAACCTAGACGGCGGCCATCAGCACGAAAGATACGTAATGACGAAGGCCACCAGAAATGCAGCTGCAATGAAAAATAGGGCACTGTGGAACTACGTTAGGTATGACGTTGTGAGAGGGATTTGGAAAGGTGTCAAGGTCCCGGGTTCGACGTTCGGCAATGCGGTCTTGTGCATGAAATCAAAAGTTCAAGCAAGATTAGAAATTAAACAACATGGCAAAGGTAGGCTTGCTTTGGGAACACACGAAAATATCCAAAATCAGGGGGTACAGGGAGACATGGGATGGACATCGTTTGGTTGCAGGGAAGCTTGCAGCAAGATAGAATTTGAGGAGCGATTGAGAAAATTGAGAGAAGAGCGTTGGGCTAGGAAAGTTTTCAGTTAATTTAACATGAAGACTGTCGATACTAAATGGAGAAAACGAACTCAAAAATTGTCAAGCAAGTGTTTAGACAACAGCAGAATACCGAGCCAAAAGGAATCATCGGTTGAGAAGAAGATGAAGCAAACAGAGAGGGACATGTGGAAGATGGGAATGCTTACGAAATCATCACTGGAGACCTGCAGAACTTCTAAGCAGGAAATTGCAAGGGAAAAGATCTACGAGAATACTCGGGGTAGTTCCTTGCTCTGCGAGGCTAGGATGGGAGTATTGCGGACCAAGAAGTACCGAGCAAAATACGAAGGCACAGATGCAATATGTAGTGCGTGTGGAGAGGAGGAAACGGCTGAACATTTGATATTGTTTTGTAAGGGGCTCCACCCTATTGTCGAAGATAATGGCCCCGAATTTTTCAAAGCATTGGGGTATAGAGACAGTGAAGACAAAATAGACTTTAAACGGGTAGAAATAACCAGGAGGAGGCTAACTGATTGGAGGCTACAATCGAGGCGCGAGTGAAATTCAATTCTTAAACACACAATGATAGTACTTAACCTTATGGGTAGGTAGCGTGAGCCACCACCCGATCTAAAGGGCACAGCCGGACACATCCATCCATCCATCCATCCTCCACCGCTCCGTGCAGCGCGCGTGCAACGCCAGCACATGAGTTCGGGCGCGCTTCTCCACTCACTGGACGTTGAGAAACAACTTGCTTAATCGTTGAAGATGCACAAATGGTTTATAGAATCGCTATTACCTGATAATGCTGGGCTTGAACCAATATGCCTCTGAAGAGTGAACTTTGCTGGCAGTGCCACAAGCTCGGAAGTGCGCGCATGATCGTAACCTCTTTGTGACAGAAAGCACCTTATCACACACCCCTTGCAAGTTCGTCTGGGTTCGCTGAATGCTTTCTTCTGTCGCATACTATTGTCGAATACTATTTGATGCAAAAGAAACACGGTCTTTTTCTCTTCTTTCTGTGCATCTGCAGCAATTTTCCTAACACGTGCGTGATGAATGCTTGCGGGATAATATTGGGACGCCTTTTTCTCTTCTTTCAGCAATTGCTGCACCTTCTTGCATTTTGAACGATGGTACAGCCCTTGGAAGTGCAATTGTACTATCACTACAGCCTGGTATCGACCCGTGCGATAAGCGTCGCTGTTTATTGTTTGCGTGCAAACATTTACTGCTTCTTGTTCAGTGAAAGCGTCTTGTGAATTTGCAACATCCAGATCTGTTTCGTTGGTCTCTGCTTTTTGCTTCCTTGATGTTTGACGTTGGGGCGAAGCTCGTAAAGCAGGATCTTTGCGAGGCTTTTATGCACTTGAAATAAAGTAGGAAGGATATTCCTCGAAACGAGCAGGCGCAGAGTCAGGAATAAGTTTTCTGATGCGGAACACAGGCACATAGTCTTCATGATGCAAGCGTCTTCTGCATACGAATGTCGACACAGACTTGTCGTTGATGATGAGATTGTCTCTAGCAATATTCTGTTGTCACTTCGTGCACAGCTCAGTATTGTTTGGGAACTTGCGAGAAGCAGCACCGGGTGTTTTCCCCGAAAGGGACTCGCAATACGGAACACAGCAATACACCTTCACACAGTTAATAAATATCCATGTGCGTGCGTAATGCGCGTGCTGAAGGTTGTGCGGCTGCCTTTTCGACTTGAGAAATCACTGTAGACTGAACACTGACAAAGCCCCGAATAAATTGCAGCCATGGTGCATAGCTAAATCCCATTATAAAGCAAGCCACACTTGATATAAAAGGGAATTGACAACCACCTGCTCCTCGCACTAAGCCACAAGAGATTTAATACAAATATTTTAGAAAAAAAGCTGCTTACTTGCCGAAAAGTTGTAATGTTGCCAGTTTCTATTTCTAGACATGTTCTTAACTCGAAGGATAGCAGAGAACTGATTTGCATGAGAGTTTTAGTTCTGGGGCAAGTGGCTTGCAAGCGTAAGCAGCTGCATACTTCGTTCAATTCTTCATGGACGTGTCTGCAGTATAATGAAATGCAAAAAGGCTTGGGGTCTCTGCAATGAACATTTCCAGGTGGTGTTAACACTTATGACAATGCACACCACCCCTCTCTGTGCGAGCCGTCCGAAGGGGCTATTCAGCAGCAAGGGCCCTCTCTCTTTTTTTTTACTTCATTTCTTTTTATATGGCGTTTTTTTAGCCATTAGATATACAACACATGTGCGTGTTTCAGAGTTGTCAGGCTGCAGACCACAGCATTTAGCCCCGAAAGCCACTCCAAACGTATTTGAAAAATTAAAAAAAACAGTGAGAATAGTTAACAAAGGCAAGGCGCGTTCGTCATTCTGTGTGCCACTTCTCTTAACTGTTTGTCGTTGTCCAACTTGACCAAGGGCCAAAGGTATTTGGTACTCTCTGCTTGCAGCACAGGTACAGCATTATGTTTCTCTTTGATCGTTGCCTGTGCCTTATGCCTCCTGAACTATGCCTCTCATCAGCCGATTTACCCGCATCTTTATTGAGTTTCAGCTTGTATTATCCACGAGCATATACATACCTACCTTCAGCGGTACGCCGTCTGGTAAATTAGTTTTTTTTTAGTGGACCCTCTATCCTCAATTTCTTTAATAATCCCCCTTCTCTTCGTCGAGAACCCTCATTCCCCGGTTTAAAATCGACAAACTCCCTTGTGCAGTGTGCGTGGCACAGAACATGCAAGGTCGCTGTGCTCTTACTGCCGAGGAGTGGTGAAACATACTCAGAAACTCTCCCATTGTATTCTCGACGAGTGAAAAGACCGTATGGAAAGAAGCACGCGCAGGTGCTGTCTAGCCTGGCCATGACACAAAATAGAAGCCCTCCGAGATTCAAGGAGAGCCCCACTAAACCTACAGCATTGATTATGTCACTATTTTTTTTTTAAATGGTGCCGAATATACGCAAATACTTTGCTACCACAGCTTAAGGACATGAATCTAAAGCAAATAAAAGCGCCAGTTCATAACTAATGTGCTACAGTGCGCACAACAGTCACTTGATTGATTCCAGGTGGACGGGGACCGTTTTCAGTGGTGCGGCCAGTAGATTAGCTTCTCGACAGTGCATCGTTGCTAGCGGCGTTGGAAAACAAGTGCGCAACTGTGCTACCTAAAGGTAGCATATACAGTAGCCGAATCAGTGGTGGCGCCACCACGTGGCTGCGGCGAGGAGGCTAAGCCAGCACACAAGAGAAAGTGGCGAGGTGCTCTTTTAGCGTCTGGCGGCGATCGTAGATAGACACCTCCTGCAGAGAATCCGCGGACGATGGTAACCGCAGCTTGATTTTCAAAACAGCAGCGCACACAAAGATAGCAAACACGCAGACACAAAAGGACGCAAACACAACGCTTGTGTTTGTGTGGTTTTATGAGTCCGTGTTTTGCCATCCTCCTGTGCACTGCTTCCTCGAAAATCATGCTTTATCAACTAGCTGACCAGTACGTATTGAGCAACCACGGGTCGTTTCCTGTGAATTCCTCGCAGCGAGTTGAACATTGGCGACGCCGCATTCACGGTACTTTGTGTTTATCTATGCTGTTTGTGTGTTGTATTGAAGTATTGTGCAATGTTGTTTAATGTGTCACTAGCAACATATCTTATTCACCTGGCGAAATGGCCATCGTAAAAGCAAGTGAGTAAATGTACACGTTTTGTTGGTTTGCCAGACCGCACCTGATGCACCCTTGTGTTCTGAGACCAGAATTCTCATATTGAGATCCCAAAATTTATAAGGCTCCCACCATTGTGTTTAAGCAGGTTGGGGCTGAAGACGTGTGCGTCGACAGGTATATTGTTGTAGTCCTTCGATCTACACCGCATATCACGGGCTTTTGCATAAAATATAATGGTATGATACCCGGGAACCTGTCCTCTTCGTACGAGAACTCAGTGTTGAGGCACTAATATCATGGTTCTTGTAAAGTTCAATTATGAAATAATTAACTAAAGTACTTTAACAACTTGAGAGCAGATTTGAAGCACTTCTGGTGGCACTTTTCCTGCTCCATGCAGAGCAAGTCTATTGCAATCGCTGAGAGTGCTCTTTATAAGTTCCATAGGCAGATTTGGAGCAGTTCCATGACGAGATAACAAACTTTTTACTTAGCGTTAAGGGGGAGGTTCGACCGTAGTTTGCATGCACTGCGTGCCCTTTAACGGTGCTAATTGTGAGCGTGCCAATGGACACAGTCGCACCTTGCATCGCACTACACAGTGTTCGCGTTTTGCTAGCGTAACGCCACTTTGTTCACATGCCCACTCATGCAAGATGGGAGACACATGCACTGTGTTTCATTCTGACTGACCCTGTCTCATTGGGCGCAGGCTTCCAAGGAACACTCTTTAAAATTCACACAGTGTCCTTCAATTGCTTGCCATTTTCTCTAGCAGCAGTGCATGTATTGCATTGGCATATAACCTACATTTGCCCTCCACCAGAGTAAAATTCTCTGGCACTAAGTTCCTCAGCCACTCGGAGTCCACCAATGAAATTCACTATAAGTTTCTCCAAAAGTTACTCCAGACCGAAACTTCCAGTGATCAACTTTGAAAAAAGGAGAGTTGCAGCAGAATCTCGTCAATAAAAACGTCAAGTCGTGGTGAAACAATGAGTAAAGCAAGCTAGTAAACACTTTTATAGGTGCCTAGCACTTCAGGAGTCCAGTTAAGCATCTGTCTACTGTCTCATGTCACATAGTCAAGCAGTGGTCAATACAGGCCTAGAAAAACAGGCTAATGATGTTCTATACCAGACCAAAGAAACTTACAAGGTCTAAAATGATATACATTACAAAAGTAACAAAAAATTAGTGTGACAATTAAGCTAAAATAGCAAAAGTCCATTTGAAATATCCAGCTTAGACCCATGCCATGCAAGAGAAAGCGTCTCTGCCACAGCAAGCAGGCGATTGTCAACGAAACAGCTAGGTTGCCCGCGCTGCCGAATTCAATCTCAGTTTTCACACTATTAAAGCTGTATTAGGTAGGAGACTTAAAGTACACCAAAACTTGCCCAAGACAGACGTCATGGGATTTAGAAACTAGACCATACCTATACAAGAACTACATCATTAACTGCAGAATCAGCGATACATCAATGGTTGATAATGATGTTTGGTGTTTTGCAGTACAAGGGCCATTCAATAGCCAAAAAGCGCTAGCAATACATCAAGCGCTCGGTCTAGTTCTGTCTATTTATATACCTGTCCACCTTTGGTCATATTGCTGAAAACCCTTTTCTGATGAAGCCATAACTTAGAGGAACACTAAAGAGCAAATCGATTTTTCGCATATCAGTCTTACAATCCTGAAAACATCACTCTTACCACAACACGACTCTTGATAAGCCAGAAAAATAAAAAAAAGCAGGTGGACGCCACCATGAGATTCCCGCTCTAAACACCGTAACATTGATTTTGGAGGCGTCTACTGGGTCATACGTAGCTTCTCATTAATAAAAATGAAACACATCGTCATCTGTGGGTGCCACAAACCTAGCACACGAAGTCTAAGAAAATTTCATTCAGCCAATGCCACAAAAATATGAAATTTTACGACGTCACGCATGAAACTTAAAAGTAAAACTTTAACATTAATTTTCTCCGCTGATAACGAACCTATGATAGTGAAACATACGGTATGAAACTTATGATAGTGAAACATATGATAGAGTGCAGTGTGTAATTCTAAACTTATGTCTCTTTAGTGCCTCTCCAAGCTTTGCTTTTTGAAGTCTCTCAGTTGTGAGAAAGAGAAATCATAAAAAATATGAAATAACATCTTGTTTATAGTTTCAAAAGTCACATCAAAAAGTTTCAGGTTGATGGTAATATTGTGCAATTCTTGTTCATCATATCACTTATTCAACAATGCTAAGGCGGGCAATATTGCTTCTTCTTTACGTGGTCTGTGCTTGTTGAACCGTTTTCTCTTTTACAAGTTTAAGGCAAGTCCTTTGCAGGAAACCGCACGAAATGGACAGAAAGCTTTCTTTCCAAGAGCGCCTTCCATGCTGTTGAAAGGCAGGCTGAGCCAGTGGTTTCAGAAGGAGGGCTCAAGGTTCACCGGCACATCCCTTATCTTGGCCCTTGCAAGCTGGTGACGACGAGCCTCGGCCAACTTCGAGAGAAACCTTGACTGAAAAGGAAAAACCATAGTACTGTAATATTATCTTTAAAAGTTTGATAAAAAGTATTACTGGAAACAACAATATATCATTACAAGACACACAGTAGTAGGAGATTACACGCTAACATTCATGACCTAGGTTGGCCACATTTGTGACCGCACCTATCCCCATCGATAGTATGTTTTCGATGTTGACAACTTGTATATTTGCCCTGTTTCGAACGCTTTTGGACCACTTGCCCTACCTAACACGTAAAAGAAAAGGTATTTAATCACTATCGCTTTTGTGTTTCTCTTTTTTCACCGTGCGGTGATTTTAAAGTGCCTTTTCATGTGCGCGAGTGAGCATGCAGTTTCAATCATGGCGTCGACGTCGCGTGTGACTGCTCCAAGAAACGGCGAATTTTACTTTACTCTCGTGCATCTGGGCAAGAATATTCAAATGGCCACAACAGCACAGGCTTGGAAGACGACATTGATACCTTTAATTTAAGCGCAGATAACGAGAGTTTGTGAAATCACCCCAGGAACATCAGCGGTCGTCCGCCAGTGAGTTTAGCTTTGCGCTTGGGCTGCGTTATTGCCAGCGCGCGTCAATATAAGTTGAGCCAATGTGTCCTGAAGGTTAGAGCTCTTATCTGCAGGGCGTCCACTGCCTTCGGGCGGGACTACTCATTGGCGGCAGCGCAGGGAGTGTAGTTTCAGTGTGCGGAGGCAACCGGGAGTGAACCTTAGAGCCACGTTACGTAGTCCCGAGCCGTGTTTCGTAAGCGCTGTCGACTTTTTGTTTTTACAGTTGAAGTTATTGGAGAGCTATACAAAAGCACAAATAAATATGCTTGGATGCATATTTTTGAGAAGCCGACGTGCAGGGAGAGTGACAGTTCTTAAAGGTCTCAAAGTCCACCTTGATGCTCCTACGCAAATTTGTGTTTTACCTAGGCTTGTGCGAATATTCGAACGAATAGTTGAGTATTCGAATTCGCTTCGATTCAAATCGAAATGATCAATATTTTCGAAGCTATTCGCAATGAACGAATAAGTGGATATTAGTTTGCACGTCACCACCTGTAAATATGGTTTCATTGCAATATAGAAATACTAAACAGTAAAAGCACCTACCCCAAAAAAATTTGCTTTGCTGTGAAGCGCCCCCTTCATTTAAAGGGGTTCTGCAACATTTACTGAACATGGTCGAAAAACGCTGCTGATCGGTAGTCGAGGCTACCGAAAACACGCGAGGCAAATATTGTAGCTGTGGTAAGAGTGCTTCTCACAACCAAAATCGAAACTGGAAGTGAAACCGACAGCGGAAAATAACCGACGAAGACGAAGGTGTGCACGGGGTCAGGCGAACGTGAGCGCGTGAGTTTCGGAACAGCGACGGGCAGAGGAAAGAACGCGGCCAGCTAGCAAGAGCGCTAGGCGTTGGGCCTCAAGGGACCGAACCAACGAGCGGGTGTCACCAACCCGACCGGGACGAGCGTGGCATGTTCCTGAGGCGAGTGGCGGTTCCGGGCCGGGCCTGACATGCTGTTCCTGTGACGGACGAGCGTGCGGGCCAGGGCAAGCGGCTGATCCTCTCCAGACTCGGGTCCGGCACAACCAGTCACCGATGGGCCCAGCACGCTTCCACTGCGCCACTCTGCTGCACAAAATTAGCAGAGCGTGGTTTCGATCGACGGACTTCTTGGTTATGGGCCCAGACAACCAGTCACCGAGATCGTGGCCACGGTGCCATGTCGGAGCCGGTCCGGCACAACCGCCAATTGAAGGTGCGACCTGGGTGTTGCGTCGGCCGCAGCGTGGGGCCGCCTGGTCCAGCACGAGCAGCTGATGGTCTGCTCGTGAGCTCCCGTGCACTTGGCAACCTTCCGTGGCGAGGTTGCGTCGTCGACGCCATCGTCTTCAGCGGGAGCGTGAGTGGCACCCGACGGAATTAGACTTCCGAGTAGTGAGGACGCGTGGGTTACTTGCGGGCGCGTAGACATAAGGACTGTAGGACTGAATTATGGAGCCAGTCTGTTGTACAGATAGTCACCGTGTTGTGATCGTTTTGTGTGTGAAGTCAATAGATGTTTCTCTTGTCCTTGCCTTGGGTTTCTGCGTCTGAGGGCCTAAGAACCACCACAATTGGCGAGCCTGCCAGGATCAGAAGATTCCAGGATCAGAAGATTCCAGGATGGCTTATTAAAATCTATAGCCATTACTCAGACGCAGCCTTTGTCATGGACAGGGAGAAATTTATTGCACTTGGCCGACAGCTAGGGTTGGAGAACGAGGAGCTCAGAGAGTGGGTTGAGCGAGAGTGCGTTGAAGCTCGAGATGAGCGTGCTAGGGAGCGCGAGATCGCGAAAGAAAACGCTGAGAGGCAGCAGAAGCTGTTAGAGCAGCAGCAGAAGGTGCAGGAACAAGAGCTGAAGATCCTCGAACTGAAGCTTCGACTTCAGGAGAGCGCAAAGCGGGGTACAGCCAATGGTGGCTGACGAACAAGGAGGATCCGAGCATGAGCGCCAGAGGAATAACAGAGGTCTGCAGTCCTCAGAAACTGATTCCGCCCTTTAATGAGGCTCGGGACGACCTGGACGCGTACCTGCAGCGATTTGAACGGGTCGCCACGTGTCAAGGGTGGCCGGGTGAAAAGTGGGCTCTTTCGCTTAGCCTATGCATGACAGTAGAAGCGCTAACAGTCATAGGCCGGTTAGATCCAACAGCTGTGCTGAATTATGATCAGCTGAAAGCGGCGCTTCTACAGAGGTTCCGCTATACTGCGGAAGGCTACCGCAAAAAATTTCGTAAAGCGAAGCCCGAAGAAAACGAGACTGGTCTGCAGTATGCTGCAAGACTTTCCGGCTACTTTGACTGTTGGCTTGAAGTGGGAAAAACGGAAACAAGCTTTGCTAGCCTGCGAGATCTGATGATAAGTGAGCAATTCATGAAGGGCTGTTCCCCGGCACTCAGGATCTTTCTCAAGGAGAGAAGTTGCAAAACCCTGAGTTTGCTTTGCGAGACTGCCGATAACTTCATGGAAGCACAGGCGCTCACAAACTTAGGAAAAGAACGGATTCCCAAGGATCCAGGACCTTCAGTGTCCAAGCCGGAGTCTGCGAAGAAGACGGAGAAGCCTGCAAGTCGCTGTTTCCTTTGTGACAAGGCAGGCCATCGTGCAGCCGACTGCTGGTCCCGCACGAAAGGGAATACTTTCAGCCGATGCGGAGTATGCAAACAAAGTGGACACAGCAGTGACAGATGCCCCGGTAGAAAATTTGGCAAAGACCAGGCATCATGTATGCTATCGGAAAAACGCGAAGACTTGACACCTAAACACCATAAGAGTGGCTACATTGTTTTCCAAGACGGCGGAACAATACCCATCGTCAATGCCACATCAAGTCGACGATCCACGAACGTTGGAGTCGCTGACATGCCTGTTGTGGAGGGGTTCCTAGAGGACAGACCAGTGCATGTGCTTCGAGACACCGGGTGCAACACGGTCGTCGTGCGGCAATCCTTGGTTCCGAAGGAGAAGTTCACGGGAACGACGAGCCCAGTGTACTTACTGGACTGTACTGTGCGATACCTCCCAGAGGCAAAAGTCCTTTTGCAATGTACATTGTTTACTGGGGAAGTACTCGTTAAGTGTATGACCGACCCATTATACGACGTAATTTTGGGCAACATCAAGGGCGCGGCATTGCCGGATACGTTACCTATGAATGAGTCAGCACCACAGCATGACCATGGCCATGTGGAAACAAGGCGTGCACCATGCACAGACTCTAGCAAAGGGAATGCTTGTCAATGGTGAGCAGGATGTATCTGGCAATTTGCAAGCAACCCAACCAAGATCGAATGCGGAGGAAGCGTATGAGCCACCGCATGAAGCCATGGAAAAGTGGCCCCTACCTGAAGAAGTCCTCGTAGGAAAAGCAGGAGAAACGAAGAAGCACACTTCTTTACCTGTGATGACTCTGCCTGCTTTACAAGTGGGAAGTGAGGCGCTTAAAAAATATCAAGTGGATGACGGAACTTTGCGAAAGTGTTTCGAGGCGGTTGGCGAGAAAAGCATGTCGAACCGATCGAGAAACGGTGTTTTTCATTCGGGACGGAAACCTTATTCCGCAAGAACAACTTACCAGATGGAACTAATTTGGAGCAACTTGTTGTACCACGACAGTTGCGTGAGGTGGCTGCTGAAACTAGCCCACGAAGGCATCTTAGCCGGCCATCAAGGTATCACGAAGACAGTAAGCAGGGTCACTGGAGAGTTCTACTGGCCGGGTGTCCAATCCGACACAAAACGCTTCGTGAAATCTTGCGACATCTGTCAACGATGGTGCCACGCCACCTGGTGGGACGCGCTCCCTTGGGCACCACGCCTATCATCGAGACACCTGTTTACGAGAGTTGGCATTGATATTATCGGCCCATTGTCACCAACATCTGAAAAGGGGCAATCGCTACATACTGACAATGATAGATTTTGCGACGCGATACCCCGACGCGGTAGCACTTCCCTCTATTGAAGCGAGACAGGTTGCGGAAGGTCTCCTGGAAATGTTCTCTCGCGTTGGCATACCTAAAGATATCATCAGTGATCGCGGCACGTCTTTCATGTTAGCAGTTATGAAGGAATTCAGCCGACTGCTTTCATTCAAACAACTGCCTACTACGCCATACCATCCGATGGCCAATGGTTTGATTGAACGTTTTAATGGGACATTAAAACTGCATGATAGGGCGAATGTGTCAAGAGCGTCCGAAAACCTGGGACCGTTACATTGGTCCGTTACTGTTCGCCTACCGAGAGCTTCCCCAATGTAGCACTGGATTCTCTCCTTTTGAATTATTATATGGTAGATACGTGCAAGGGCCAATGGCTGTTCTCAAGGAGCTCTGGACGAACCCTCGCCTCGATGACGAGACCAAGACGACATACACGCATATGATGGAGCTGCGGCAATGTTTAGAACGCACCTGTGCGCTCGCACACGAAGAATTGATGAAGGCGAAGAAGCTGCAGAAAGGGTACTATGATAAGAAAGCGAGACAGCGCGAAGCTTGTCCCTGGTGACCAAGGTGCTGGTGTTGTTACCAGCCAATGCTAACAAGCTGGTGCTTTCCTGGAAGGGCCCCTTCCCTGTTATTGAGAAACGCAGCGAACTGGATTACCTGGTAAACCTGGGCCACAAGGTTACGCTCTTTCACATCAACATGTTAAAGAAGTATGAGGAGCGCAAGCCACTAAGCCAACGAACGGTTGCAGGCGTTACCACGACGTTGCCAAGTGACACAGACGAGGTTCAGTCCGACGAAGTGCCCCATATCACACTAGAACAGACACAGGACTGGACGAATGTTACCATAGCATCGGAGCTCAACGCTGATGCACGACAGCAAGCCACAGCGGTTCTTAAAGAATTCAGAGACGTTTTCTCAGATGTACCTGGGAAGACTGACATTGTTCACTGTGAGTTGAAGCTTACATCAGAGGCTCCCATACAGGTCCGACAGTACCCGCTACCTTTTACTGTCAAAGGTGCCGTCGAGAAGGAAGTGAAGGACATGCTGCAGTTAGGTGTCATTGAAAGGTCAACGTCAGCCTATCACTCGCCCATAGTGGTCGTCAAGAAGAAGTATGGCACCATGCGTATGTGTATTGACTTCCGACAACTGAACAAGGTCATACTTCCGGATTGTGAGCCGATCCCTCGCACAGATACGATGTTCGCTAAGCTTACGGGATGCAACTACTTCTCGCGCCTTCGATTTTACTAAAGGATACTGACAGGTACCTATGGCCAGTCAGTCGAAAGAGCTCACGGCTTTCTCATGTGAATCTGGCTTGTACCACTTCAACTTTATGCCCTTCGGCATCAAGACTGCGCCGGCAGTATTTAATCGGTTAATGCGAGTCGTCACCGAGGGGATTCCCAATGTGCTATATTACTTCGACGATGTGCTCGTCGCTACTGAAACTTGGGAAGAACACTTGGTAACCCTAAAGAGATTGTTTGAGCGCGTCAGAGCGGCTCGTCTAACTATAAAACCAGCGAAATGTGCGGTCGGCTGTCCGACTACCACTTTTTTGGGCCACACTGTTGGGCAAGGTATGCTGCAGACGAGTAAGAGCATTACTGATAAGATACAAGCAGCTGTGCCGCCAAGCACCAAGAAGGAATTGAAAGCCTTCCTCGGCCTATCAGGTTATTACCGCGACTTTTTGCCCAATTACGCTGAGTTGACATTTCCGCTCACAGAACTTACAAAGAAAGGCCACCCCGATAAGTTATTATGGGGTGAAGAACATGAGAGAGCGTTTCGACAAGTGCAAAATCTATTGTCCACGCAGCCTGTGCTGAAGTCACCCGACTTGCATAAGCCATTTGTTCTGCGCATGGATGCGTCTTCGCGGAGCTTAGGAGCAGTATTGCTCCAGGAACACCAAGGCCGTCTGCACCCAGTTTCCTACGCGAGCCGTAAATTACTACCCCGCGAAGCAGCCTACTCCACAATTGAAAGAGAAGGCCTTGCCGTAGTCTGGGCTGTTCGCAAATACCACATTTTTCTCTATGGCAAGCCGTTCACGTTGCAATGTGACCACCAGCCATTGACTTATATTCAGTCAGCTAGGCACCTAAATAATCGAGTCCTGCGGTGGAGTTTCCTTCTTATGAAATATGACTTTCACGTGGAACACATTCGTGGTGTGAACAACGTTGGTGCCGACTATATGAGTCGTGCGGCTTTTACCGAGCAGTGACTTATTGCCGTTGTACACAATTTTTTTATCATGTTGTCATCATAGTGCAATTGGTTTTTTTGTTTCTTTACATCTAAACTGTGACATTTAAAGTGTGCGAAACCTTTGTTATATTCGGGAACTGTGTGTTACGTGTGTACAACGTACTGGAAGTTGGGGGGAGTGAGGTAAGAGTGCTTCTCACAACCAAAATCGAAACTGGAAGTGAAACTGGCAGCGGAAAATTACCGACGAAGACGAAGGTGTGCACGGGGTCTGACGAACGTGAGCGCGTGAGTTTCCGAACAGCGACAGACAGAGGAAGAACGCGGCCAGCTAGCAAGAGCGCTAGGCATTGGGCCTCAAGGGACCGAACCAACGAGCGGGTGTCACCAACCCGACCTGGACGAGCGTGGCATGTTCCTGAGGCGAGTGGCGGTTTCGGGCCGGGCCTCACATGCTGTTCCTGTGGCGGACGAGCGTGCGGGCCAGGGCAAGCGGCTGATCCTGTCCAGACTCGGGTCCGGCACAACCAGTCACCGAGATCGTGGCCACGGTGCCACGTCGGAGCCGGTCCGGCACAACCGCCAATTGAAGGTGCGACCTGGGTGTCGCGTCGGCCGCAGCGTGGGGCCGCCTGGTCCAGCACGAGCAGCTGATGGTCTGCTCGTGAGCTCCCGTGCACTTGGCAACCTTCCATGGCGAGGTTGCGTCGTCGACGCCATCGTCTTCAGCGGGAGCGTGAGTGGCACCCGACGGAATTAGACTTCCGAGTAGTGAGGACGCGTGGGTTACTCGCGGGCGCGTAGACATAAGGACTGTAGGACTGAATTATGAAGCCAGTGTGTTGTACAGATAGTCACCGTGTTGTGATCGTTTTGTGTGTGAAGTCAATAGATGTTTCTCTTGTCCTTGCCTTGGGTTTCTGCGTCTGAGGGCCCAAGAACCACCATAGTAGCGCAGCAACATGGAGGCAAATATTGTAGGCCTGTAATTCACAATCACTTTTCAAAGCTAAAAATTGCTTTCTTCCCTCGGAAAATGACACTACAAGCTCAAAAATCACTTGTCACACCCAAGAAGAAATATATGACTCTGGCCACAGGCATTGGCTGATTTAAGCATAATGCGCTCGTCGTTACCGGGGCTGCTACTTGTCCACGAGTATGTGCACGATCGCACTGAAATTCGGCGCATTCGAAGAAAAAAAAGGGGGCTCAAGGTCACGAGGTGCGTGTGCAGTATTTTCTTTCACCATGCCATTCCTCCTTGCTTAGCTTCCAGCTATTTCGTCAAGACGAGAAGAGAGAATCCAATTGCAGCAAAGACAAATTTTTGGAACTCCACTCGCACTGGACTGTTTCTAGAAACTTAACAGCAGTGAATTTGTGAGGCTACAAGCATGTTTACTGGCTCCATAGCTACTTGAAAAAGTGTTGCAGCACCCCTTCAAAGGAACATGTTACCCTCAAATCAATTTTTCATTTTATTAAGCTTGTTATAACGACTTATGTGATCCAAGTACAGTGAAATCTCGATAAAACGAACTTCAGGGGACCGCGGAAATTTGTTCATTACTTTAAAAGGTCGTTATAATGAAAGCTCGAAATTTCACCCTAAATACTTGTTTTTCACTGACAAAAATGACTTACCTTTACTACAATGAATCCTTGAACAGATTTTCACGAGAAAAAAAAAAACAAATGCACAAGCAAAGACCTAAAAATACACGTTTACCTTAAAGAAGTCTGTGATTTTTTTTTTTTTTGGCGCGAGCAGCACAAACTTTGCAGCACGAAGGCCTCCAGCTCATCAACATTCCTGTGGTGCGATTCGGTTCTTTGGTCACAACACCCTGCATTCTCCCTTCCAGTTGCCGAAGAATATCCATCGTCTCACTTAGCGAAAACTGCTTCCGCTTCTTTGCCGCATGCAGAGATGAACTCATATGTAGCATCATCGCAGCGCAAACGCCGACTTGTTTTGCAAACCCAATAAGTAATCACCGAAAAGAGATGAACACGACTGAAAAAACAAGGCCTCTAAAGAAAAACCCGAAGCGTCACGGCTGTCATTGCCTCTTTCGAAGAAAAAAAAAGTGCTCAAAAAGAAGATTCCTTGCATTTCGTTTTCTGCTCTCTCGCTGTCTCAGGTTTTTCTTGCCCATGCTTCCTGCTCTGTAACTCCCACTCTGCCTCGCTGACCTTGCCCTCCCGTGTTGCCCTCACCTCTGCACTCGCTTGTAAACCTGTAGCGTCGGCGTTTCAACAAAAAAAAAAAGGAAGGAAGTCGCTTTTTTTTTTTTTCCTCCACATCATCGCACGTCTTCTGAGAAGCAAGGCATCTGTACGCTTAGTCGTCTGCTTGCGTACCGCTCCGGTGGTCGCAACGGATTTCAGAAGATAAGTTTGTAGGACTGAGGCGTTGTTAATATAACGTGGAACTAAATTAACGATTGTTATTCTGAACAGTTTGATGTTCTGAAGTACATAATAGTGAAATAATTTTACATTATAACTTATTAGCAGTCAGTGCAGAATTTTCCAAAAGTTCGTTAATCTGAAAAGTTCGTTATTGTGGGTTTCGTTCTACCTAGATTTCACTGTATAATGAATTTTAAAACATTAAGTATGTTACAGGTTATCTGTTGCATCCTACCGAAGCTACTACTCAAGGTTGGTTCACCTCCCTTTGAACGAAAAAATAAATAGTATTTGCAAATTGATTGATTGATATGTGGTGTTTAACGTCCCAAAACCACCATACGATTATGAGAGACGCCGTAGTGGAGGGCTCCAGAAATTTTGACCACCTGGGGTTCTTTAACGTGCACCCAAATCTGAGCACACAAGCCTACAACATTTCCGCCTCCATCGGAAATGCAGCGGCCGCAGCCGGGATTCGAACCCGCGACCTGCGGGTCAGCAGCCGAGTACCTTAGCCACTAGACCACCACGGCGAGGCAGCATTTGCAAATAGCCCCTATTTCAATTCAAAAGAAATATTGTGCAGGTTAGTTGGGTCATGATAAACATTGCCTTTTTTTTTTATACGTCATACATGCCATTCAAACTCACTTCGAAATGATTAGATCAAAATCGCTATTTGCTTCGAACCAAAAATTCACTATTCGCACAAGCCTAGTTTTACCGCATCGCGAAACTGCTTCGCACAGTAGCATGAAAGACACTACGTGTAATGTTATTTTATGTACAAAAAAACTTTTGTAAATACAAGGCTTACACTTACAGGATAATTGTGTGTGTTCTTTGCACTTTAAATATATATTTCCATTTCTTTTTATGCTTAGCCTGTTCAGAGCAGTGTTGATTGTTCCATGAAATTTCTTTATTCATGTTTACAAAGTTCTTCGTTTAATGATTTGTTTTCTACTATTGTTAACAAATTTGTGGTTTCAAACTGACTGTGTTTGAAAGATAGCTCCTAGCTGTATAATTTGACACCCTAAACATTAACATCAGACTTTTGGGTGCCATGAAAAAAATAAGGTTTTCTGAACTACCTAAGATTGGCCTAATTTCTCACCGTAACGAAAGTGTTAATGTGTACATAACTAAAGATACATCCTTGCAATTCTTAAACGGTATCACACGAGTGCTGAGCACGGGATATGGTAGCGTCTAATAGTCTCGAAAGATAAAGATCTGCCAACCACGCATAAGCACACAAAGCACGCTGCACTGCTAGCACTATTCGCTACGCTGTAAACCTCTACATATCTACAGAGCTTAGATCAACATGTCTTTAAGTAATCTTTACATAAATAACCAGCGCGATACAACAGACTGAATCAAAGAAATGCTGAAGAGTATGCACATGCGCTCTATGTGCAGCCAAGTGTGAGTGTGCTGTTCTGCTAAGCACATTCGATACTAGTGCTTTCTTCTACGTTATCACAGTTGTTTCCCTATTTTTTTTTTTTTACAAAGGTCACACACATTCACCTGGAAAGTATGAGGGCCGAGGACACCAAGACACACCTACTGACGTTGCTCGCTTAGAGCATACTATCACATTTGTTCTTGCATAATTTGCGCAATTTCTTTCACAATTCTGGGGTTCTGAGAAAGGGGGTGCGCAAACTATGGAAGAATTTCACAAATGCATAAGAAATAATGTACAATAGTCCTAATGCACAGAATATATACATTAAATGAAATAAATTAAGTTTAATCACAAATGAAGTGTACTTGTTTATTTAACTGAATTAGCACGTAGTTTTATCAGTCAGACCCGGTCACGTATTGTCTAGTTGGAATCGCTAATCGAGAGGTCTGATTGAAAATCATCGTCGCGGGCCGCTGCCACCGTCCTCCCAAAATGCATCGCCCTCGTTTCTGTCCAGTGTGTTTGAACACGGCTTCGAACGCGCGTTCGAACTTGTCGAATACCGCTAGTCAACGAACATTTCTTCAACTTCAGCAATGTGATGACGCTGGCTCGGGAACAAAGGTTGGATAAGAGAAAGTGTCTCGAGTTGTGGTTCATCTGTGGCAACAAGTTGGAGCACAACAGCTGTGGCCCCCTACCAGATGTTACGGTCATATGAGACTAGACGTAGACTGGGTTTCCTTCTCTCTTTAGGTGCCAGTGCATACTGAGGATGCCACCCGCATACCGTATGAACTCTATTTTATCGCGCCCTCGATTGTAACGCACCCCCGGTTTCCAGGACGAAAAAAAAAGACTTCGATTGTAACACGCACCCATTTTTCTCGTTGGCCCACACGATCACATCACTCGGAAAAAAGACTCCCTTCGGGAGCGTCTTCCGTTTAAATATGAGGTACGGGGGAAGCTTGTGCCCATCTGACGTGCAACGGAGCATTGCCGTCACTCTAGTTTTACCGTGGCCCGATGTCAGCACGCGAACTTGCTTCGCCCCCTTCTTCTCGACGGTTGTGGTGCCAGGCATGCCGAAGTAAAGAGGCGTCCGATCGGCATTCCCGATTTGCCCAAGCAGGTAGCCGTTGTTGTGCCACAAGTTTAGGATGAACCTCTGAAAACTGTGAAGCTTTCCTTCGTACTCCTCCGGCAATTTTTGGCTTATGCCCATTCACCTTCGGAGGGAAAAGCCTTTTCTGCTTCATAAAGTCAGTTAGCCAGCACCTGGTCGCTTTGAACTGGCTCCGCATTAGTCCTTTATTTAAGGCTAACTGCATAGCCCCCACTTAGAGAAGTTGTGTCATCATGCGCCGCTGTGCGGCTGGCTGCTCAAGCACATACTCGGAGAGCAGCTTTTCAATTTGCGGAAACCGACCCTGCTGTGGTACACTGAAGCCTTTACGTGAAGCTTTGATGTCATCAATCTTCTGCTTTTGTTTCCGCCAGTCCCCGCACGCACGTTTAGTGAACTCCGAGCGACCGCGATGCGGCCCAATTTCCGTCTGTTTCTACACACACGATGACTTTTCTTTTAAAAGCGGCATCGTGGTGCACTCGTCGAGTCTTTAGAGATTCGTTCTTTCCTGCCGTCGATGTTAATGCACTACAAAATGACGAACTCCTTAGCACACTTACGAAGTGCCACACATGGGAAACACATTGGCAGAAATGGTCGACTAGCCATGCCGACACACATAGAGGGTGGCCATTTTTGAAATGCCGATGGCAATAGAATGAGTGTATTCATTTTTTTTTTCGTTTTTGATTCTAACGTGCATGCGATTTATGAATTCGCTTGAGCGGAAAAAAGGTGCTTGTTAGATTCGAGTAATTACGGGAGGTGGCAAAACGTCTGTGTAGTCTTTGGTTATATTTTGTCGTTTTAAGTCAGAGTACAGTGGAATCTCGATGATACGAATCTCACGGGGTCACGAAAAATATTCGTATTAGCCGAAATTCGTATCATCGAAACAAATAAAACTAGCTAAATTAACAAAGAGTCAGACGTGAGCTCATCCAGGCACAAGTACGTAAAAAGCATTTATTTACTCGCCTCGGGTGGGCGGCGCACTGGTCAAGAAAAAGAAGAATCTTCCGATTCTTACAAGCCATCCTCCTGTCCAGGAGTGACAAAAACTCTTCAAACAACGCCGCCGTCATCCACGCCTTTTCGTTTGCACTCTCACGCTTGAAGCACCGGGGCTTTTGGAACTTTTCGACTACGTCAGCTTAAGCTTTTCCGATCCGTCGGCGTTACAGCACAAGAGCACAGTAATACGCTCTTTGCTTTTTTCGCCTCCTCTGCATGCTTCGCATTTTAAACAGAGGCTCTTTTGGGGTTGCAGGTTAAAAAAGAGACCTGCCTCATCAGCATTAAAAACATCACGAGGCTCATACTCTCCAATGAGTGACGGCAGCTTCTCTAACCAGTCGCTGACAACTGCCTCGTCAGGTTTTTCGCTTCGCCGCAGACGCTTTTGTAAACGAGAGCGTGCCTAGTCTTAAAGCGCTGCAGCCACCCATCTGAGGCCTGAAATCCGTCGATTTGCAGAGCAAGTGCAAACACGTCGGCTTTCTCCCGCGAAACTTGCCATCGATATTCACGCCAGCTGCGGTTACCTCTTTAAACCAAGTCAGAAGTGTCTCTTCAAGTTTCACGTGCTGAGCGGTCTTCGCTTGCTTTGCGTTGACGTTGAACGAAAGCACGTTTTTCATTATGGTCTCTTGCTGTCCAACAACTGTGCTCAGTGTTGACGTTGCAAGGCCTAGCTCCTTAGCCAACTCCGTCCGCTTTCTCTTAGGATCCTCAGCGACCTTTCGAAGGATGTCTAATTTCTCTTTAAAGGAGAGCGCTTTTCGCTTGCGAGACATAGCTCGTTGCGACTAGGCAAAATGTTGCGAACACAAAGAACGCGGCCCGAAGCACAGCACTGCACCCACTCCGTCCAACACCACGCAGAGAAAGAGAAAAAGCACAACAGCAACAAAAGCGTCACCGCCCCACTTGACCCGCACAGTCCGCCGCGTCGTCGCGTCCTCGCCGCCGCACCCAAAAAGAGAGAAAGAAAGGAAACCGTGGCCAGCGTCATCTCTAAACCTAAACTGAAATCAAAGGGCGCAAGCGGTCTCTGAGGTCTCCGATATTGCGCACGCCGCGCGCCGATGTTGGAGGCCGCCACGCGCTGCTGGCAGGCACCGTTGGCAAAATGCCAAACCGGCGGTGCAGCGCGCATTCTGGCGCGCGGCTGAGCACTGTTCCATTTCGCGGCCGTGAGTGGGGCGGCGTTCATTCGTATCACACGACGCGGGCAGAAAATCGATTCGTAACAAACATACTGTAGCGCATTGCAAAGTAATGGGGCTCGGCAGGGACCACAGAAAAATTCGTATCATCTGGAAATTCATATTAGCCGTGATCGTATTATCGAGATTCCACTGTATAATTTTAATCAGAGATGGAGAGATAAGGGAGGACAAACGCTCGAGCAGTTTCGGTGACCTATCAACAAGTTTGAGTGTTCGTGCACAGTATTCTAGGAACCATGGTCCAGGAGATGTCTCTGATTGATTGATATGTGGGGTTTAGTGTCCCAAAACCACCTATATGTTTATGAGAGACCCAGGAGATGTCTCTGGAAGAAGTGACTTCGCACTCGCAGCTCGTTTGACTATGCTCGCCCGATCACCGAGGCGCGCGCCTGGCGCGCATGTTCAATGTATTTATAGGTCCAGAGTCTCTCCAAGGCACGCCGGTGAGCTAGCTCGGGTGGGTTGAGGAGGGCAAAATATGCGGGTGAACATTTTTTTCCGTAAAACTGACAAAAGTAGTGTCCCGTTCCTTTTGAGGTGCAGGTGAGATTTGTTAGATGTAGATTAAAATCATATCGGAAGTGCGCGGATTATGCGAGTAAATGAGCTGCAGCTAAAATTCAAAGGAGGCGCTGTGATCGCAGCATCAGGTTCTAAATTCTGCCTCTATTACATGAACCAGAGGTTAAATTTGTGCTGGATGTTAAATATGCCACGTTGAATACCTCTATTACATGAACCAGATGTTAAATTTGTGCTGGATGTTAAATATGCCACGTTGAGTACCGAAGGTAATTAATTGCCTCCCATGTCACTGTGTGAGATGAGCAGGAGGCAAGTTGCAGAGATGTTTACATTTACGACAAGCCACTCTCATCAAGATCTTGCAAGCATTCAGAAAAGAGGGGCGCATTGGTGAAAAAGCAATAAATTTGTCCATAAGACGACAGCAGAATAAGATGCTGACTTGGTTGCTATTGCAGGTGCGAATCCCTTCATGACAGCAGGTCAGGTAACACATGCAGCGGACCTTAAGGTCAACACAAAACTGGTCCAACAATAGCTTGGCACACCGGTGAGCTAGCTCGGGTGGGTTGAGGAGGGCAAAATATGCGAGTGAACATTTTTTTTCGTAAAACTGACAAAATAGTGTCACGTTCCTTTTGAGGTACAGGTGAGATTTGTTAGATGGAGATTAAAATCATATCAGGAGTGCGCAAATTTTGAGAGTAAACGAACTGCACCTAAAACTCAAAGGAGGCACTGTGATCGCAGCATCAGGTTCTAAATTCTGCCTCTATTGCATGAACCAGAGGTTAAGTTTGTGCTGGATGTTAAATATGCCACGTGGAGTACCAAAGGTAACTAATTGCCTCGCATGTCGCTGTGTGAGGCGAGCAGGAGGCAAGTTGCAGAGACGTTACATTTACGACAAGCCACTCTCATCAAGATCTTGCAAGCATTCAGAAAAGAGGGGTGCATTGGTGACAAAGCAATAAATTTGTCCGTAAGACAACTGCAGAGTAAGACGCTGGCTTGGTTGCTATTGCAGGTGCGAATCCCTTTTTGCAAGCATTCAGAAAAGAGGGGTGCATTGGTGACAAAGCAATAAATTTGTCCGTAAGACAACTGCAGAGTAAGACGCTGGCTTGGTTGCTATTGCAGGTGCGAATCCCTTCATGACAGCAGGTCAGGTAACACATGCAGCGAACCTTGAGGTCAACACAGAACTGGTTCAACAATAGCTTGTTAAAGTAGGTTTGATGAACCTAAATGCTCCCAAGAAATCGCTCCATGCCAATGAGGTGATGGGGAAAAAAACTCACGTTCGCTCAAGCGCATCTGTGGGCTGCAAATGACTGGCAAAGTTATGTGTTCCCAGACAAGCTCATGTTCAGCGACTAGCAACTACTATGAAGTAGTGGAGACACCAAAGAGGTGAATACCTTTATAAGTGAGAGTTCAGAACTTATCTGTCAGGTAAAATATAAGCAAACAAGGTGTTGAGACCAAATACCAACAATTTTTTTTTTTTTAGTTTAAGCGTTATGCCTGCACTTTTAAGACTTGGCACGCTAGGAGTGCTACCATGCAAACAAATACAGCACCCATATGAGAACCTCTCTGACTGCACTCTCATACCTTGGCTTTTGTGTGGTCACCGTAAGATGCTTTGTGTCCTCTAAAGTCCCACTGGAGCTTTGGGAATTCAGATGCGAGTGTTAGTCCCAGGTAGTGGTACTTCCAGCGGCGGCCGCCACTGCTTGGGTCTGATATCAAGTTGGATCTACTGCAGGAAAGATGGGAAAATGATTAATGTATTTTAAAGAAAAAGCACTGTCAAGATTAAGAAACTGATAATATTATCTGAGGTTTTACACTCCACACCCAAGATGTGATTATAAGAGATGCTGTGGTAAAAAGCTCCGAAAATTTCAACCACCAGGTGTTTTTCAATGTGCACCTAAATTTAAGCACACAGGTCTCAATCATTTTCACCTCTACCGAAAACCCACCCATTACAGCCAAGATTTGATCTTCCCACCCATTACGGCCAAGATTCGATTAAAGTACCAGTGTATCGTAGTGAGCGAGAGAACTTCCTTTTGAGAAGCTCGTTTCTTTGTTGGGGACAACCAAGTGTGCCCATGAGTCAATTAGGCCTGGAAAGGCATAGTGGACAAAAAGCTGTCTTTAATTGTAGTATAGCAGTTGTGACGTAAATTGAAGTGAACGAAAACTCTCCTTTCTGAGAGTGGGACCCAAACCCACAGCCTTCAAATCAGTGTTCCTTATGCTGTCTTTGGCCTAATTGTCTGTTGGATTCATTCAGTGATGTCATAACAAAGACTCACTTGATACTGCACATAACAGGGATCATGCTACCATCTTCATTTTATTCAGTGCAACTTGCAGCACATCGGAGCAATACACTTGATGTTTTCTACAAGAATTAGCAGTTAAAACATAACCCCAGACTGAGAAGATGGCCACAGCAACAATTGATTGATTTGTGGGGTTTAACGTTCCAAAACCACCATATGATTATGAGAGACGCCGTAGTGGAGGGCTCCGGAAATTTCGACCACCTGGGGTTCTTTAACGTGCACCCAAATCTGAGCACACGGGCCTACAACATTTCCGCCTCCATCGGAAATGCAGCCGCCGCAGCCGGGAATCGAACCCGCGACCTGCGGGTCAGCAGCCGAGTACCTTAGCCACTAGATCACCGCGGCGGGGCGGCCACAGCAACAATTGTTTAAAACATCTACACTCCAGTGTTTAAGTGAACATACAGTAGACTCGTTATAGAGAATGTAAGTGTTCCGGGAAAATAGGTTAATTTTAACAAAAGTTCCGTTTACTGAGAGATGAACAGGGGTGCAGTATCTAATCATATGAAAGGCAGTCGTTCCACTTAAAAGGGCCCTGAAACACTTTTTTCAAGTAACCACAGAATGGATTCACTGGAAAAGCTTATTGCCTGACGAATTCAACGCCGAAAAAATTTTCAGAATTCGTCCATTGCGAGTGGTGTTACAAAGGTCTATCGCATGCTTCAATTGCATTATCCCTTCTCTCGTCCCGACGAAAGCGCTGGAAGCTAAGCAGGGAAAGATGGCAGGGCCACAGAAAAACGTCATATACACCTCATGGTTTTGAGCACTTTTTTTCTTTTTTTTCTTCGAATGCGCCTCTTTTTTGGTGTAATCACGTGCGCACGCGTGGAAAAGTCGCGGCCTCTCGTGGCCATCTCTCTAACGAGTGAGCGCGCCATGTTCAAATCAGCCAATGGCCGATAGATGGGTAATTCACGTGTGATTTTTGGGCATATTCCGCCATTTGTCGAAAGAAGAGAAAGCAATTTTTAGCTGACTGATAATTTATTGCGAATTCCAGGCTGCGTCCTGTGCTACGATATTTGGCTCGCGTGTTGTCGGGAGCCTCTACTGCAGATCGGCAGCGTTCTCTGACCATGCTCAAAAAGTGTTGCAGGGCCCCTTTAAGCTGCGGTTCTGTCTAACAGATTTTCATTTACTGAGAGTCTATTGTATACATATACCACATATACTGGATAGGGGGATGTCCACCATTGTAGCTAAGTTAGTAGAAAATTGCCTGCTTTATTAAAAAATTGAATCGAAGATTCACTCACTACTAGCGGTGAGTTATCTTTTGGTCCACTTTTCTTTTCTTCACATTTATTCATAATTATGTTACAAATAACGTTTTCTATACTTTTTTTGACATCATTGTCTGTTAGCTCTTATTGTATTGTCTAACAAATAAAAAAAGAAACCGGCCCTTAAATTTCCTTTGCTTCCCGACAAGAAACAGTACATCCTATAGCTAAAGAAGAAAAATTAATTTGAAAATTGGGGGACCCTTAACATTCACCTCTGAGAGTTGATGTGGAGACCTAAACTGCATTGATGTGGAGACCTAAACTGACTTTGTGGAGGCCTAAGCTGCGCCGCAAGGAAAGCCAAAGGCAAAATGCCCTTCAGCTATTGTCTTGACTTGCATCTACCCTGAATTCTCACTCACAACCAACACTGTTTTCTCAATCACAACCAAATGCGCCAACACCGCCAACACTGGAATTTCTGCAAAATAAGCTTTATAATGCTATCGCACTCAAAGTAACATGGCTCTGGCAAGAGCACTTACTTCAGAAAGTCAATAATCTCGCGACGGAACTGCTTCGACAGCCTGTGGTGTTCCTCCCTGGACAGCTCAGCACCTTGTAGCAGAGGCTGTATCTCATCAGAGAACTGCGGCAACTTGTGCCCCTCTAACCACTTGTCATCCTGGCATGAGAATAGGAAAAACAAAAAAGAAACTCGAAGTCAACGTATGATAGCCCTGCAAGTCACTGCCCTTCAAAAAGTCAAAAGGGGGCCATTATTGCGAAATAGATAATGCGCCATCCATCAAGCTGTAACACACAACCACTGATAAAATCGATACATGTTTATGAGAAAGCCTTGTCTAAGGAAAATTGCTGCCTCAGTTTTTAGATGAGCCCTTGAACATGTGCATTCAAACATCAGAAGCTGTGCGCCGATCTGAAGTAATGAGGCAGTTAGAAGACTGCAAAAAATAAAAAGCTTGCCCAACTCATCCACCTATGTGGTTTGATAAATAGGAAAAATGTCTGCATAAAATCTGCTGCACACACATGAAAAAGCAGGGTGGTCAACATTATTGCTGTACCCTTGATAACAGCACCTCCTTATAAATGTTCTCGCTTTAGGAGATCAAGCTAAATAAATGAATCAATGAAAAAATTTGGCTTTCAAGCGAAATTAGGTGCCTTGCATATTTCATTCCTGGTCATCCGGAATGCAGGAGCTTGGGTAGCACTTAAAATAGTTCTATGAAATAACAGCAAACATGAGCACATAACCACTGGCCAGTAGTTTCTTCTAGGTGCATTACATGCTGCATGCTTGCCATCGCCTCAAAAAGTGCCGCCATTTTTAGTGGCACAATTTCAGTCTGAAGTCACATTCAAGAATGCCAAAGGGCCAGTATTCATAGGGAGCCTGTGTAGATTTGTGGAACTGGTTGTAGTATATATAGTATAGTAATATAGTATTTTAACACACTACAGAGTCTTGTCAGCAAGCAGTGAGTCTTGTGAACAGTATAGCCCCTATGTGTGCTCACAGGAAAAACAGCAGACATCCACAGCTGAAAACTGGGATCCGTAACCTAGAAGGCAGCAAGACACTTGGCGATTATGAGGAGTGTTTGGGTTAATCATTAATGCAAATCCCACTAACAAACAGTGAATGAAGGGCAGTAGTTCTGAGCACCCATGAACAATCGATGCGCTCACCGCTGCACAGGCCTTTGGCATCAGAGTGTTAAAGGTATCAGCAAGTGAAAATTTCGAATAGTTCACAGTACACTACTGTGCACTTCAACAGAAGGTTCCACAAGAGCTGTAAGAACGAATAAGTATAGCCATCCTTCAAATTGCCGACAAAGGCACCTACATAGCAAAGCTATATGACAACCATCACAACTGCCTTGCTTAGTGCATGGAATCCATATTGTAACTTTGCGCTAAATGATGCCTGTTCGAGGAGCCACTTTCAACAATGAACAAAAAAGTGATGATTTTGTCAGTGATAAAAGCTGCCACACTCTGGGCCAATACCAGGTGACAATGCAGTTGGCAGAATGTTTCTGCTGCAGCGGACCACATCTAGAAGCTAGCGCCAAGTGCGCTGGGCAGAATATGTTCTAGTGCAGGCAACAAGGTCATCTGGTATGTGTATGTGCAGAGAAGGGGCTACTAGGACTGTTGGCAGACGTTCACATTTAAAAATTACTTTGAGGCATACTGAAAATGCAGACAAACGAAGTGTAAAGGACAGCACTTAACAGCGGACGTAAGCTCAGGACTGTCCACTACCTTTGTCTGCATATTTGGTGCACTGCATACAAGGGTTTGACGATTTTCAAAACATTGGTCCCATGACTATGTGTGCGCCATTCAGCATGCATTGCACCAGATTTCGGTCTTTCAAGGATTACAGTCTTGGCGCCAATGAACTAGGGCGCATCACTTAACGTGCCCTTGCGAAAGATACACCCCCAACATTGGTGAAAATTAATGTAAAAAGGGGGCCGCTTATAATGAGATGTAGATACCAAGTTTTCGAAACGAATGGAACAAACTCTTGAAGCCATTTCTCCAACACAGCCAAACAGTTATAATTGCCAAGCTATGATGACGTGCATTATGTATAGTCTTAGTATTTTTACTCTCTTTTATTATAAGGCTTAGAGTTTAAGTCTCAAAGCCACTACATGATTATGAAGGACACGAAAAGGAGTGCTCTAGAAATTTCATCCACCTAGGGTTACAGTACTCATGGATTCAAACACGACATCAAAATTCTTTAGTATAACCACTTGTATGTGCAATTGGTCGAGCTAACTACGCCATGTTGCGAAAAATCCAGTTTTTAAAATAATGTGGCACTCATCTACGTGTTCGAGTAAAAATTATGCTGATATAACCCGAACTCAGGACTGCAGAAACGAAAATTGGCAGTTCCCACGTATCATGGGAATCGATAATAGGCAAAGCACAAATAAGAAAAGTTGATATGTCACTTTAAAATCAGCACAACGATACAAGGTGCACATAAATTATGCCGTACATGACTTCCATGTCATGATTATCATGTTTGCACCTGGGATTTTTGTTCATCAACCTTTAATGTCACGTAACACCAAATCTGGTATACGTGAAGGTAGCGAAACAGCCGAGAGCGCATCATGAGCCTTGTATGTGGTCATGTTCTTTAATGACACACATGTCATGATTATGATGTTTGCACCAGTCTTATACCTTCGCCATCCATTCATGCCCCGTCATACCAATATTGGTGTATGTGAAGCCGGCGAAATGAGCGCGAGCGCATCATCAGCGTGGCATGTAGTCATTTTCTTACATGACACACATGTCATGCTTACCACATTTGTATTAGTCATATACCTTTATTAGCCATTTATGCCACGTAACACCAAATTTGGTGTATGTGAAACTAGCAAAACGACCTTAAGCGCATCATGAGTGTGGCATGTGGTCATGTTCTTACATGACACACATGTCATGATTATCATGTTTGCACCAGTCATATATGTTGATCATCCATTCACGTAACGTAATATTGAATTCGGTGTATGTGAATATAGCAAAACAATCGCAAGCGCATCATGAGCGTGGCATGTAGTCATGTTTTTACATGACACGCATGTCATAATTTCCACGTGAAGGCCTCTCATTTATGTTTGCCATGTAGTCATGCCATATCATACCAGTTTTGCGATATGTCATGTAAATCACGACTCATGACATACATGTGATAATTTTCATGTTATGACTAGTCAGTTATACTTGTTATACAGTCATGTTATGCTGTACTAAATTCGGTATAAATACCATTATCGAAACAGTTAGGAGAGCTAAAAGTAGTAGGCGGCTAGATAGACAGATATATAGATAGGCAGATACGATCAAACTCGCCCAAGTTTGCCAAGTAGTGCTTCGCAATTAAAAACATGAATACTTAGGCCTAAACTGCCCTACTTATATTTGTGAGTACTGAACATAGGCCTCTAGCATTTCCTCTTTAATGATTCAGTTGCCATGACTGGAATCTGCTCTCACGACCGTTGGGTCAGATGTTAAGCGCAAGAACCACTACCACCGTGGCAGGTAGTCTCTTGGAAAGCAATCGTACTGTAAAATTAGGATGAAAAACAACCTCACTTGCATTCTTTGCACTTGGAATCGCAAAAGTTCTACTGAGTGAAAGCTTTGCAAGATTGCTCAACATGGCATGGCGATTGCCAATTATGTAGGCCAGCAGTCATTGGAAGTCATGTTAAAGGAGCACTGACACGAATTTTAAATATTTTGGGATTTTCGCTCGAAGAACATAGGTTTGGAGAACCCTCAGAAGAGTACTGAGATGCCTAGGAATGCATCCCACACATATTTAACAACTTTAGAACGTTACTTTCAGTTTCGATAGTGAGGGGTGGCTTTTCGGTGACGTGCCATGTCAGTGTGACATCACGCGAAAACAGCGATTCGCGACGTATTAGCAGTAGATTGGCAATTCACTCATTGTACACGTAAACAATAACGAGTGCACTGTCCTTCGGGACCCCAACTGTGATTTCTGTGATACAGGCTGCGTGCAGAAAACAGCTCTCAAATCCACTGAAACTGAGTTTACTTGTCGGAATGATGTCCACTGTGGTGTGGCTGGCTTCGTGATTCTCAGTGACGAAAACATTAAAATCAACGAAAATATTTCATACGTGCTAGCAAACTCCGGTGTGTGGAGAGCGTCAACACTGCATACTAGGAAAAAGAAATATGTCCTTTTTTCCATATCTAAAAATCGTTCCAGTACTTTTTTCAGCCAGGCTGAATTAAAATGACAATCATGGAACACTGTGGGCCGACTACGGGCAAGCATCATAGTATCGAAAAGTTCAGGGTCATCAAGTTGTCATCAACACACTATGCCTCTTGCACTTTAGCAAATGGCATACACTCAAGCCTCATTATAACAAAGTTGCATCTTACACCAGAAAAATTTCGTTATATTCAAAAACTTGTTATAAAGCTATACTCCTAACACTGTGTTTATTGCAAGACTATTCATCATTTACTTCGTTATAGCCAATATTTCGTTATTTCAATGCTTGAGTATAGATGAAACATTTATTGACTCGACAGCAAGGTAAATCTTGACGTGTGTTCAATCAAAAGAATCTAAACACATCATTTCGCTGAAGACAATCGGGTAACTAGATTTGGCACTGATCATAAGCTCACTGTGAACATGAGGCTTCTAGCGGAGTGTTCAATGCTTCTAGATGCATCTAAAACAAAAGCTGCCAGGGCCAGTCCTTGGTGTGACAATATCGGAATGTGTTGAGTTGAAAGAAAGCTACTGTACATACATACAGGCTTAAAGTGTGTGCCCGGTTTATATACAAGTAAACCATACACATTTCACTGAAATTGTCTCTTCGGAAATGGAGACACAGTTGTAATCATGAGTACATATGATACCAAATGTGTAACTTTTACGTCTGTGCAATATTAATGACGATTTTGCTCAGTGTCAAGCATTTATTGACATCATAAGTTTCTATACAATCTTTCTTCAACACATATTCAAAAACAATGACATGGTGATTCTTATCACTCTCTAAAGCTATTTGAACTGTCGTTAAGGTGAAAAGGTATTTGATTCTTTTCAGAAGTGTCCATTTGACCAGATCACACCAACATAGCGTACTTCCTAACTGTGCCGCAATTTCCATGCATGACCTGCATAAAAAGAAAAAGAAACATAATGAGCCTAGTGAGTGAAAAACAATACTTAAGAAACAAGTTTCCAAACGAATATGTCGTGCACTACAACTCAAACTTTAGGCAAATACAAGACTGCTAGATGTGGCCAAACATATATTTCGGGGAACTGTTTACATGAATACTACAACCATCATTTAGTAAGTAAACATAGGTGCCGAAAACTATAATACGGCCCGAGGCTCCCAGAGGCCAAAAAAGTTTGCACTTTATGTGAATTCCTATAAATAACATCTCCTATACCTTCCTTGGCTTCATTGTCCAATAGTTCTCAGTAACAATGTGTCTAACAAAAAAAAAACTAGCCTTTAAAATTCTTCTCTCATTCATTCATTCGGGGGATGGTGTTGATCTCAGGCACAAGACTACAATTGTCTCTCATAGACTGCTAACTCATCCGAATGCAGATCTATTCCCTCTATTGAAAACTTTGTTTTTTGCCCACACTTATCTCAAATTTAGAACAATAAGAAATGCGCAGCTGCAGTAGCAATTAACCACCTGCCAATTCTACAGAGAGGTCTATCAAAATACACAGTGTGGAGTTCACATGGAAAGTGTGTACAGGAATGTTAAATATGACAACATTGGCTATTTCATATCTAGTATAATAGACAAGGCCTTCTTCAATCCGTTCAAGAGTGCCTGACATGATACACACCAAAAAATGACAGGCACAAAAGATCAGCCTACTATGTGATGACATCAGTGGAGTGCCACTAATTTGACTATAAAGTGACCAACAAAAGTGGTTCAGTTATTCGAGATATCAAACTGTGCAAGAGGCAGAAAAAATAAGCACACCATTATCTTATTTGGCAGTATCTATCTCGACAAAAACACCATTCCAACTTGAACAATGCCTGCAGTTCATGGTGGCCAAGTAGAAAATGAGAATGAAGGTTATACTAAAATGCCTAATGCATGTACAAATAGAATGTGCACATGATTTTTCAGGAGGAAAGCAGAACAGATCTCTAATTACACCAATATGAAAAAATGAAAGTGTGGGACCAATGCCTTTGAAGAATGAGAGCTTAAATATAGTTCATCATTATAACCCTTACGGAGCACTATCACTGTGAAAAACAAAATATGGTAGTTGCCCTTATGGTTACCAGCATCTTTGATTTCTTCCACTGGTAGGATAACAACAGTTACAAGTGGAATGGTGGCTAACCTAAGACTAAACACCTAGCTAGTCAATTATGCAATTCGTGCAGAATGTAGAGAAACCCATGATGCGAGTTGTTGGCCCAAGTTGAACAAGTATGCGAACTTACTTGAACATTTACTCATATTCAAAGCGAATGTGATGAACTGTGGTGCTGCCAATGGCAACCAGCTCCCTTGCTTGGCCCTGACTAGGCTGTTGCAAATGCAGTGTCAGTTTCAGTTTCTCGTTTGATAACATCTCTAAAGAAATTTTCTCCGACCAAGTTTTTCAAACAAAAAGGAATGTGTTTCACTTGATACGTGCTGCAGTGATTCATCTGCTATTGCACTTAAATGTTAAAGGCTTCTCAGAGCGATAAAAATGAAATCATGACAGAAGTTGGCGTGTGCTTGCTCTCTACGTGTGCATGTAGTCAAACGCTGCTGCTGCTGCTGCTGGGAACATTTATGTGGTCACCAGTAGAGCCGGGCACGCGTAAAATGACCAAGCAAATTTGAAAGGCTTTACACTTCATATGACCCATCTTGAAATCTTGTGTGACATCATACATTTCCTGGTACCATTTGAGCTGTCGCCGATGACTGTCACTTTTCCTATTTCATGAGGCATAGACGCGCTTTGCATTCACAAAGTAAATGCTCTACTAATGCCAGTGGTCAAATGCTCGAAATGTACAGTAAAAGCTCATTGATTCGGATTTCACGGGACCGGAAAAACAGTACGAATTAACCGAGAGTTGAATTAACGAATGAACAGGGAAAACAACATTTAAAATCAAGCTGCAGAAGCATATTTTTATTTCTTGAAGTATTTTGTAATTGTCGTCTGCATTTTCGCGCAGAATCAGGCTGACATCCCAATTTTTCTTAACTGTTCCCAATGGCCAACAGTACGCAAGCTGTCGGGAGTCTTCAGGCAAGCGTCCTCTAATATTAACAGAGCCTCCGAGACTTCCAGTGAGGTGCGATGAGGTCGCGGCTGTATCTCCTCGCATGATTCTTCGTAGGAATCGTGGTCTTCATGGGTGCCCGTGACATCATTAATAATCTCTTGATTGGTCAGGAGACCACTCGTGGTGACACCATGATCAATCGCGATGTAGTCCTGAAAGGTAACATCTGTGGAAAAGACAGCATCGAAAGTCGGGCAGTCATCGTCGGTGAACTCGGCTGACACCTCCTCGATGCCATCGTCAGCTACTGGTGCATGCTCGAGCCTCACAAAACCGCTCTGGCGAAAACAGTTGGCAATGACTTGCGGCGAAGTGTTTTTCCACACGTGGGCGATGATATGCACTGCGCTGAGTAAGTCCACTTGATACAACTTTCCAGCTTTTGAGCATAGGATCATTCGCTCTAGCAGGTGCTTGCGGTACTTCGACTTCACGTAGTGAATGATACCCTGGTCCAACGGCTGAAGAGCAGACGTAGTGTTGGGCGGCAAAAAAACTACTTTGATGCTCTTCAGTTCGACTGTACAGTTATGGGCACTGCAGTTGTCAACAACCATAATTATCTTGCGGTCCTTCAACGTGAAGTACCGGTCCAACTGTTGCAGCCAGCCGCGAAAAATGTTTGATGTCATCCATGCCTTCCTGTTCGCTGTGTACTGAACAGGAAGGCTTTTGACATTCTTAAAACAACGTGGCTTAAGCGTCTTCCCAACGACAAGTAGTGGCAAGCGCTCCGTGCCAGTCATATTGGCGGCAAGAAGCACAGTTATCCTTTGCTTGCACTTCTTGCCACCAATGCACGCGTCCCCTTTGAAAGTCACCGTCTTGTCGGACAGAGCTCTGAAAAATAGAGCAGTTTCATCTGCATTGAACACGTCACGTGGTTCATATGCGGCGATGTGCTCCAGAAGCTTCACATTTCTCCACTCGGTGGTCACGCTTTCGTCAACACTGGCCTTTTTGCCGCACACACTCCTGAAGACAAAATCGTGTCTCTCTTGAAACCTCGCAAACTACCCTTCTGACGCTTTGAACGATTCAATGTTCATCATTGCAGCATACTTCTCCACGAGTGTTGAAGATTGGGCGAGTTGGTTCGTCGTACTTGAACTGGTATAGCGCATTATGGGGAAAAAGAAACACCCGAGCAGACCGACACAAGAGGACTAGCGCTCTGTCCTCTTGTGTCGGTCTGCTCGGCCGTTTCTTCTTCCCCAAAATGCGCTATACCAGTTCAAGAGCGTACTTCTCACCTTGGGCCATGATGAGAAGTCCGCTCAAAGGCAGATGTGCGTTGCGACAGTCAGTAATCCACCGGAGCAAAGCTTCTTCGAGCTAGGGATGAGCTGCAGTTCCCAACCGCTTTCTAGAGGCATGAAACTTCTCGCTTTCGAAGGCTTGCGAATATGTTGTTCATTTTTCACGTACATTCAGAACGTGCTCCGCTTCACCTTGTACTTGGTCATAACCTGCTGTCGCGATTCGCCGTTCTTCAGTGCTTCCAAAATTTCCACTTTAGTCGCCAAGTTCTTTACGTCGTAGTTCTGCCGCTTTTTTGCCGTTGCCATCACTGTAGCGCACGATGATGGTGGCATGCGAATACGGTCACAATGGAAGAAAAAGAGAACTCCGCGAGAAGAGATGGTTCCGACACGACAACACAAGAGAAAATGGCGTCGGAGGCGCTGAGTGGAGAAGAAAGAAGACGCCGACGTTCGGTGACGCTGCTATCGCCCCCATTAGTTGATGATGATGGCGATTCCACTCAGGTTTTGGTTTCACTCCAGTGGTGCCAGCGCTGCTTTATCACACTTTTGTGTAGCAGCAGCTGTCAGCATTTGTCCGAATTAAGCGGTGCGGAGCCGAATTCCGACGAAATAACGAAGGTTTGGTCCCATAGATTAACATGCACTTTGGCCGGGACCAATAGAGCCACCCGAATTATCCGAATTTCCAAATTAACGGGTGTCGAATTAACGAGCTTTTACTGTATGTGGTTTGTGCAAACGCGTTTTTTAAATTGCATGCCATACAACACAGAGCGGCCTTGAAGAAGAGTAGCAACTTTTCTGGCAGAAGGTCAAGGCGCACTTAAGAAGGACGCATTAAAGACAACAAATGAGTTTAGGTCAAGTGAATATATTATGAGAAATCTAATACATACTGCAAATTTCACTATCATAGGCTTCCAAACAGGGAAGAAAATTGAGGTTGAAATTTATTTTTTGCAAACAGGGAAGAAAATGGAGGTTGAAATTTATTTTTTGAACTTCATGCCAAAATTTTTACGGCAATGTCACGAATTTTGAATAGGAGTGTGACAATATTCGAAAGTTTCGAATATTAACTGAATATTGCATTTCTAATATTCGTACTCAATTTGACAATCACACAATCGAA
Organism: Rhipicephalus annulatus; assembly: GCA_013436015.1. Classification (NCBI taxonomy): domain Eukaryota; kingdom Metazoa; phylum Arthropoda; class Arachnida; order Ixodida; family Ixodidae; genus Rhipicephalus; species Rhipicephalus annulatus. The sequence goes on from WOVY01002418.1 coordinate 341,447, forward strand.
AAGTTTCGAATCTTCATAGTAACTCGAAGATTAGAGAACTTTCGATCTTGTGCGTTAGTGATACATACGTCCTTAGTTGACCATGCATTGACTTGTAAGACTTCAGAATGAGTGCTACGATGCCCGCATAGAAACGCACAGGAGCATGATTGGTTTTACCAACTAATGCACCGGCACCCCTTCGTGACAAGCCCACAAACGAAAAGAGAAATACCTTGAAAAATCTAAATGATAAACTGCCCGCTTGGCAGTGCATGTGGCTTCGTGGTTTAGCAATGTCACTGTAATGTAAGCCTATTGTAAGTGTACCAAACACACCTTTCACTGCAGCACCCTTGTTCACGGGGCAGCCACTTACATAAAGTGCATGTCAGATGCGGAAAAGAAAGCAACTTGCTACCACCACATCTGCCCAACAAAATACTCATCGAAACTTTGTACAGTCTGGTGCTGAGCAAGCAAGAAGAAATGCCACTGCACAAGAGCAGATGCATGCGTACGTCATAGAGGGCGAGGCTGGCGAAGTGAGCTTAGAAGATATATGCACGCAACTAGGGACTCTCAAGGCTTTTTCACACCGAAGGTGCAGCAGCCAAAGCGCCAAAGTGAGACCCCATTCCCCCGCCCCCCAGGTGGCGAAAGCGGGCAGAAAATGAGGCGGCAAGTCCGATCTTTCTTGTACCAATTTTCTGACATCCGCTGAAGCTTGCCACTTTGCCACAGCCAATCGGAATGCAATGCCAGGAGGTGCGGCAGTGGCGCTGGTGTATCTTTGGAGGAAGCATTATGACGTAATAGCGAAGCCCCGCCGCGGTGGTCTAGTGGCTAAGGTACTCGGCTGCTGACCCGCAGGTCGCGGGTTTGAATCCCGGCTGCGGCTGCATTTCCGATGGAGGCGGAAATGTTGTAGACCCGTGTGCTCAGATTTGGGTGCACGCTAAAGAACCCCAGGTAGTCGAAGTTTCCAGAGCCCTCCACTACGGCATCTCTCATAATCATATGGTGCTTTTGGGACGTTAAACCCCACATATCAATCAATGTGATAGCGAAATGTATACAAAAGCACGAGATGCCCATCCCCTCTGCTGCGAAGCCAGCCAGAAGAGATGTGCGGTCTGAACAGCTGCTTGCACTTGCAGCATCGCCGTTTCAAAAAGCTCACTCTGCCGATCTGCCTTCAGTGCGAACGAGCCCTCAGCTTGACGAAAAAGCAGATCGCACATTTCACATGTAGCTGCACCAGTTTTTGCAAACGGATCACCGTAATCAATGCACGCGTTAATACTGACGATTCGTCCGTCAGCTGGACCGCTGTGTCAGCATACAGTAACACCTCATCAATTCGAACTTGGTTATTTCCAAATCCCACTTCATTCAAAATGTTTCTGCAGTCGCGTATTTTGCAATCTAAGTCTGAGAGAATATTTTGAAGCAGCGGTCATCACCAGCCTGGTAAATTCTAAAATTTTAGGTGCCATGTACTAATTTCCAATCACGTTTTTGCCGAAAATACACAGAAATGATGGCCCTTAAGAGTCACAAGGCATGAGTGGCAGCTGAAGCACCTCAGCCTCACTATTGCCTGTGCAAAAAAAAAAAAAACAAGAAAAATAACGACCCCGTGAACTGTAACGTGTGCCTGCGGAAAACAAGATATGCTTCACTGCAACGCATCAGAGACGCACGTACAGTTTATTATACATTTCTCGCAACATCAGCAAGCCATTATTTACTCATTCTTTCTGGGAATATCAAGAAACTATTAAAAAACATTTTGGCAGAATTCGCATTGCATGCAAACCTCCGATTGCCACTTTCTCCAGTAATTTGCGCATTTCCTCTGATGTTCTTGCCTGCAATGCGTACTTCACAAACTAAGATCAAAAGCTTCAATGATTATTTTTTCTTTTGGCCAGAAAACATCGCATATTTCATCACATGGGCCATTATTAAATTGTTTATTTAAAAAAAAAATGAAAGAATGGGCGAACGGTCGCATCATGATGCGCTGAAACAGTGAAGAGCAGGTGATAAGCTTCCCAGGTGTCACCACTGTGTTGCAGTGAAGATATCTTGTTTTAAACGCGCATTTTATAACTTTTTTTTTTGCAGTGGCGGCAGCGTGGCCCGTCATTCCCCCCACCCCCCCTTCATGTTTGCGGCGAAATTATAATCAAGTACTGCTGAAAAACGCAACTCTTGGAGTAATTTATTATTATAAGAAAAGGCGTTTTCCCTTATAGTGTCCCCTTTACTGCCCTCCTCGTTTTCAAAGCGACAAAGATGGAGAGCAAGCATGGTGCATAAATTCTGCACACTCTACACAGTGTAGCGATGATTGATGGTGTAGTTCTGCATTATGCTAATGCACACTGACACGCTGCACACCATTGCAAAAGCTTGTGCAATGAGTGCAAAAGGTATTCTCAATCAGTGAGGCATACTAAGTTTCTACACGGCGCAGGAACTTTTCAGCTATCAGTGGTTGGCGCACCAAATGTAGGCAATGTAGTTCACATACTTACGGAAAACGCTATGCATGCTATAAATGATGCTACAGCCTAAGAAAAGAGCTTAGCTGGTATGTCAATTACGTAATAGAAATGTTCATTCTTACTCGGTCGCAGTTGAAAGGCCGCAGTTGTTTCTTAGGCAGCAGCTTACTCAATCACAGGGTAGAACCCAGAAGTGATTGGATCCGCTTGAAATACGGCCAATCAAGAATGCTGCAAGGCGTTGTTAGGCTCGTCCTTAAGTAGTTACTGCAAGGAGAAAAATACCACGCATGTACCACAAATGCAGCCGAAGGAAAGTGGTGGACAACAAGCACCCAGTTTCATGCTACTGAAAGCATGTCTTTTAACATTTTATGGCGACTTATAAATAATATGTGGTTTTTTACGTCCTAAAACAACGATATGATCATGAGGGATGTCGTAGTTGGAGGGCTCCGGAAATTTTGATCCTCTGGTGTTCTTTACCGTGCATTAACATCGCACAGTATACGGGCCGCTACCATTTCGCCTAAATCTAAATGCGGCCAATACAGCAGGGACTGAACCCTCAACTTCCAGGTGAGCAGCCAAGCAACGTAGCCACAGACCCACCGAGGCAAATGATGACTACTAGCATGTACACTGATAGGTCGGTATCAAAATCAAGACGTAGCTAAAGACAGACAACAAACACACATTACAGTCTTCGGCAATTCACCGCCTGTGAAAAGAGGGGGCTCATTGCTGGAAAGTTCACCTTGTAAAGAAGACCATGTCCAATTCAAAATGGGTCTTCAGTTACTGAGCCTTGCGTTGTAGGGAAAGGGTATTTCAAGTGGGGGTCTTTTCACTGCTCAGAAGTGAAAGTCAGCGCATTGGGAAAGTCAACTGACAATATCTTCCCTTTATTTAATGGCATGATAGCTGCTTACTTCCTGCACCCTTCTAGCTGCTCTGATTTCAAAAATTCATTTTGCTCAAGCATACACATTCAAACCTTCATTAGCATCCATTTAACTGATAGAACTAGTCTTTTATTTTTTATATTGCTACCCATAAAATATGGCTGCTACTGCCAGGAATGGAGCATACACTGTTGCACTTAGCAGCATAACAGATTGGCTACTAATCTAATGCAGCGTCCTTTCGAACAAGCAGGAGAAACAGACTCGTCTATACACATGCAGGTGACGGAATTGATTCCAGGCAAGCAATGATTTTCAAGTTACACACTGACTGGCAATAGGAGCTAATTTTAGGAGTCTTTGAGCAAGCAGGATATTGCTGGGTCTGAGGAGGCCAGGGTGATTGGATGCAGCTGTGAACTTACCGGTACAGTGCAGTGAGGTTCCTTATCTTGTTCTTAACCTCTGCAGCAGTCCTCTGATAGCCTTGCAGGCGGAGCGCATGACCGATTTCGTGGTACACCCTGGCGTTGCGTTTCTGGCTTAAATCGTTTAGCCGATCCCGCCATTGGTCGATGAGTGCGCTGGTTTCTGTTTCCGTCCACAGATTTCGCGCCTGCGTCGACACAAACGACGAGCCTCCATTGTTCATGGTGAAAACCGCGGGAGTCGGAACCAACAAAATGAAATAACATCTGCGTTTTTCCGAATGCACGCAAAACGACTGCTCATCTCAACAAAGCCATCTCAGCAAAGCCAGTTCTTGGAGACACTGCAAGCAAACATAATGTGCTTCATTAGATCTTGAAGTATCGAACCTGTTGAAAAGATGAAAAGATTTGTCAAGTTTCGCTAGACAGGTGTATGATGACAATGAACCATACGCCTCCAGAGGCCAGTAATTTCTAGGCATGTGGACGATTTCACACTTACTGAAGGCTGAGCTCTTCATCATAGAGCAAACATTTTAATAACCCTAGACTGTTTCGCAGTTTTTACTTTAACTCAAGGATTACTCCATGGCACTACCTTGTATTTTCGACATCTAAAGCAAAACTTTGTAAAGTTAAAGCTGAAGAACATGTAATTCTTGAACCTCATCTTATGGTGTCTGTACATGTACCTTGATGGCAACGACCTCTGGTCAATTTCAAAGTACAGCTGCATCCTAATTACCGTATTTACTCGATTCTACCGCGCCCTCGATTGTAACGCGCACCCGATTTCCACAGCGAAAAAAAAAAAAAAACGTAAGACATCGATTGCAACGCGCACCCATTTTTCTCGCTGGCCCGCACGATCACACCACTCGAAAAAACGACTCCTTTCGGGAGCGTCTTCCATTTAAATATGAGGTACGGGCGAAGCTTGTGCCCATCTGACGTGTAACAGAGCATTGCCGTCACTGTAGTTTTACCGTGGACCGATGTCAGCACGCGAACTTGCTTCGCCCCCTTCTCGACGGTTGTGGTGCCAGTCATGTCGAAGTAAAGAGGCGTCTGATCGGCATTCCCGATTTGCCCAAGCAGGTAGCCGTTGTTGCGCCGCAAGTTTAGGACGAACCTCTGAAAACTGAAGCTTTTCATCGTACTCCTCCGCAAAACTTTTCGCATATGCATGTTCCCCTTCGGAGAGAAAAGCCGTTCCTCTTCATAAAGCTAGTTAGCCAGCACCTGCTCGCTTTAAACTGGCTCCGCATTAGACCTTTTTCTAAGACTAAATGCATAGCCCGCACTTGGAGCAGTTCTGTCGTCACGGGCCGCTGCTCAAGCACATACTCGCCGAGCAGCTCTTTAATTTGCGGAAACCGACCCTGATGTGGTCCACTGAAGCCTTTACGTGAAGCTTTGCTGTCGACAATCTTCTGCTTTTGTTTCCGCCGGTCCCGCACGCACGTTTCGGGAACTCCGAACGACCGCGATGCGGCCCGATTTCCGACCGTTCCTGCACACGTGATGACTTTTCTTTTAAAAGCGGCATCGTGGTGCACTCGAGTTTTTGGAGTCGGCCCTTCCATGCCGTCGATGCTAATGCACTACTAGATGACGAACTCCTCAGCACACGTACGAAGTGCCGCACATGGGAAACACATAGGCAGAAATTGCCGACGCGCCATGCCGACGCACGTAGGGGGCGGCCATTTTGGATTTGCCGATGGCAATAGATTTACCGTAATTTTTTCGTTCGTACTCGACTCTAACGCGCATGCGATTTATGAACTCGCTTAACCGGAAAAAAGGTGCGCGTTAGATTCGAGTAATTACGGTAACTATATTTTTTATATAGTTTCACTGTACTATACGGTATATTGCTACCGGTATATTGCTGTGCTACGATATAGTTTCACTGTACTAATAAGCTAACCACTGCCCCCTCTTTGCTTTTTACTATTGGTGGACAATTCTTAATACTTGAGGTTGCATAACCTGTCTTTTATAAAAATAGTTCAGAAGTCCTGCTGTCATGCTATCTCCCTTAGTCTACAAGGTCTTAGAAAAGTATCAACCTCATTTTTCTTTTGCGAGCACCTGATGAATTTGAAACAAGCGTGCTTGCATCAGCCGACCTAGAACCTTCGTGTGCATGTGTGAGATTTTTTCCCGCGTGCCCATATTTATGGATTTTCAGTCAATGTAGCTTGTGACCACGGTATTAAATATTGAACATTGCTTTGAATGATGCTATTAGTAGACTGCCAGAGGCAGGCATCTGGTTAATAAATGCTTATATCCTCCTTGAAAATGTCAGGCCAGCCAGTTTCGAAACCCTCACGATGGAGTGAATGAGAAAACGAATAAGAGGTTCTCAATTTTTTTATTCGCAACCACACTCCTACAGTGTGCTTGTGCATAAACGCACCATCAATGCAGCAACACAATGCTGCAGAACTACAGAGAAGCAAACATTGCAGCAACATTCTTCAGTGATACTGTGTTAACAACCTTGTTGCATATATTGTAAAACATGTATTCGTATCATTCCTTTGTACACGTGATCTTTATGACTAGATAAAGACAATAGATGATAAATCCAAGAAATATGTGCAGGAAGCACGATAACCAGTTTCATGCTACTAAAGTCTTGGCCTGTATTTGCACTTATCAGGATCTTCGAACAGGTTCCAACCAACCGAGGATTCAAATTAATCACTGTGTAAAGTAGTGTAATGAGACTATCACACAAGACGAAGTGAGTGGTTTTGCCAAGAACTATAATAGGTCAGTTCTTCTATCCTGACTGGAAAATAATTGAGCAGAGAACCATCAAACCTCACAACAGATATTTGTCTGGGTATGGCCAGACTGGTTTGATTAATTGCTAGCTGAATTGAGGTAGAAAATGAACTTTTAAGGCACCACCGATGAGGATAATAAGGATAACTGAGACGGAAATACCAGAGTAGAACTTAGCTTCAAGATTTTTCTGCATCAACGCCTAACTTATCCTTAGCAGATATGCAAGCTCATGGGTCCAGGACTTTATGATGTTGGAATAAACTTTTAGGAATGACTTCAGGATGTGTTTTGCTTTTCATTGAACAAAATGAAAGAATATGCTCAAACAAACAAACACACTTTCTGACGCACTGGGTCCATCGAAAGTTTCCAGGCCACGCTACCATAGGAACACAAGAGATAGTGGCCTGGGAACGTTTGATGGGCAATGTACAGGTCAGTCCACTATTAGAAGGAACACGCGAGCGCCTGGCCTGCGTTCTGCGGCGGCTGCATGCCCCATCAACGGACAGTTGAAGAAAACAAAACACGTTTTGTTTCCAGGTCGTCTATTGCCAAACACGATAACGAGTCATGGCCAGTAGGCAAGCGTTGCTAGATTACCTTCCCTCTCCGCTCGTGCAAAGTGTGATTGATGCCTGCAGTGCGTTGTCTGCTACCAACAAATCGAACGTGGTAAGCGGGCACAACGCAAGCTGCAGGCATCGCCCAACATGGCTAGTTGCGCGGGCAGTGAGGGAGAGCAAACTAACAGCACTTGTCAGCCAGCCATGAATCGTTATCTTGTCTGGCAAAAGATGACGCCGAAAGCAAACGTGTTTTCCTTAGCTGTGTCGGCTGATGGTGCTGTAAGCAGCCACCGAAAAGCGCAGGCCACGCATTTGTGTGTTCCCTCTAACAGCGGACTGACCTGTATATCGCATGTAAACATACACATGCTTATGCAAACGACGACATTAGCAACATATTATGCCAATGCGAGGCAAAGCTCGAAATATAAATGAGTGCTGCTATGCTTGCCACCAGAAAAAATTGAGAGCAGCTCATTTTTCACATTAAAAACACCTTGTGGCAGAAGAGCAGCACGTAGCTACTTTGTCTACACATAGCAGTGCAGTTTCTGTGGACATTTAGATAGCCCATCATATAATACCTTCTAGACAGTGTATTATAGCCCACAAGAGATATTAAAAATGGTCTAACCATATGAGATTTTTTACATAAAAGAAGTGCACCTCTATTCTAAATTCATCGGCTGCATTTCTTCATGCAGATCTGTAAACAATGTTTGTTAAAACATGTGTCTTTTCATTATTTATAGCAACCCAAAAGCCAGGACAACAAGTGGACATTACTAAGCGTTCATACTGTCCACCTATTGTCATGTCGTTCACGCTGCTTTGAAAAATATAAAACGATAACTAGCAAGCTGTCGATCTTGCTTCCTGAATAGGCATCACTATGAGGGTAGTTTGGGCTTTTCGACCTTTTGAGAAATAATGACAGAGCAACTGTATTAAGTATCAACCCACCTCTTGCTATTGACGCTCAGTTGGGCCTAAAGGGCCCCAGTTAATGTGTCACACATCGTGTACAAACCTATAGGGTTGTAAATGAGCTTTACAATTGTTCGCAGCACCACGCACGCCTCAACATTATCTAACCTCATCACCTAACGTCATTTCCTCCTACCACCACCATCTTCACCAGTGGTGGTGGGAGCAGGGACTATAGGGGGGATAGACTTTTCACAGCTGTTATTCTTACACAGGCCATTCAAGGTATATGCAAACACAAGCATTGCTTACTAAAGTGGGCATTTGCCAAGGTTTACTACATGTTAACAAAGTTCTGTGGCTGTGAAGCTATAGCTATGCTCACAGCCATTAGAGCTGTCATTTTGTAACATTATGCATGCCTAAAAAATTGAGTAACATTTCCTAAAATAGTGGAACCTTTCGTCTCCATAATGCATTGGTTTAAAGATAAGTATCACATCTATTCATTTCATCACTGAAAATTCAACCATGAGTTCATGTCATATGCCACAGACAATTGCAAGCAGCTAAGAAAAATAACCAAATGAAAAAAAAGAAGTAGTTGGAGGAAATGTGAACTCGCCGGAAGCACTTTTATTTGTGGTAAAAGGGTGTAATCACTCCAACTGTTATCACAGAAAATATCCGTAAAAATATCCAACCGTTCTCAAGGAAAAGACTTTTTTACTTTAGGATCATGCAGAGCACACTCTGTGGTGTCTTGAAACGAACCTCACTGCATTTACGGTTAGATGTAGTCACACATGCCGTAGTGCATAGGTGCTCAAACCGAGTTTTGTGCTACCCAGGGGCTCTATGAAGGACATCTCCGGGTTCTGTGAGCGGCCAGAACAAGCGCAACCCACTTCCTTTTTACCCCCATTAAAACAATTTTACTAATTCAGACAAGCAAATTTGCCTTGCAATTAGATACTTGAGAAGCCATCGCACGCCGAATCCGCACATCGGGTGTCTGCAGGTAGCGAGAGACCCATGTGGTAGCAGCACTCAATACTCGTCTAGTGCACAATGTGATACCTTCCATAATATTTGAACCTATGGTGACAATGCGCACAGCGCTGGTAATTCACGCTCGTGACGTTCAAACAAATTCAAACGACATCATCGGACACTTCAACACTTCATTCGTGGCTCATGGAGAGTTGGGGATCACATGTTTTCATACTCTGTGATTTGTGAAAGCTGTATGCCACTTTTGTATTTTCAATGCGCAATGAAAACTTAGACATTCATAAGACACATCGCTTCATGCTGGCTGAGGGGAACACGAGCATTTCAATTTAGTTTTCTGATTGACGTATCGGTCGATGGTCGTTTCAATGCGTGCTGGCATGCCTCATGTTCTTGGTTTTGTAAAAATTGAACCAAGCCACTGTACGTCCGACACTTCGTTTGCACTAACACATTGCTTATCCTGCGCAGTGCTCGAAGCATGCAGTTTTTGGTCGACGGGCGCTTTATGTGACCAGATGAGCAGCGCAAGGAGGAATCAAAAGTCTATGTACTATCATAAGTTCTACATAAGTGATGATGGTTTTCAATATTAAAGCAAAAGGAACAGGCCAACACAGACTGTGTGAATACTGTGGTTGTGCACACCGAGCCCCGTTGTCACCTGCATATCTTGTACCCCCTTTCCTTTTCCCCCACTTTTAGTTGTCTTCATGCTCAAGAAAATGTTAATGGTTCCCCTGTGCTCTGGAAAAGCTATTGGGGTTCCCCAAAGCAAAAAAAATTGAGACTTTCCATAGCGGACTTAATTTTGTGAAGGAACAAAATATTATTTAATTGGAATATTAAAATAGGTTCTGCACTATTCAAATACAGTAAAAGCTTGTTAATTCGACACTCGTTAGTTCGGAAATTTGGATAATTCGGACGGCTCTATTGGTCCCGGCCAAAGTGCATGTTAATCTATGGGACCAAACCGTCGTTATTTCACCGAAATTCGGCTCCGCACCGCTTAATTCGGACAAATGCTGATGGCTGCTGCTACACAAAAGTGTGATAAAGCAGCGCTGCCACCACTGGAGTGAAACCGAAACCTGAGTGGCATCGCCATCATCATCAACTAGTGGGGGCAATCGCAGCGTCACCGAACGTCGGCGTCTTCTTTTTTCTCCACTCAGCGCCTCCGACGCCACTTTCCCTTGTGTTGTCGTGTCGGAACCATCTCTTCTTGCAGAGTTCTCTTTTTCTTCCATTGTCACCGTATTTGCATGCCACCACCATCGTGTGCTACAGTGATGGCGACGCCGAAAAAGCGGCAGAACTACGACGCAAAGAACTTGGCGACTAAAGTGGAAATTTTGGGAGCACTAAAGAACGGCGAATCGCGACAGCAGGTTATGACCAAGTACAACGGGAAGCTGAGCACGTTGGGAACGTACATGAAAAATGAACAACAGTTTCGACAAGCCTTCGAAAGCGAGAAGTTTCATGCCTCTAGAAAGCGGTTGCGAACTGCAACTCATCCCCAGCTCGAAGAAGCTTTGCTCCGGTGGATTACTGACTGTCGCAACGCGCATCTGCCTTTGAGCGGACCTCTCATCGTGGCGCAAGGTGAGAAGTACACTGCAATGATGAACACTGAATCGTTCAAAGCATCAGAAGGATGGTTTGCGATGTTTCGAGAGAGACACGAACTTGTCTTCAGGAGTGTGTGCGGCGAAAAGGCCAGTGTTGACGAAAGCGTGACCACCGTGTGGAGAAATGTGAAGCTGCTGGAGCACATCGCCGCATATGAACCACATGACGTGTTCAATGCAGATGAAACTGCTCTATTTTTCAGAGCTGTGCCCGACAAGACGGTGACTTTCAAAGGGGACGCGTGCATTGGTGGCAAGAAGTGCAAGCAAAGGATAACTGTGCTTCTTGCCGCCAATATGACTGGCACGGAGCGCTTGCCACTACTTGTCGTCGGGAAGGCGCTTAAGCCACGTTGTTTTAAGAACGTCAAAAGCCTTCCTGTCGAGTACACAGCAAACAGGAAGGCATGGATGACATCGGACATTTTTCGCAGCTGGCTGCTGCAGTTGGACCGGCACTTCACATCGAATGACTGCAAGATAATTATGGTTGTTGACAACTGCAGGGCCCATAACTGTACAGTCGAACTGAAGAGCATCAAAGTAGTTTTTTTGCCGCCCAACACTACGTCTGCTCTTCAGCCGATGGACCAGGGTATCATTCACTACGTGAAGTCGAAGTACCGCAAGCACCTGCTAGAGCAAGTGATCCTATGCTCAGAAGCTGGAAAGTTGTATCAAGTGGACTTACTCGGCGCAGTGCACATCATCGCCCACGTGTGGAAAAACACTCCGCTGCAAGTCATCGCCAACTGTTTTTGGCACAGCGGTTTTGTGAGGCCCGAGCATGCAGCAGTAGCTGACGATGGCATCGAGGAGGTGTCAGCCGAGTCCACCGACGATGACTGCCCGACTTTCAATGCTGTCTTTCCCACAGATGTGACCTTTCAGGACTACATCGCGATTGATCATGGTGTCGCCACGAGTGGTCTCCTGACCGATCAAGAGATTATTAATGATGTCACGGGCGCCCATGAAGACCACGACTCCGACGAAGAATCATGCGAGGAGATACAGCCGCGACCTCATCGCACCTCACGGGAAGTCTCGGAGGCGCTGTTAATATTAGAGGACGCTTGCCTGAACACTCCCGACAGCTTGCGTGCTGTTGGCCATTTGGAACAGTTAAGAAAAATTGTGATGTCAGCCGGAATCTGCGCGAAAACGCAGACGACAATTACAAAATACTTCATCAAATAAAGGTATGCTTCTGCAGCTTGATTTTAAATTTTGTTTTCCCTGTTCATTCGTTAATTTGCCATTCGGTTAATTCGGACAGTATTTCCTGTCCCGTGAAATCCGAATTAATGAGCTTTTACTGTACCCATATTGACAACGATTAGAATATGTCACACTTGAAGCTTTTGTAGCAACTGTATATAACGTTTTTCTTATTATACATGGAAATAAAACAATTATGCAGCAGCCAGATGAAATGTCAATACGATACGCACAATTATCTGAAGCCCCATCGTTTTCACATTTTCAGCTTCTTCAACAGAACTGGGCAGTTTTATTCAATAACCTACAGGCTGTTCCGGGAGATTAGATCATTTTACTTCTTTGTTCAAGGTGTGTAGATTGGCATAGACCAAGAAAATTTGGAGCTTGAGCCATGAACTTAACATAGAATGATTTTCTATAGAATTAAATTCTCGATACATATAAATTGCTTCCTTTTTCACTACTTGATGTCCATAGAACATAAATAAAGTGTGTCTACTTACGACTTCAATGTAAAAAGAAATTTCCGCTCCTGTTGCGAAAGCACAGATGCATACGGTACAGTACGAAGTGCTTTATTTAATGATCTGGAGAGGTGCCCCCTCTTCGGGCAACACCGCAAGCCACCCCCCGCGGGGACAGTTAGACCTAGCCTAACCGCCACAGGCAGACATGAAACCATAAAATGCCGCTGCCCGAAAACAGTAATGATCACGGCTGCAAGTAGGCTAACAGCCTACTTGCAGCTTGCCAAAAAGGGCTTACTAGTTACGTGGAGCGGCTTGTACGGGCAATGATGCATGAGATTCTATTTGACACATGGAAGCAGCCTTGTTGGCACTTGCAGCGATGTGTACAGTTGGCATAAGGTGAACCATGTACTATTCAAACCGTACTTGTCTGAAACAGTCAAGCAGTATTGCATGCAGTGATGAAGCTAAGCAGAACACACACATAGACAAAAACAAGGAACAAACAAGGTTTGGCCACCAAAAATCATCCTAGCAAAGCAGCCTATCACAAATAAACATTCCTTTTGCTTGGCAAGCTTGCTTCAGGTTTGCAGTTTTCTACAGTTTGTGTGAGTGTATTCTCTGAACTAATTTACCACGTTACCAATCTATCTGTTCACTAAATAACCCATATCCAACAAACAGTAAAATTTGCACAAGCAAAGTACTAGCATTGGCAATTTACCAAGATGACATGAAACATATTCAAAGGAAATGGACAAGCAACTGCCGAAAATGGATTCATTATCAAACGATCAGCTAAGATGGCACAAAAACGCTGCTGTATCAATGCTGACTACAGTATTAAAATCTTGGAATGTCACAAGGTACTTGTAAGAGAGAATGTATTGTTAATAAAAAATGGCTCAGTCTACCCAGTGATTGTTCAGCCACCTCCAAACCAGCCGTGAAAAATTTATGCTAGTATATCTACATTTGTGAAGCCTTTGTTTCTATTGACAAGTTTGTCATGCCATCAGGGAGCTTTGAAAGTTGTGTAGAGAAGTGAAACAGTGTGCTGATCAATTACAACAATAGTCATGCCTCACGCCATTACTGTGAAATATAACGCTCTTTATTCAAAAGGCACCAGTCTTGCACGACAGAGACAGTTTTTCAATACGTGTGTCAATTCGCATGACTTTGTGCCATGTAAGCAGGCCTAAAATACCACACGTTCGTCATTTGTTCTAAATAAAAAAAGCACATTATTTCTTGAGGAATATATTTAATTTATTCATTAATTGATGTATTTATATGGAGAGCACTGTTACAGGAAGGGTGCAATGAATAAAGTTTCATATACACATGCATTTAACAATGAACAATTAATAAGTGACACAGCTTATTAAAAATATGTAATGGTTAAAATAAAATGAATCACCGTAATTACTCGAATATAACGCACACCTTTTTTTCGGTTGAGCGAGTTCATAAATCGCATGCGCGTTAAAATTGAGTGCAGAAAAAAAAATGAATACGGTCATTCTATTGCCATCGGCATTTCCAAACTGGCCGCCCCCTACGTGCTCCGGCATGGCGCGTCGGCCATTTCTGCCTGTGTTTCTCATGTGCGGCACTTCGTACGTGTGCTGAGGAGTTCGTCATCTTGTAGTTCATTAGCATCGACGGCATGGAAGGGCCCACTCCAGAAACTTGACGAGTGCACCACGATGCCGCTTTTAAATGAAAAGTCATCGCATGTGCCGAAACAGATGGAAATCAGGCCGCATCGCGGTCGTTCGGAGTTCCCGAAACGTGCGTGTGGGACTGGCGCAAACAAAAGCAGAAGATTGTCAAAGATTCATGCAAAGGCTTCAGTGGACCACAGCAGGGCGGGTTTCCGCAAATTGAAGAGCTGCTCGCCGAGTATGTGCTTGAGCAGCGAGCGGCACAGCGGCCCGTGATGACAGAACTGCTCTAAGTGCGGGTATGCAGTTAGCTTTAGAAAAAGGGCTAACGCGGAGCCAGTTCAAAGCGAGCAGGTGCTGGCTAACTACCGTAATTACTCGAATCTAACGCGCACCTTTTTTCCGGTTAAGCGGGTTCATAAATCGCATGCGCGTTAGAATCAAGTACGAACAAAAAAATTACGGTCTATCTATTGCCATCGGCAAATCCAAAATGGCCGCCCCCTACGTGCGTCGGCATGACGCATCGGCCATTTCTGCCTATGTGTTTCCCATGTGCGGCACTTCGTACGTGTGCTGAGCAGTTCGTTATCTAGTAGTGCATTAGCATCGACGGCGTGGAAGGGCTGACTCCAAAAACTAGAGTGCACCACGATGCCGCTTTTAAAAGAAAAGTCATCGCGTGTGCAGAAACGGACGGAAATCGGGCCGCATCGCGGTCGTTCGGTGTTCCCGAAACGTGCGTGCGGGACCGGCGGAAACAAAAGCAGAAGATTGTCAACAGCAAAGCTTCTCGCAAAGGCTTCAGTGGACCACAGCAAGGGTCGGTTTCCGCAAATTAAAGAGCTGCTCGGCGAGTATGTGCTTGAGCAGCGAGCGGCACAGCAGCCCGTGACGACAGAACTGCTCCAAGTGCGGGCTATGCAATTAGTCTTAGAAAAAAGTCTAATGCGGAGCCAGTTTAAAGCGAGCAGGTGCTGGCTAACTAACTTTATGAAGAGGAAAGGCTTTTTCCTCCGAAGGGAACATGCATATGCGAAAAGTTTTGCGGAGGAATACGATAAAAAGCTTCACAGTTTTCAGAGGTTCGTCCTAAACTTGCGGCGCAACAACGGCTACCTGCTTGGGCAAATCGGGAATGCCGATCAGACACCTCTTTACTTCGACATGTCTGGCACCACAACCGTCGAGAAGAAGGGGACGAAGCAAGTTCATGTGCTGACATCGGTCCACGGTAAAACTACAGTGACGGCAATGCTCTGTTACACGTCAGATGAGCACAAGCTTCGCCCGTACCTCATATTTAAATGGAAGACGCTCATGAAAGGAGTCGTTTTTTCGAGTGGTGTGATCGTGCGGGCCAGCGAGAAAAATGGGTGCGCGTTGCAATCGATGTCTTACGTTTTTTTTTTTTTTTTCGCATTGGAAATCGGGTGCGCGTTACAATCGAGGGCGCGGTAGAATCGAGTAAATACGGTAACTTTATGAAGAGAAAAGGCTTTTCCCTCCGAAAGCAAACCGGCATGCGCCAAAACTTGCCGGAGGAGTACGAAGAAAAGCTTCACAGTTTTCAGAGGTTAGTCCTAAACTTGCGGCAGAACAATGGCCACCTGCTTGGGCAAATCGGGAATGCCGATCAGACGCCTCTTTACTTCCACATGCCTGGCACCACAACTGTCGAGAAGAAGGGGGCGAAGCAAGTTCGCATACTGACATCGGACCACGGTAAAAAAAGAGTGACGGCAATGCTCCGTTGCACGTCAGATAGGCACAAGCTTCCCCCGCACCTCATATTGAAACGGAAGACGCTCCCAAAAGGAGTCGTTTTCCCGAGTAGTGTGATTGTGCGGGCCAACGAGAAAAATGGGTGCGCGTTGCAATCGATGTCTTAGTTTCTTTTTTTTTTTCATCGTGAAAACCGAGTGCGCTTTACAGTCGAGGGCGCGGTAGAATAGAGTAAATATGGCAATTCTCTGCACAGCATTCTCTGATGAACTGTGCTACAAGTTCATAGCATCCGCAGAAAAAAAGAAACAAATGTATCAGTTCGTGTTTGTATTGGTTAGGCAACAAGAGGATGAGTTATACACGGTCTATTATGAGTTCACCACATACATTAAATGACCAATTTTTTGGACCCTCAAGAGACCACGAAAATGTCCGAAAAATCGGGCAGTCCGAAAAAGCAAATGTGCCCCCAAAATGCTCACTTTATTGCTTACTACTGAGCCAGAGGGCGGAAAAAGTGATTTATCTTCTTCTGGACTATGCTTCGCTTCCGTGCGAGCATGTTCACCCGCGTTTCGGCTAGAGTTGTCGTGTCGCTGTAAGCTGACAAAAGAGTTGCGAGCGCTTGCATCAGCTCAGCTTGCGTCAGCTGTGTTGTTGCAGGTAAGTTGCCGTCGTCATTTTCGTTCTCGGACTCCGAAAGCACTTGGCGAATGATTTTCTCATCCGTGAGGCCAGCGCAAAGTTCTAACTCGCTGTCCACACACGCAAACTCGGAAAACGAGACATCTGACGGAATCTCGACGCCCACAGTGCGAAGGTCGCCAATAAGCTGCTCGCGCTACGACACCTAGTCGATAACACTTGTACATGTCATTGACTTCCACGCATCGGCCAGCATGATAAGTGCCCCAAGCAAATCGACCGAGTACGCTTTTCCACTGTCGAAACACACCACCGCACGCGAAAGCAACCGTGACGAATAGTTCACTTTTAGTGCACGTATGACACCCTGGTCATACGTGCACTAAGGTTGTAGGACACTTGTCGTGTTTGGTGGCAAGAACTCGACGCGCACAGCCTTCAAGTTGCCTATGTGTCCATGCGCAGCGCAGTTGTCGTTAAACAACACAATTTTGCCACCTTCTAGATCAAATTTGCGATCTAGTCTTCTCACATAGCTTTCGAAAATCTTCTGTGTTACCCAGGCTTTTTGTTGGCCTCGTACGAAACAGACAGGGACTTTACACCTTTAAAGCACCTCGGCGCTTTCGACTTGCCGATGACGAGCATCGGCAGTTTTTCTGTGCCCGACATATTGCTACCTATCAGTACAATAACTCGCTCCTTACTGTGTTTGCCACCATGACAAGGGTCGCCAGCAAAGGCAAGAGTCCTTTTTTGGCATCAGCTTGAAAAACAGTCTGGTCTCCTCACAGTTAAAAGTATCATGTGGCGAGTACAGCGGCAAAAGAGACTGGAGCTTTTGAGAGCAGTAGTTCGCAACGACGCTGATGTCAACAGTTGCAGTTTCACCGCACAGTTTTTTCAAATTAAGGTCAGAGTGCTTCTTCAAGCCAACCTTAAATTTTTCAATGTTCATTTGAAGCGCCCTAGTGTCAGTTTTCTGTTTGAGGAGGCCCCCAGAGACGGGAACCTTGCTGGCCACAGTGGACTTCAGCCATACGAGTAGGGCCTTCTCGAGCTTGCGATAGGTACCTTGGCTGACATTTTTCTGACGACATCCAGTGGACTTTTTCGCCGCCTTCAAAATGTTCCACTTGTTCTTGATGTAATCCGAAAGAGTCTGTTTGGAAATATGGAACTCTTTCGCAACATCTGCCCGCGATCGGCCACTTTCCACAAGCTTGACGATGACAGCTTTTTTCGCCATCGACATGGTGACATACTTGCCGCGCGTCATTGGAGCTCTCGAGGCCGACGCCAACATTGACGATTCCTTATTCATTATGAATGAGCGCAGTTAGCTAGGCAACACACGCGGAACACATGGCACACGCACAGGCGAACAGTCGATGCGTTCCTATCAATCCAAAGGTCACAGCAGAGAAGAAAAAAAAAATTTTTCCGGCAGCGACGCTGATGCGGAAATAGCCTCGATCCAGCAGTTCGAGGTAGCCACCCTAGCGGAGCTAGCGGCGCGTGCACGGCCAGCACGGGTTCGAGGCTACTGGAAAAAAAAAGTAAACAAAGAAGATGGCGGCGGCGCGAAAACATGCTGGCAGTCGGCTCGACTGACGCTTGGAAAGTTCGAAATATCGAACAGCCCGTCCTCAAGTGTCCGAAATTTCGAGCTGTGAAATACATTGAACTTATAGGGTATGTCCTGGTGCCAGGTAAATGTCCAATTAGCAAGCATGTAGGAAAAATCGGTCACCGACTATAGTAGTATTTGAAAATTATGTTCTTTCAAGAACATATATTTACATGATCAAAATGCTTTGGGAACAAATAAAGCAGGAGCATCGTGTCAGAATCGTGACAAAGTTGGCAAAAATATTGTCCCATACTGCAACTTCATTATCGCAGCAAAACAATCTGAGCAAAAATGTGGTCTATACATCATTGCATAGCAAGGTTTTCTGGTAACCTCTACAGAAAGCTTTGGTGGTGCAAAGTGGTTCAAACAAAGGAAAATAATCAACTGCACACATCGACCAGAAAAGTCAGTACAGGACGAAAATAGGAGAAAATATTTGGACCTCAATGACAAGCTGGCGGGCATTCTTAAGCAGGTCTGCGTTGACCGAGCTTGTAAGAGCAACAGCCCTTGTAACAGCACGCGATTGAGGCATATCCAAAACTGGACCACCAGAGGAAAGGAACTTCCAGCAGTATAAATTTCACTTTCTGTGAGGGTGCATTGTGCTTTCCTTCCTTTTTTTGTCTTCTGGCTGAAGTTCGCGAGGAGAATTGGGTTCATGTACATCATTTAGAATTGGTGTGATCTCGATTTTCATAAATAAAGTTGTTTAATTCATTTTCCTGAAGTCAATTATTTCTGGTGCAAATACAATAGAATTGCAAACACTATCAGAAAATTATTTGAAAGTTCGAATATTTGCACACGCCTACTTGTCGTCATCATCATCAAATACTTTTGTTCCTGCACATGGCTTGGCAAATTGTTGCCATGCAGGAAAGTAAATTGGAAACGGCTGGTTGTGTTTCTGTATTCGATGAAGCTGATCTCAACCATTTTGTGATGCACTTAGTCTTCATGGAGCGTGAATGCGCTGCTGTCGCTAGTGACGGCTGCATTTCCGACAAGTTCAGGAGGAAAGGCAGTGCTGAGAATGGTCACACATAATTGCCTGTAGCTTCCTTGATACAAGGTGCATTAGCCAATTTACAGTGTGAATGATTTGATGATGCTGGAGCCTGAACATTGACACAATTTCAAGAATCGTTTGAGGGTGCCTTGCACAGTTCAACACCACAGCTGCTAAGCTACTGCTATGGATGCAATACGCAAGCGCCCTATCATAAAATTAAGTAGGTGTGAACCATCATCAGGAGTCTACTAGAAGAGTGGAAAACTGTAGCTTCAACCAATTCTCTCTTTTTTTTTATTTGCGAAGCAGCTCTTGGACTAGCCCGTGTAACACTGTCCCACCGTCTACACCGCGCTCCCTTGACCCCAGGTGTTGGGGCGGTGCCAAGTAAGTGACGCCTTCCCTCGCAGCGAACGCATTGACGTCACTCACTCCCTAGCCTGTCGCCATGTGTTTCACTCGCAAAACTGTCCTTCCTCTCCCCTCTCTCGCCTCACAAAGCCGCCTGCTAGTAAAGTATCGACTGCTCGCTCTGCACAACCATCCACTGGCCCTCCCATACATGTAGGCACTAGATCGCGCGTTCGGAATTCAGTCAAGGGCGTCTTTACTTAGCTTTCGCTTGATGAGTGCCAGTGTCAACGTCGCTCCCAGTGTAAGCATTAGTGCACGCTGCTTCGCATCTACACATGGTTCCCTTTAGCGGGAGATGGTCCAATTCTTGCTGAATTGCATGCAACAACGGTGAAGGGTGGAGTGTAGTAGGACTTACCGTTGGCAACCCAGGTCTCACTTGCCCTACTGGACAGACGGCGGCCTGGTTTGAGAACATGGGGGCATCGGCTGCCGCTTGTGCTTGCGCCACCAGGTCTCGCAGGGTCTCGAACCCATCAGCTCCCTCGTACGAGCTCGCAGCAGGAACCCAGGACCCAGGAACCTTGTCAGATGGCTCCAGCTTAAAAATTGTTAGGCCTAATGCAGAGAAGATCCATCAATTTCTTAAATCAATCAATCAATCAATCAATCGATTTGTATCACATGACAATATACTCCTACAGTAAAGACCAAGCTGGGACCTGTTAGAAAGCGGCAGTGAAAAGACACATGCACGAAGGAACACGCGCTGCCTAATAAGGTGTTAGTCAACGCCTGTGGCATCCACTCTTAGTGCTTTTACTTTCTAAGAAGCCCGAAAATGAACAGATTAGCCCAAAATAATTTATGACTTGAAACTGGGAGCACCTACTGAAACGCTCAAGCTTACGTTAAAGGACATGGCAGTGTTACCCCTAGAAAGTAACTGCAACAGGATATTCCAGAGTTTAGAGAATAACTAACTTCAAAGAAACTCTGATATAACTACTGTATAGGAGACATAATTATAGAGAAAGAGGTGCATTTTATAAAGAGTTGCATATTTTTAAAACACGTTTTCATCGCACCAAAGAACAATAATATTCATCCATCGTGCACGCCTTCAACTTGTTGTAAAGCTGTGTCCAGTAGGTCCAGACCATGAACAGCGTGCACACTACAAGAGCAACGTAGTATTCTTGAAAGAAAACTGGTGAGCACAACATTTCTGACAAGAGAAGATGCAAGCATGCCAAATTAATATTGTTGTTGTACACCAAGACTACCTTACGATGCAACTGTTTTTACATTGTAGCAGTAATAAAGAGGCAGACGCATAGACAAATGCATAAATAATAAAGTACTTGATATGACACCCACAATTTGTGAATAAAGATATGTCAACCACACCATGACATATTCAACAAACATGTTCGTAAGTGTAGAGATATAACTTAGTGTATTTTCTAAAAAGGAAATGTTAGTGACATTGTAATTTACACATCAAGAAATAATTGAATTCATGTTTATAGAGGTAGCAACTGACTAGTAATGATTGCTAAGCGGTCCTCGTCAAATTTTTAGAGAAGCAAAATAAGTGCAACAATGCAACAACAAATAAAAAAATACTAAACTGGTTAACAATGTTTGAGTAATAAAAACAATATTAGCTTCAATTTTTCTTTGCACTGGCCCCACCTCAACAGCAGGCACAGCGTCTGTGAGAGCTCATTTCGACCGCGACAGTACATTGCTCAAGACATGCTTATCCTTAATAGCACAAAGAGGACAAGGATTTGAAGAAGAAGCACAAGACCATGCTAGCTGTTCCCTTGTCCTTGCCATATTTGTACAGTAATCGTGTCATATTATGCTTGATACCAATTTTCCTTCATGGTGAATGAGAAACCAATAAGTTTACGTACAAAGGAAAGACATTACATTTGGTATCAAAAGCACAAGCACTGAACATTAACCTCAAACAATAACTAAAGGAAATAAATATGCAGGAATACTGATGTGTTAGAACAAATAAATCTGATAAATATGCAAACATTATTTATATGTCAGTCTTATGGATCTTATTTTGATGTTATACAACTTATGCTGCTGTCCTTTTAAGATTTTCCAATTAACAGTACTTCGTGCCAAGACCACACTGAAAAACGAAGAAACACACAGACAGGACGACCGCTTGCTTACAACCGTTTACTGCACGAACAATTCTTTAAAGCCTTGGGGCACGTAATTATGTGCACGTAATTATGGGCACGTAATTATGTGCATGTGACAAAGGCATGCATTGCCGAACAGTGGATTTATTTGCCTTCTTCAAAAAGTGAACCGTTGTGAGCTCTTGTCCTGTTTATGCATTGCTTTGTCTTCCACTATGGTTATGCTGTTGGCATGAAGTCAACTACTGATTCTAGACATACACCAATCAGCCCAATAGTGACTACTATGTTCCCATTAGCTTGACACCTCAGCATCACTACACCACAACCAAGTGAAGTTATAAAAGAGTGCCATTCAAAACAAGCAGCAATACCGCATGGCAACAAAACTGCTGTAATAACAATCCATACAAACAATAATGGAACAAAACCGAATATCTGCAAGAAGTGCCTACAAATGTAAATTTTTCGACAATGCCAACTCGACCAGGAAAGCATAACAAATACAGTCACATATCATCTCAAACTCAGAAAGCTCCACAAGGCACTCCAGCTTTGCAATGACAAAAAAAAAAGACAAATGCGCCATATGTGACAAGGTGTGAAGATGAAGGATTTCTTCAAGCCCACACACTGTAAAAAAGAGAAAATGCACAAGGTTAGCATCAGGCACACAAATTGAACAAAGTCCATTTCTTTCTCCTTGTCCACCACTTTAAAGCTTTTATTCTGTGTGGCGAGTTCTTCAGCGCTTCATTCACAAGCTGTTGTGGTACTACACAAGTAAAATAACACTGCAGCAAGCGTTATACTGAATCCGGAATAGCGACAGCGATGGAAGAGACTTTTCTTACTTGTAGGACCATACTTTGGAGCTCGAAAAATGCTGCTTTGGAGCAGCCCTAAGCGTTTAAGGAGCAGAAAAAAAAATGCTAGTTTAGAGCAACTTCTGACGTTTTAGAAGCAGACATTAAATTTGCCACACATAATTGGAGCTCAGAGCAAAGTCAAAGCACCTCGTAAATACGAATATATTTAAGAGACAACAATCCATAAATTTCATGAACCAAGCAAAGGCCGTTGTCAAAAATGTGCAGTGAAATAAGCTACAATTTAATATAATGGTATTTGTGGCAAAAATTATATAAAACAGGAAAATCTGAGCGCCACATTTTAGAAGTAACCACAGTCCCATATAACTGTTTCCAAATAAGCAGTAGATAATCGCTATATAAGCAATCCTGCTCATTTTCACATTCCATCACGCTAGTCTGCATGTCTAGCTCAGGAGAAAAAAAAAACAGCCAAATGAGCTGTGCTTTATATGCCTGTTCTTGCCGCACAAATGAGATCCGAGCCGATAATGCTGCATACTAGTAGCACACTGGGATGATAATACACAGACTCTTTTCGGTTTCGTTAGGACTTGTGAGTCGGTCAAAGTAAAAATTTGTCATTCTCATTCTTTCAGCGTCATTTCGCAGCACGTTTGGAGCAATCACTAACGAAAATTACTGTTTGGAGCAGCACATTTATCGTTGTATGTCCTTCATTCTTTCAAAGCATGCATAGGACCTAGCTTTCTCGAGCAAGCCAGGTCCTATGTGAATGTGAACAATCCACCCAAGTGTCACGCGCAATCAACCAAAGAAACGCCGAGTACCAGTCCGCTTAGCTGTTACTACCACGAATGTCATATTCTGCTTTCCAAACAACGTCATCTGCAAGACCTCTCCACCATCACCATTCGATAAATGTTGCAAGCAGACGGCATCTGAAATCAATGTCACCAGCAGTCATAAACGTCGTCATACACAAACTTTCACACGTTACCCGTAAATTCATCACCTGTTGTTATAGGTCACCATTGTCGGCACTGAAAGATTGCGGGGCTCGATATCTATAAAAACACGCTATTATGGGTGTCACAAAACCACTTTTTTTAAGGGAACAAGCCCAAAAAGGATCGATTATACCGGCCGCGAAGCAGCCTGGGCAAATGGAGCCAACTTGTACTGAGAAATTCGATCTTAATTGAGCGCTATCGCGACCGAACGAGCTCGTGTGACACCAGCATGGAATATGGGCGTGAAACTTTAGAGCCAACGTTTCTGGCTGATCTAGTTAACGCGACCAAGGCAGTACACTATTCCTGAGCAGCCTGAAGGCGCAAATTATGTTCTCTCGTGAAATCCGATCCACCGCAAGTCTTCGGTGCCGACAGTACTCACGGCTTTCGGTGCACAACTCCCTCCGTGAATCCACAACATTTTTTTTCTTCATATCCACACTTAAAAAGGAAGATAAACTAATAAGATAGCGTAAACTGTAAGCAGAAAGTGCATATCGCAAGCACTAGGTCATTGGTTGAAACCGTTCCCGACATATCAGCGAAAACGAAGAGCACCGACTACGCACAAATACGTATCGCATGCCGCTATCGCACCACACATCAGATACGCCCGGAGGGCCCCGGCGCCCCGGATAAAGTAACTAGCGCACTGGGTATCGCAGCCAGCCTAATCTGGGACGTCTTGCTTGACCATATGCCGCCCCATATTTCGTAGCGAAGCGCGCTTTTTTCGGCGGTTTCCTCTGCAGCGTGCACAACGTGGTTTTGGCCCCCTTCGGTAACGAAGTCCGCGCCTTTCTAGCTTGGCCGAAGGCACAAGCACTGCAGCGCGCTGTCGAAGAATGTCGCTAGCGCGAACACAAAAATGAAGGAAACTGATGCAAGGACGAAAACCTTTCCTACAAGCTCGAGAATCCGCTGGGAACGGCCCTGCAGGCGGTAACTTTTCAATGTTGTTGACGACAATACTAGACGAGCTTTAATTTTGACGTCTCAACTTTAAAAAAATAATTTTATTGATGATGATGATAATGACAATGCTAATGGCGCCCTTTTTGAAATGCGTTGGGACGAGGTGGCGAGTCACATTATGGATTATAATTATGAGTTATTTTTTTCTTGATCTTGAAGTATAGAGTGATACGCTTATTTCAAGCAGCAAACATCATGGCAGGGAACTTGTTTTCCAAGTCAAATTCATCAAACCTAGTTTCTGTCGTAAATATTGTGGGTTATGTTTTCAGCCTGCAAACGCCAAACAATTTCGGTAGTAAGAAATTTGTAATGTTCCAGAAGAAGAATTTGTTACCGGAAGTTCATTATCTTTAACGAAGAAAGAATTTTTCTTTTCCACTATAGAGATTGAGCGGTTATTTATGTTCAATTCTATTTTTTTTCTAACCATCTTTCCGAATGCACGTACCAGACTGAAAATCCGTTTCAATGCTTCAAAAGAGAAATATTCAGTGTGTCTTTGGCTGCCAGTGAACTGAACTTCAGATGCCCACATATCCCAATAGTTTATTACCACCCTCAAGCTGACATTATAATCTATCTTCTGTCCGGTTACTCTATTTAGCTCCTTTGTTGTCTGATATTTTAAATTCATTATATACTGTTTTTCTTCATAGATGCCACCTGGTTTTGAGCCAATTGTTCATTGTGTGCTCATGTGCACGTGTTTTTGTGAGGGTGTGTAACATCATCTCAAAGACTGCGCGTGCCGTCATTGCATTGTCTTTTCAAAATGTTTCATGGCTGTCAAGCTCCATTAGTATACTTGCCGCTAATGCTATTCTAAAGGCAGCGCGAATTTAGCCATGTCAACTTTAGTAATGATGACATTTTCAGTCAATCAAAGGAGCCGTGTGCCCCCCTCCCCCCCTCCCCCTTCCAGGCCAACTAGTGTTAACAACATGGGGCAGATTGGACAACATATAAAAATTCAGCTATGTCCGGAACTGCAACCAGGACGTGAGCAAAACAGGCATTTTGTCTACATGCCTGTTTCTGGAAACTTGTACTCATGTGCAACTCGTGCGAAGAACCAAGCCTAACGTCCTTATGACAAAAAAAAAAAAAACTGCAGATTCTACGTACCTTGAGAATCGATGTTATACGAAGCATACGAATAAAAGGTGGCCAGGTTGTAGTTTTTTATAGAGCGAAACGCTATGAAATGGCACTAAATATATGTACAAATGCAACACAAACATACGCCAAACAGCAACATATGCCAGCAGCAACATGGATATTAGCAATACTAGAAGCAGTGAGCAGATTTGAAGCACTAGTGCTCGTGAGGGTGGTAGCCCCAGACAGTGCTACATAAATTAACTTCAGTCGATGACGCCTAACTACAATTGACGTTAACACGACGAGAGGGCTGTATCATACGAATAAATGTGTATGTCTATAAAAATTGATAGCAAGCAGTGCAACCATAATCGGCGTTCAACTAAAATTAAGCTGTATTTGAAAAGTAGTTCCGAGACCTGGCATGGCGCAGTGGTAAAATGCTTAATCGCCACGCAGAACGCTGGGGTTTGACTCTTGCTGGGACTCTGATATTTATTCTTTGAAATTGTTGTATCAACGGTGTTGATGTCAGCTTTTTCTTAACGCTCATGGGTTACAATTACATATGTTTGTTCTCATCCTTCCTGCCGGTGGCCTCAACATGAATAATGAATAATAGACATGATTGTAGACATGATTATTAACATTATTCATGTCATGACCAGCGAGTCCCAATCATGAAACCCGCTTACCCTGCCATATTAATTTCAGTCTATTCTTAATCAAGGAGGTGATCACGAGAGCGTATATAGACGTAGCCAGCTAGCTAGCTAGCTAGCTAGATAGATAGATAGATAGATAGATAGATAGATAGATAGATAGATAGATAGATAGATAGATAGATAGATAGATAGATAGATAGATAGATAGAATTTTTAATCAAGGAGGTGATCATGAGAGCATATACAGACGTAGGCAGCTAGCTAGATAGATAGGTAGTATTCCTAATCAAGGAGGGGATCACGAGAGCATACAGACGTAGGCAGCTATCTAGCTAGCTAGCTAGCTAGATAGATAGATATATAGATAGATAGATAGATAGATAGATAGATAGATAGATAGATAGATAGATAGATAGATAGATAGATAGATAGATAGATATAGAATTCTTAATCAAGGAGGTGATCATGAGAGCGTAGACAGACGTAGGCAGCTAGCTAGCCAGATAGATAGATAGATAGTATTCTTAATCAAGGAGGTGATCGCGAGAGCATACAGACGTAGGCAGCTAGCTAGCTAACCAGATAGCTAGCTAGCTAGCTAGCTAGCTAGCTAGATAGATAGATAGATAGATAGATAGATAGATAGATAGATAGATAGATAGATAGATAGATAGATAGATAGATAGATAGATAGATAGATAGATAGATAGATAGATAGATAGACGTTCAAAGAACCGGCATTACGCAAAGAAATGTTTCACGTTTAAAAGGCTCCATAGAAGGTGCGTGGGAAATATGCGATGAACCCGAACAGCCTATCAAACGTGGAACCTATCTTGTCATGTGGAAGCGCAGAGCGAGAAAAAACAGGACTCAGTAAAACCACACAGTACAAGCGCGTACAGCTAAATATTGTTAACTAAATGTGCTCAATACTTTACTGTGCCCTGTTCGCGCTAAGCTTTGACATGAACATATACCAATTCGTCCAGTACTATACATTAATCAACTAAGTAACAGCAAATAATGCAAAACTGCTTCAGCTTAGAGGGGCTTCTCCAAAGGCCATAATTTATCAGCCTATAAAGATTAACCCCAGGTTGAGGCTCCCATAATTTGCACCATTGTCTTCCGCAGTGTTGCTTTAATTAAAAAAAATAGCGAAGATTAAATTTAGTCACGCAATGCTGGCTCACAGCAGAGCTGGTGCGCACCTGGATTCGCGATAGGCTTTTACTCTCATCCGCCGGACTTTCCTACACTACACATGGCAAGTTTTCTCTAGCTAAGAAATTTGTTTCGCCATAATATTCTCTCTTCCTCTATTTTTCTCTTTCTTTCTTATCTTCTTTCTTTCTGAGTACTCGTTTTATCGCTAAACAGAGTTATTGCGTCCCACGCTGGATAAATTTCTTGTATTGAAGCAGAAGATGATAATAAGGAAGAGTGTGCGTGCCTGTTCATGGTGACGTCAATTTTATATCTGCGACGCACGGCCATCAAGAGCACAACAGCACTGCTGTTGGGCTTGTGAGGGCTGAGCAGTGTCATGATGTAAAACAATTGCGATAGTATCTTATACTTTTGATTATCTGTAGCGAAGAAGAGAGTGCGTGCCAGTTCATGATGACGCCAATTTTCTATCTGCGACGCATGGCCAACCAAGAGCACAACAGCTCTGCTGTTGGGCTTGTGAGGGCTGGGCAGTGTCATGATATGAAACAATTGCGGTAGTATCTTATACATTTGATTATCTGTAGCAAAGAAGAGAGTGAGTGCCAGTTCGTGATGACGTCAATTTTCTATCTGCGACGCACGGCCAACTAAGAGCACAACAGGTCTACTGTTGGGCTTGTGAGGGCTGGGCAGTGTCATGATATGAATCAATTGCGATAGTATCTTATACTGTTGATTATCTGTAGCAAAGAAGAGAGTGCGTGCCAGTTCATGATGACGTCAATTTTCTATCTGCGATGCACGGTCAACCAAGAGCACAGCAGGTCTACTGTTGGTCTTGTGAGAGCTGGGCAGTGTCATGATATGAATCAATTGTGATAGTATCTTATACTGTTGATTATCTGTCCCCAGGTGGTCTAAATTTCCGGAGCCCTCCACTACGGCGTCTCTCATAATCATATAGTGGTTTTGGGACGTTAAACCCCACATATCAATCAATGTTGATTATCTGTAGCAAAGAAGAGAGTGCGTGCCAGTTCATGATGACGCCAATTTTCTATCGGCGACGCATGGCCAACCAAGAGCACAACAGGTCTACTGTTGGGCTTGTGAGGGCTGGGCAGTGTCATGATATGAATCAATTGCGATAGTATCTTATACTGTTGATTATCTGTAGCAAAGAAGAGAGTGCATGTCAGTTTATGATGACGTCAATTTTCTGTCTGCGATGCACGGCCAACCAAGAGCACAGCAGGTCTACTGTTGGTCTTGTGAGAGCTGGGCAGTGTCATGATATGAATCAATTGCGATAGTATCTTATACTGTTGATTATCTCTAGCAAAGAAGAGAGTGCGTGCCAGTTCATGATGACGTCAGTTTTCTGTCTGCGATGCACGGCCAACCAAGAGCACAGCAGGTCTACTGTTGGTCTTGTGAGAGCTGGGCAGTGTCATGAAATGAATCAATTGCAATAGTATTTTATATTGTTGATTATCTGTAGCAAAGAAGAGAGTGCGTGCCAGTTCATGATGACGTCAATTTTCTATCTGCGACGCACGGCCAACTGTGAGCACAACAGGTCTACTGTTGGGCTTGTGAGAGCTGGGCAGTGTCATGATATGGTCAATTGCGATAGTATCCTATACTTTTGATTATCTGTAGCAAAGAAGAGAGTGCATGCCAGTTTATGATGACGTCAATTTTCTATCTGCGACGCACGTCCAACCAAGAGCAGAACAGCTTTGCTGTTGGGCTTGTGAGGGCTGGGCAGTGTCATGATATAAAACAATTGCGATAGTATTTTGTACATTTGATTATCTGTAGCAAATAAGAGAGTGCGTGTCAGTTCATGATGACGTAAATTTTCTATCGGCGACGCACGGCCAACCAAGAGCACAACAGGTCTGCTGTTGGGCTTCTTAGGCTGGGCAGTATCATGATACAAACCTATTGCGATAGTATCTTAGAGATACTTTTGATTATCTGTAGTGAAGAAAAGAGCGCGTGCCAGTTCATGATGACGATATTTTTTTCTCCGCGACGCATGGCTCGAGCACAAGAACTCTGTTGGACATGTTAAAGCTAAGTAGTATCACGATGCAAGAGTATCGCAATAGTATTTTAGAGGTACGCTTGACTATCTGTATTTTTGTAGAGAGATAAGCTTCAATAAGTATTTATATCCTGACACTGAAATAAAATGACAATATAATGACTGTATAGTGTGGAAGACACGAGTGTCTCGTTACTCTATTGTCGGAAATGTGCTGATGAACTTTAGCAAGGGAAAGAAAAGCTGTTTTGACCTAAGCCAAGCAAATGCGGGCCGCTGGTCAGTGATACCAAAATAGGAGCACAGGGCTCCCCGGTTACATAAAATGACACGTTGGAAAATAGCCCGATACCGTTTACGAACAAAACAAAAACAAGATGGCAGATCCCACGTACAGTGGGAATCACTGATATGCGAAACACGATTGAGAAATGTTGATATGTCACTTTAAAATCGGCACAACGTTACGAGGTAGACGTAAATGAGGCCATACATGACTTCCGTGTCGTTATTATCATGTTTGGGTGTGTCGTTTACCTTCGTTATCTATTTACGTCACATGATACCAAATTTAGTATATGTGGAGCTAACGAAACGGCCGCGAGCACGCTATGAGCATGGTATGTTCTCATACTCTTATATGAAACGCGTGTCAGGATTATCATGTTTGCACCAGTTAGATGTTTCGTCGTCCATTGATATCACGTAACACCAAATTCGGTATATGCGGAACTAGCAAAATGGCCACAAGCGCATCATGAAGGGCCCAGTATACTCACTGTAGCGTTGATGCACGTGCACGCTGGGCACAGCGACGCTACGTTAGCAAAACGCGAACACTCTATATAGTCTGACGCCAGGCGCGACCAGTGTCCGTCGGCGCGGCCCCACGGCAACCGGCGTGAAATGCGACTTGCTGCATTTCGCGCCGATGCGTTACCCGGACAACACCGTGTCTGCCTTTTTTCGTGACGGAGGGACGCCGGACGCGCTGAAACGCGCATACGTCAAAGCAACACAGCGCAGTGCGCGCCTGCGATTATATTATCCCCACAGAGGTCCTGTGCCTCGCCCCCCCCCCTTTTTTTTCAATAAAGAGCTTTCCATTCATCCTATGGCAGGACCGGCGCCTGGCGTGCCACCGCAGGCGTGCCACGACGAAAGAAACGCTGACAAGAACGCGCACTGCATCACGTCGAAATGTATTGGCGCCTTGACGGTGGCATGTAGTCATGTTCTCACATGACACGCATATCATGATGATTTATTATTCATTATTTTTTATTTATTACTTAACAATACTGCGAATCTCATCAGAGATTATAGCACGGAAGGCGTATGAAAACGAATATTTGTTTACACAAATTCATAATGATAGAAAACACAAAAGCCGAAATGACAAAATGACATGAAAATCATAGGTTATACATTGCCATTAAAGAACACGAAATCAAACAATTTCAGTAATAGCAAAATAATGAACTAGGTTATCGCTAAAAACGACCGCGAAAAGATAATGCATGCATTTTTAATATGGGGTAGGGACAACAAGAAGGCATTTTTATTGAACAACTTATGCAAAGAATTTTATGACCAATAAACTAATCGAAAAACATG
Source organism: Rhipicephalus annulatus (assembly GCA_013436015.1). NCBI lineage: Eukaryota > Metazoa > Arthropoda > Arachnida > Ixodida > Ixodidae > Rhipicephalus > Rhipicephalus annulatus. Next base: position 372,588 of record WOVY01002418.1, read on the forward strand.
CCACTTGAGATATAACGATCATAAAAAACAAAACATTTGTATTAGCAACATGACACTGACTGATCGTTTATTGGATTTATTGATGATGTGATGTCCTTAGTGCGATTTGCGAGGCAAGCAATTCGCTTTCAATCGCAGCTGTAAACAAGTTTATTGATAATTCAGTGCTTAAGGTGGGTTTCAGTGAGTTCAAATCTTTAATAGTGAGAGGAAAAATGAGTATTTAAAGTAATTAGTAATAAAAGAGTATTTGTTATGATTATCATGTTTGCGTCAGTCACATCCCTTCGTCATTTATTGGGGTCACGTAATACCAAATTTGACATATGTAAAGGTAGCGAAATGGCCGCGAGCGCATCATCTGTGTGGCATAAAGTCATGTTGTTACACGACAGACACGTCGTGATTATCATGTTTGGATGTGTGATTTAACTATGTCGTGTGTTCGCATCGCATAATACCGAGCTTGGTACTTGTGACGCTAGGGAAACGGCCGCGAAGGTATCATGAGCGTAGCATGTAGTCATGATGTTACATGACACGCATCTCAAGTTTGTCATGTTTGCACCACTAAGTTACATGAGACGCATCTCATGTTTATTATGTTTGCACCCCTATCACACCTATGTCATCCATTCACGTCCTATATTACCAAATTTGGTATAAGTGAAAATAGCGAAATGGCCGCCAGCGCATCATGAGCGTGGCATGTAATCATGTTGATACATTACACGCATCTTATGATTATCATGTTTGCACCAGTCACATACCTTCATCATTCATTCACGTACTGTAATTCTAAATTTGATATATGTGACGCTAGCGAAACGGCCGCTAGCGCATCATTAGCGTGGAATGTACTCATGTTGTTACACGACACACATGTCATGATTTTCATGTTAGGGTCTGTCGGTTGTGTTCGCCATGCAACCATGCCATACTATACCAGTTTTGCAATATGCCATGTGAACAAAACCACCGCAAGAGCTGTAGGACCATGAAATGTAAATCATGACAATCATGCCATACATGTCATGATTTTCATGTTATGACTAGACAAATATGTTCTTCATACAGTCATGTTATGCCATGCCAAGTTTGGTATCGATACCATTATCGAAACGGACAGGAGAGTCAGAAGTCGTAGGTGGCTAGATAGATAGATAGATAGATAGATAGATAGATAGATAGATAGATAGATAGATAGATAGATAGATAGATAGATAGACAGATAGATAGATAGATAGATAGATAGATAGATAGATAGATAGATAGATAGATAGATAGATAGATACGCTCGAAGTCGCCGAAGTTTGCTAAGAAATGCTTCGCATTAAAAAAAAAATAAACCACGGAGGCAGTGCTGTCCGCCCCATGCCGATGACGGTCGCTGTGTTTCGGGGCCGGCATAACATCTGTATATATTTTAAAAGACAATAGTTTGTTCTTGAGATATACTGGAGCGCAGAAACTTAATTTTGGTCTGTATGTCTGTGTGTGTCACACGATTCAGCCACACGGCCAAAGTCTAAACACTTGCTGAAGGGCCAGCCATGTGAACTTTTGGCTGTGTTGACACTTGTGACCATTGTCGACAAAAAGCTAACTGTCACTTATATCTGAGGCACAACATCAATACGTAAAGTATTAGGTGGTATGTTCTTTACAAGGAAGAATGTTGACACTTAATTTCAGAGATCCTTGTGCTGCTTAGGCTGCGCTCAAAATGCGATGCCATATGCACGAAAAAAAAGCCCTTTGTCGACTTAATGGTGCTGCCACCTGGCAGTGGTCTTAGATTCTGCACAAGTTCATGTTTCCTGACGTCACTTCCAGATGGCGTCCGTATGTCACGCAGGGCCATATCTCACTCAGATCGATCAGGACCCACGTAGTACGGCAGGCCTATGGTCGTTCGACAACGTTTGCAGCGAGACACACAGATACGCTGATTTTTTTTCTGGTACCCGAGAATAAATGTTGCAGGAATTGACGGCCATGGCGGGAGTATTTCTTCATTATAACGTGAGCTTGTGCTCCTCTTCTGAGATACACATGTTTCTTTTGCGAGTCTTGTGTTGCATGCGGACCAGTGCAGCTCTGCGGAAAAGCCTATTTGACAAGCTTCTATAGTGCAATTAGTGCAGCAACTTTCTCCGCAAAACATATCTTGCATATAATCACCTAATTCACTGGCGGTTGTTAGTGATTCGAGTGATATGAAGCACAAGCACACCCGAGAAAAAAGTATTCTGTTCTCTATTTTCCGGGAGACGTTCCCGTCTTTCGCCAAAAGTATCTTCAGAATATCCTGTTTCGTCTGGGGCAAATGTATCTCAGTATCTGTATTTTTGGCATTCAGCTTAAGAACTTCCGATATCTGTAGTACGGACGCGGTCTAAATCTTATTCTTACACCGTGATTCTAGAGTATACTTTTTCGAGTATTTCTGCTCAGCCCTGCTCCTAAATGCAGTTAATCGTCCCTGCTATCTGTTAATCAGGGCAGTGAAACGTGCCTTACCTCATCTTTACCGGATAATTTAGTCAATAAACCGTTTAACACTTTTTTCCTTAAAACCTCGTATATTCAATAGTATATATGAAATCCCGTTCTGTTTTTATTTCGAGTGCTAACCGCCTTGGTAAGCCTTGATATGAGAGCCCTGGCTATTACTTTCCTGCGTTGGATAAAATCACAGGATATCTGATAAGAACAGAGAAACAAGGCCATTCGTCACCGTGTACTGAACAAATATTGAACCTTGAAAGAAAAACAAGAAGCTGTTTCTACTCGAGCCTCTAGGATCCGGGGTAACGCTTGTGGGCATCAACGGGTATTCCCCCAGACACTGGGTAAATCCTGCAACTCACCACGTGGATTCAATAAAAATAAGGGCAACAGTTCACCCAACCCAACAGACGGCTATGTGCAACAGAAATGTGTGCGGCCTATAGACGAGAGCACGCCTATGTCGCACACAGGCGCCTTTGGCGGTATACCTTCGCTACAAGAGACGCCATAATTTGTTTAGAACTGCGGCCTGCCATCCTACCTCTATAAAACGGGGGTGGAATCCTTCAGGACCCCAATAAAAGTTTTTCATCCATCCATCCATCCCTCCATCCATCCATCCATCCATCCATCCATCCATCCATCCATCCATCCATCCATCCATCCATCCATCCATCCATCCATCCATCCATCCATCCATCCATCCATCCAAGGCGCGCCTCTCTAGCATGGCATGCAGTGGTTCTGGGAGATTAAAATGCGAAAAAGTGCCTGTTCACGCTGCGCCCGCTTATAAAATATCATCTGGGTACCACTGCACTGTCATCTAATGCGACAACAACTAGCGCAAGAGGAAGAGATGGCTGAGCACTGCCTGTGAAGTTCAGAGCGCGTCGCGGGAATCGTGCCGGTGCGGTGCTTCGCGATCGCACAGATTTCTATCCGCAATGAAAAACGCTGAGCTCGACCACCCTATAGGATATAATTGCAATCAGCAGGAACAACTATGAGCCCAGTGAAGTGTTATTGATTGATATGTGGGGTTTAACGTCCCAAAACTACCATATGATTAAGACAGACGCCGTAGTGGAGGTCTCCGGAAATTTCGACCACCTGGGGTTCTTTAACGTGCACCCAAATTTGAGCACACGGGCCTACAACAATTCTGCCTCCATCGAATATGCAGCCGCTGCAGCCGGGATTCGATCCCGCGAACTGCGGGTCAGCAGCCGTGTACCTTAGCCACTAAACCACTGCGGTGGGGCCCAGTGAAGTGTACGAGTAAATATAGTTATTGCGTTTATTCCAGCGCGACTCCAGCTGTTCCACTTAACAGCAGCGATTGGCCTGAAGCATGCCTGTAGTATGCGACACAAATCTATTGCCGTACTCTTTCGCAGGCCGCATGTCAATATTAGGATATACGCATTACGACTCACGCGTAGATGCACGCACCACGCATGTTTAGTACAATTGTAACGGCCTACTATTGCGATGAAAAGAGATGTGAACGGCACGGAAAGCATGGCTTTCGACTCTGTCGAACTGCCACATGCCTTGACTGTCACTAGGCGAATCTACATGTGCTTTCAGCCGGCGTCACCGTAGCGTTTTGAAGTCTTATTCTGGCTGGCACTTTTGCACCGCATGTGTGTTCCGAGGCCCCAGCGGGACTGACAATTGATACACATGCGGTGCATGAGCGTAAGTTGGAGCCATATTCTAGCGCTACGTTGACGCCGGCTTACAGCACAAATTCTGCCTTGTCCCAGCCAAAGCACGCCGCAAATAACGCTGTTCGTGTTAACTGCGGTTCACGTTTCTTTCAGTCGGATAATACGTACCTGATGAAGCTGCTTCCACAGTCTTCATGCACGTGGTGCATACATTCTGGACTGTCGAGAAAAGTCTCATCGACGTTTCACACGAAATCAGCAATAAATTCCAGCGCAGGAACAGCGCAAAACATGATTACAGCCGCACTCGGGTTGTGAAGTTTCTAGTTTGATTTGCAGAGGGTCTGCTCGCGTGGCAGTTTAGGGCGTTGCTTCACCGTGCTTGCCACAGATGGCACTACGCGTTTTTCATTATGGCAGCAAGCACTATGCTCGCTGTTGTCTGGTGTATAAGAAAACCATCATAATGATGGGCGTGTATGTGCCACGATTGCGGTAAATCCCACAACGCATAGCATCCACTAAAAAGAAAGAAGGCAATCGGGAGCCTAACTAATGGCATGCGCGTTACCGAATAGTCACATCATGTTCAGGTGCTACTTTCTGGTTATTAAAAGTGGCGGCTACCGCCTCAAATGAGTGTCCAATAAGGAGCAGTGATAGAACATACTGGGGCAGCTTAGGCGAAAGGTTCTTTGTAAACCTGTGTATAAGAGTGGTATGGTCTAGAGACAACAAAAGTATGCTAGCGCTTCAGAGCTTAACAAGCAGCGTTCAATCAGCAGCCGTGATATAACACACACGACAGCGTTAAGCTGTTTTGAGGACACAACAAAGTCACTTTTTGGTGCCGTAGGTGTCCACCGCCGCTGGTGCCTCTAACCTCTATCACACGAAATATAAAATAAAAATAAAAACAAAAAGAAAAGCATACAAGTTGGAACAAAATTTGAACCTTAAGACGTATTGTGTGCCGCAAAGCCATGCTGACGCTTCTTTTTTATAGCGATAGCGTTACAGAGCTCGTCTCACACAAATTGCGGCGTCGGTGTCATTGGTTGTAAGCAAAAAATCATCTTTGCGTGACCGAAAAATCAAGAAAGATGCAAATAAATTGAGTAATAAAATTCGGAAGCGGAGTGGGGATACTGCCCGGGTCGTTTGCGTGGCAAACGGGGGCTTCTACTACACAGCCTCCCCTATTTTTTCTTCTTTCTTTAGTGCCTGTGTGCATACAGCATTCACAAACAAAAATATATTGAAGGCAACGCCTCTAGGAGGCGTTGTCGAAGGAGAAACGTAAGCAAAGGGAAGAGGTAAAAAGCTTCAAATTTGCTTTTTAAAATTCCTTCATCTGTAGAAGGCTTTCTAGTTGATGAAGCCATTCGGGCGCATCATGTTGAACATTTTGTGATTCCACGAATAAAAAAAATGAAAGAAGTATTGCCTCATCGGACGTGCATTAACACCAGCTTGGCGCACCGTCATTCTGGAATGCCACATATTGTGCAGGCCCGGTTACATAACTAGGTCAAAAGGTAGCACTTCTTCATTTGTAACTGCGAGAAATCTGGTGCAGTAGGCATCAAGAGGCCTTTGCCTCTTGATTGTGAATGCAGTGAAAATAACTTTCTCTGTTTAGAAATTTGCAGCGAACGTAACTGGTGCTTTGCCAACACACGCGCCTTGTATACATACTTGCGACAAATATTACATGTAGGTGACAAATACTATGATTGGGACATAGTACATTACAAGCGTACTTCTAAAGTAGACCCAAGAGAGTTTACAACGGGTTCGATAAATGCCACTCTTCGCACTTTTCGCACAGGAGAGGCGTTTTCTGAAAGATTTTCGAAACATAGGTATACATTATGGATAGATCAACGCTATGAGCGTCCCTTTTATCATTTTATACCGGGATGTGACATGGGTGCCACCAGGTTCGCAAGAAATAAACAAAATCTTCTTTTTATGGTTTCGTAGTGCCTTATCTGCTTCAATGAAATCTATCTTATTATAACAAAAAAAAAATTAACGTGTGTTTCATCTCTCTGCCTCTTCAGGCAGAATGACCTCATTTTTTCACTATTTGTGTCCTTTGTCTTTACGTTTCTGCCACCAGTACTCAAACCGTCTCTTACTTGCTTCTATCGCGGACGTGTCAAGCAATTCATGTTTGTCGCTGAAACCCATAGCCTCATGTAGGCTTGTACCCTCTCGTATACCGGGTGGATATCGCCGCATTCAATCATAACATGTTTCATCGTTTCCTCAACTCCCCTCTGTATATACAAACATTGTCCTTCTTGTTTACTGAATCTCGCTTCATGACTACGCGTTCTAAGGCAACCCGACCTCGCTACGAACAGTAGTGCGCTTCCCCTTGAATTATCATAAAACCTTTCCCGCCTTATTTTGTTCTTGCCCTTTCGGTAGTTACTGATAGCTGGCTTTTTGTCCACCGCTGTTATCAAATAAATTCTATCTGCCTCTCTGACGTTTCGCTTAATGCTTTTCGTTGCCGTGTCGCCCACAATTCTAGCCGTATATTTGTGAGCCTCCTAGTTCTTTTTCTACACGTTGTGTCCACGCTCTTTCTATACAAGCATCATCTGAACACCTTTCCTGCCCATCTACTCTCCTGCATTTTTCTAAGCCACAATAGCCTCCCGAACAGAGTGCCGCCATGCAGCTTTGAGGTCTCATTGGTGCCTACGATGCTCAGCAGGTTAGGTTAATTTAATTACTAAAAGGCAGCTCTAAGTACGTGGCCTTTTATTATAATCATTCATCATCGCTAACCATTATGTGGCCTTGTTAATGAAACAGGAGCAGCTTTCATGACAACCGGTAATGATTTGATACGAATGCTTTCTTACAACAATCATGCATTCTAACGGAAACATCAGCTGACGATTTATTGCACACTTTTAGAATACTAGCCAGCCTACGACTAATTGAATGTACCTAGCGAAGTGAAACGTATACAGACGTCCTCCTCATTTCTTGTGGTCGGCTTTCATGGCTCCGACTTTGGTATCAGAAAATAGCAGAGCATCAAATGCTTCAACAGCCCGCAGAAGTTCTTCACCTTCCGCCTTGCGCCCGGGAGTTCGCGATTTGGAGCGTACGTTTTTCAGCGATTTCTGCGCTTCGGCGTTGACAAAAGACGCAATCAGCTTTTCTTCCGAGATAAGTCGTGACGACCGGGTGGGTGAAGGTTGATCTGCCTTAAACCCCACAAAACTCCCAGCGGATGCGGTTTTCGACTCCAGACCACTTGAGGTACCAGTTGATAACGGGTTTGGAAAACTGCGCGGGCCGCTCCGATATTTGGCATTATTCTGGTCAGGACTACTCATCTGTCCGGAGGGAAATGCCAGTGGTGGCGCGTATGGTCTATGAGGTTTTTGATGCTCTTGATTTTGTCCCGGAGGATAAGGTGGAGGCCTAAGAGGGTGTCCACTACGTTCAGAATACGCGCTTGTTGATTGTGTGCCTGCTAGACCCACGGGACGCGAGCCAGCTCCTGCATCAGCTGAAGAAAAAGATGACATCGTGCGTTCCAGTTGAGGATAGACAGGTTGAAACGTGTCGCGAAAAGGGTCCATAGATCTGAAACTGCCATCTGGCGCGCTTTCTTCTGAAGCTGTCGGTCTCATTGGCATGCCTATTCCCAAACCCTGGCTGGCATTTCGCCCCATCGATAGAGGGGATGATCGGCCACTGTTTTTTTGAGTTCCACCTGGATTCGGATTTTGCCACGCTGGGATAGGAGATGAACGATTGCTGCCTGGCTGGATTCCGCCTGAAGGCGAAGCGCTGACTATGGTTTGGTAGGGTCCCGGCAAGCGGCTCGCGTTCGTACTCAATGGCGCTTGTGGTCTTCCTCCTTCTTGCGGGGATCGCCGTTCTTGTTCGTATGCGGCTATGTGCGTTTGGCGCGAACCCAGTCCCAGAGCTGGCGGCCGTGGATCATATGTGCCCTGCAGACTGGAGCCGGAACTTGGCTGAGAAGCGGAGCCGGCGCCTGGCATGGTCAAGCCAAAAGGAGTATCACGAGGAATTGTGACGTCACTTCGTGCTCCGTAGGGCAAGCGCGTAACACTTGCGCCACCTGGTGGCGGGTATTGCGGGAACCCACATGGCGGTCCTGCAAAAAATGAAGCAGAAATCGTCGTAATAAATGTCATAGCTTGTAATTAGAATAAAAGATCAAGACACTAGACAGCCACTGCGAATTTAGAAGAAGACAAAAAAAGCAAAAAAAAACAGAAGCATCTAGGTGCGCATCTCAATGAGTGTTCTGATTTTCACCATTGAAAGTGCTCAGTTCTTCGTGGTATACATAACCAGGCGCCACCTGGATGCGTGCGTCTTGTGGTGAGCCTGATTTCACAGCTTAATTTAATGCTAATTATGGTTAGCCCGTAATATCAAATGCAACGTTGAATCCAATGGTGGCAAGTGCGACGTCTAGAAGACAACATCCGTCGTTTCCACGATAATTAGCATACATCATATCAACATGACGAGAAGCTCCCGGGTAGTCTTTTACGTCAACTGCGTCTTTATCATCTCCGTAGTCCGTTTTCTCGTGCTTCTGCTTAATATTATCAGGAGTGCGAAGAAGAGTAATATTCTTCGCACACATGATGATAGTAAGTAGAAGCGCTAGACGACGGACAAGAGAGATGATAAAGACGCAGCTAAATTCTTCCTCGCATTCTTGTGATTGTGAATATGTGATTCATCGTTATTCATCCCAATGAGCCCGCAAATACATTGCAATCACGGCGGGCCGAACAAGCATTAAAACTAATTTACCCGTCGCAACCAGAGAACAAGTTCTAACTAGACCTGAATTAACGTTTCGAAATATTGTTTCTTCGCATGTACTGTAACACGTTTGAATGGCTTTCCATTGTGCACAAGTGGCTAACGTAGGTGTTCTTCAATGTACAAAACAAGTGCCTTGAACAGGCTCTCTTTGTCGTCTCGGGGTCACTTGTCATGCTTCCTGCAGTACTACTTCTGCAGTAAAAACAAAAGATGGGAATAAAATTTCAACATCCATCCATCGCCGAAACCTTCACATTAATATTTTCATTCTTGGACGAAGCCTAAACAGAACAAATATGCTTACGTAATTAGTCGAAACACAATAAAATGTCACTTTACGTTTGATAGAGACACATGTCACCTTGCATAAGTAGGCTATTACTAATAGTCATGTATTAAAACATGGCGTTCAGCGTGGAAACAGCGTATTACCTGCTACTGCAGGAAAATAAAGTGTACCTGCTGGGAGGCGTGGAGCAGAGGCGCCCCCAGGCAGGTGACCCACGGGGTAATATCCCTGGGGTGTAAAACCCTGGTCTGGACGTGAAGCGGCCTGTGTGGTACCCTGGTTTTGTGGACCGCATCCCTGTGGTGGCGCTGGGAATCCGAGGCCTCCAATGGGAGGAGCGTCTGGTCGCTGTGGCGCTCCGAATCCGGGAGTCCGTTGGCTCGCCATCCTCTGCAATCCACGTTCTGCTCTAAATGACTAAAATAACGCTCGGAAATCTATGGCCCTCGATTATGGTATAGCCAGACAGGTTATCACACCATGACACAAAGAACCTGTGCATCAACTGCCGTTCTACCTCACATTTGTACAAGGAGCAACCACCTCTATCGCAATGACGCAATGGTACAGCTGGTCTATATTCACTGAAAGACGTCGCAATTGAGCTTTACTAACACTCCAACACAAATAAAGAAACCATTAATAAATTTCTATTAGGCATAGGAGCTTTGTTACCGAATAATAAACATGCGGCGTAAACAGTGCGATCGTCGATTTGGTGTCCTATTTCGCAAATGTATAAAAATATGGATAGAAAATATTGCTGCGATAATAGCTCAGCACTGACACTGTTATGGCGAGTAAAACAATGTAGCATGTAGTGAACGCAATCTCAGAAGGCGTACTCTTCGAATGTCATTATTGTTGAGAGGCAAGCTACGAGCACCATACGAAGCAATAGAGCGTTACGTGATGGTAATTACACAATACCATGTATCTGTACGAAACAAAATTATGCACTCAAATCTAACAGCTCAAGCATATAAACAAGGCTTTAAGTAATGAAGCAACGCACCACTCCCGACCGAAATAGTAATGGAGATGACCGAAATAGTAATGGAGATGCAAAATAATGTGCATTAACCTGAAGATAACAGTGGTTAGTTAGTCGGTTGACCCTTGATAACCTGGCGGAACCCACCGCGGGCGATTGGTCATAAAATGAGCAACTAATGATGATGATGATGATTATCCTTGATACTCTGACGCGCACCCACAAAGGGGGACCGGCCATGAACCGGGCGGCAGGATCTTAAGTAAACGGCTTATGGTTTTTCAAACACAACGTAATTTCGGACTGAAAAAAATATATAGAAAGAAAAGCCAAAAATTGAAAAAGGACAGCAACTAAACTCACCATAGAACTGTCGTCCTCTTTATCGTCGAGGGGTGCCCAGAGGTATGAATGATAGAACTCTATTTGCAGATCAGAGTAAGAAGAAAGCTGAACGAAGGAAACGCATTAAGGTACGTATATTGCAATATATCTCAATTACTGAACCGTTATTATTGCACTAACAAGTGTTGTATATTTAGTACGGTGCCGTTTTTCGTGTATCTAGTTCGAGAGCTGCCGTGATGATTTCCCTAGATTTAAACGAGGGTGGAGAGGTCAATTAGACGGATAAAAAACCAGCTCATAATGCAAGTTCGTTTTCTGTTTTCTATACATATTCTCTCTCTTCCATTTATATCTGATGCACACACAGACGCGTGAACTGGAAATATAGTAATAATTAGAGCCAGTCAAACAACGCTTCAAAACATCAATATCAGATCACAGCGAAAATTGATTTGCAAATAAACAAAAAAGAAAGTATGTTTAGGAATAGCAATATGTGTAACCACTCTTCAAAACGAACAAATATTAGCACTATCTTGATTTGACACTTTGCACTCGTTACATACGCGTGTGTAGAACATGTGTGTACTTATATCTAAAAAATGTGTACAACAGCTGTAATAAATTATATCTTATGAGAAGACACTGAAGAAAATTAAAGAACTCCTGGTAGTCAATATTTTCGTAGCCCTTCACTACGGTGTCTCTCATAATAATATAGTGGTGTTGGGATGTTAAACCCCACATATCTCATGTAGTCATCGAAGAAATATTCCACATTTTTGACAAATGCCTTCAAATTTTCTTTTGCGATTTCATTAATAAATCTACTGCTTCAGAACTTTACAATTCCTTAAGATGATTGGTCGTAACAATTTTCAACTTTAAAGGCATTTCATTTCCCATCCAGAAGGTGTTCGCTGTTTATTCTGTTTCCACGAACGAATAAAATAAAATGAATTCAAAGAGTATGATGGTTGGGCCCGAAATGTTTGGGTGAAATAGTTTGAGAGAAAGAATCGAGTGAGTAGAAATACAAAACAGTGCTGAGTACTCTGTGGGGAATGAAATCCCGCATGTACTTTTGCACGTGCATGACACATGGTGTCTTCCTCGGTGCACAATGAAGAGTGGTACTGATGTGACGCCAACAGAAAATTTATGGGGCACCTACGAAAATTTGCTAAGCTCCTCTCGCAACATGCATGTTTTGTGTTCGCAATAACACAAGGTACTACCTTACCATGCAGCGATGCTCTTGCTTGTGGTGGCAGTCCTACATTGGCCGGTCGCACAGACGTTCTGTCGTTCAGTTGGCCTGTGTTGTACCTGATGCGTAGCCACTCCTATAGTCATACAGCCAAGGCGTCAGTGGTTGCAGGTTTCATGGTATAACACGAATGATGGAAAACGCCCGACGCCACTGCTGCCCTCTTTGGGATTACTTGGTACTCATTGGAACATGGCTTCAAGATAATTCTAGATGATTGGCGACAATGAAACATAACGTGCCAATAAGACAAGGTCTGTCAAATCATTTCTTCTGTTCAGCAAGTGAAGTGAATATTCTGATGTCTATCTATGCAGCAATGTTTTCTGACCAAGGAGTCGTACTGTAGTGTTTCGTGTGCGCTGATCTGCATCTGGCTCTTCATTGACTGTGACAAGACAATGATGACGCTCCTGTTTACAGCGACAGCAGTTCTGATGAGGCTAGCGATTATCACCGCCTCCGCGCACAAGGACGCAGCGCGCATTAAACCAGCCAATGCTTGTATCATCAAAGCATGCTCTTTTTAAGGTTGAAATTTATTGAAACCTCTAACATGGCACTGGATTGCTCTAAAAGCAGTACCCGCTACACAATGTGAATATGAGTTCATGAGCTGGAGCGGATCATCAGAGCAGTTGCTTGTGCTCTTCAATGCGAAACAGTGCGGACTGTTATATTGAAAAAAAAACATACAATTCATGCCAATATACATCTTAGCGTATATAAGGAAGTGTTTTTAGTAGGCACTTAATATGTGGAAAGGAAGGCCCACAGAAAATTTATATGTCCTAATTACCTTAGCAAAAGCAAATACTAAAGTACGGGATGGTCTGAGGGTCTCATTTACTGTAATCATCATCATCATCATCATCATCAACCTGTCTACGTCCACTGCAGGACAAAGGCCTCTCCCATGTTCCGCCAGTTAACCCGGTCCTGTGCTTGCTGTTGCCAATTTATACCCGCAAACTTCTTAATCTCATCTGCCCACCTAACCTTCTGTCTCCCCCTACCCCGCTTCCCTTCTCTGGAAATCCAGTTGGTGACCCTTAATGACCAGCGGTTATGCTGTCTACGTGCTACATGCCCGGCCCATGTCCATTTCCTATTCTTTATTGCAGCTATGATATCCTCAACTCCCGTTTGTCCCCTAATCCACTCTGCTCTCTTCTTGTCTCTTAAGGTTACACCTACCATTTTTCTTTCCATTGCTCGCTGCGTCGTCCTCAATTTAAGTTGAACCCTCTTTGTGAGTCTCCAGGTTTCTGCTCCGTAGCTAAGTACAGGCAAGATACAGCTGTTATATACCTTCCTCTTGAGGGACAGTGGCAATCTACTTGTCATAATTTGAGAGTGCCTGCTGAATGTGCTCCACCCCATTCTTATTCTTCTAGTTACTTCAATCTCGTGGTTCGGCTCTGCGGTTATTACCTGCCCTAAGTAGACATAGTCTTTTACAACTTCAAGTGCACTATTACCTATCGCAAAGCGCTGCTCTTTTCTGAGGTTGTTGTACATTACTTTCGTTTTCTGCAGATTAATTTTAAGACTCACCTTTCTGCTCTCCTTGTCTAACTCCGTAATCATGAGTTGCAATTCGTCCCCTGAGTTACTCAGCAATGCAATGTCATCGGCGAAGCGCAGGTTCCTGAGGTACTCTCCATTAACTCTTATCCCTAACTGTTCCCATTCCAGGCTTCTGAAAACGTCCTGTAAGCACGCAGTGAATAGCAATAGGGAGATTGTGTCCCCCTGCCTTACACCCTTCTTTATTGGTATTCTGTTGCTTTCTTTATGAAGCACTATGGTAGCAGTTGATCCCATGTAGATTTCTTCCAAATGTTTATATATATTTCATCTACGCCCTGATTCTGCAGTGTCTGCATGACGGCTGATATTTCTACTGAATCAAACGCCTTCTCGTAATCTATGAAGGCTATGTATAGTGGTTGGTTATACTCTGAGCATTTCTCTATTACCTGATTGATAGTATGAATGTGGTCAGTTGTTGAGTAGCCTGTTCTAAATCCTGCTTGTTCCTTTGGTTGATTGAATTCTAATGTTTTCTTTACTCTGCTAGCAATTACCTTTGTAAATAGCTTGTATACTACAGAGAGCAAGCTGATCGGCCTGTAATTCTTCAAGTCCTTGTCATCTCCTTTCTTATGTATTAAGATGATGTTAGCATTCTTCCAAGACTCTGGTACTTTTCCCGTCAGGAGACACCTCGTAAATAGAGTGGCTAGTTTTTCTAACACAATCTGTCCTCCATCTTTCAGCAGATCTGATGTTACCCGATCCTCACCAGCAGCTTTGCCTCTGTGCATGCTCTCCAAAGCTTTTCTGACTTCTTCTATCATTACCGGTGGGGTGTCGTCTGGGTTACTGCTAGTTTTTATAGTATTAAGGTCGTGGTTGTCTCGGCTACTGTACAGATCTCTGTAAAACTCCTCCGCTATTTTAACTATCCTATCCATATTGGTAGTTATTTTGCCTTCTTTGTCCCTTAGTGCATACATCCGCCTTTTGCCTATCCCAAGTTTCCTCTTCACTGCTTTGACGCTTCCTCCGTTTTTCAGAGCGTGCTCAATTCTCTCCATGTTATACCTTCTTACATCGCATACTTTACGTCTATTAATCAACTTCGAAAGCTCTGCCAGTTCTATTTTGTCTGTTGTACTTGACACTTTCATGATTTGGCGCTTCTTAATTAGGTTCTTCGTTTCCTGGGAAAGCTTGCCGATGTTTTGCCTAGCTACCCTGCCTCCAACTTCCACTGCACACTCCGTGATGATACTCGTCAGATTATCATTCATTGTATCTACGCTAAGGTTGGTTTCCTCGCTAATAGCAGAGTACCTGTTCTGCAGTGACACTCTGAATTTCCGTACTTTCACTTTCGGTGCTAGCTCATTGATTGGCTTCTTGCGTATCAGTTTCTGTCGTTCCTTCTTCAAGTCTAGGCGGATTCGAGCCCGTACCATTCTATGGTCACTGCATCTTACCTTGCCAACCACTTCCACATCCTGCACGACTCCTGGGTGTGCAGTCATTATAAAGTCTATTTCGTTCTTATTTACGCCATTAGGGCTCCTCCATGTCCACTTGCGGTTTTCTCGTTTTCGGTAGAAGGTATTCAAAATACGCAGATTATTGCGTTCTGCGAATTCTACTAGTAGCTCTCCTCTGGCGTTTCTAGTGCCGATGCCATAATCTCCTACTGCCTGGTCTCCAGCCTGCTTCTTCCCTACCTTTGCATTAAAGTCGCCCATTACTATAATATACTGTGTTTTCACCTTACTCATTGCCGATTCCACGTCTTCATAGAAGCTTTCAACTGAAGCGTCATCATGGCTGGATGTAGGCGCGTAAGCCTGTACTACCTTCATTTTGTATCTTTTATTCAGTTTAATTACAATGCCTACCACCCTTTCATTAATGCTATAGTAATCCTCTATGTTGCCAGCTATGTTTCTGTGAATTAGGAACTCTACTCCCAGTTCTCTTCTGTCTGCCAAGCCCCGATAGCAAATGACGTGCCCATTGTGTAGCCCAGTATAGGCCTCATCTGTCCTCCTAACCTCACTCAGCCCTATTATATCCCATTTAATGCCTTCTATCTCCTCGAATAATACAGCTAGACTTCCCTCACTAGATAACGTTCTAACGTTAAACGTTGCTAAGTTCAAGTTCCAATGGTGGCTTGTCCGTATCCTGAGATTCCTAGCACCCTCTGCTGCTTTGCAGATCTGACCGCCGCCGTGGTCAGTTGCTCCGAAGCTGGTGGGGACTGAGGGCCGTGAGTTATTTGACGAATGCCTACGGGAGGAGATGGCCAGATACTGCACCAGGGTGGCCAATCCTTCTCTGGTGAGATCATCGGTGCGTACGGGCTTTAAGCCGGTACGATCAGACAGTAGTGGGAATGCTCCATGCATATCTTCCTTATTGTTGTTCAGCAGCGTTGGCGGCCACCCACCACGGAGCCCAACGAGGGGACGCTACAAGTTTACAAATGCTGAAACCTGCAAACGCCAGCCGTACAACGCCACTATAACCCCATGCGCCTAGACCAAGGTAGGCTATTTGCACAGGGTTAACCCTAGCCGCCAGGAAGTTTGGAAGTAAACGGAAGAGAGTAGAAGACAGGACAGATAAATAGTAAGAGATAAAGACGAAGATGTAGGGAGAGAGAGATAGGAAAAGGCGACTGCCGATTCCCCTGGGTGGGTCAGCTCAGGGGTGCCGTCTACGTGAAGCCGGGGCCAAAGGGGTGTGTTGCCTCTGCCGGGGGGCCTTAACGGTCCAGTCACCCAGCGTCGGCTCAACCCCCAGGATCCCCTTTTCCTCGGACTTGGCAAAGCCACGCACGGCTAGGCGTGGGAGGGAGTCGAAACTTCCCGTTAGCTCGGGTTCGTGGTGTCGCTACACACCAAACGCCTACTTGCGCAGGTACCCCTGCGGTAGGCACCAGACTTGCCCTCCAATTGATCCTCGTTAAAGGATTTAGAGTGTACTCATTTCAATTACGGGGCCTCAAAATAGTCCCGTATTGTTATTTTTCGTCACTACCTCCCCGTGCCGGGAGTGGGTAATTTGCGCGCCTGCTGCCTTCCTTGGATGTGGTAGCTAGCCGTTTCTCAGGCTCCCTCTCCGGAATCGAACCCTGAAACTTTGTGCTGATCGCATGGCCACGAGCCAGCTTCATTATAATAAGCCGGCTTCATTATAATAACTTTTTAATGTATACACAGCTTTCTTTAGCTTTAAATAGTCTTCTGCATCAGCCCTTTAGCTTTACTGGCAAGGAAGACTTTCTGCTGACATAACCTGTCATGGTGGAGTCACAATATTAATGAGAACTAACAGAAAATGATGCCAAGAAAACCAGAGGAGACGTTATTAGAAGAAAGTGTAATGTATATGTGAAGAAACAATAGTGGAAGAAAAGATAACTTGCCACTGGCAGGGACTGAACCTGCGATCTTTGAACGAATCTACAATACTTTCCTTGGCATCACTGTCTGGTAGTTCTCAGTAATATTGTGTCTAACTAAGAAAACAAGCCCTTAAATTCATACTTTGCTTTGTGGTGAAGTCAAGGTAGATGAAGACTTCCAAGTCACGTGCCATTAATACTTACAGCGCGTATGAATGGCACATGTTAGACGCACGATGTGCTTAACTGTGGGGCCACTACGCAAATATACATACCCAGGAGAGGGTCTTCGAGCTCCATTTCAAGGCAGACATACGCCGTCCCAGGAACAATGTAAACCAGCTTAGGACAGGACACCTCCGCGATAACATGGAAGCCTTCCGCTGGCTCCACAGCTACGCGCACATGCTCTAATATCTGGTCGTTGAGTGTGTTGGTACAATCGAACTTTGTTCTCATCTTGGCTGTAATATACGCTACTACTAATTTACTGTAATATACGCAACTAATAAAACCGAAGGACCTTTGAGCGAAGGTAAGCATAGGGTAAATTATTTATATTTTTATAACTGTATAACTGTATAAAAATTTACTTAAATTGAAAAAAAATAAAGTGATGCAATAGCACCCTTAAATGTAGAAGTATACACACCAAGTGCATTCAGTTATTTGGGATCAGTGTGTGCTAGCGTCAGCAGGATAGTGATTTGCAAGTGAGCGCATTCAGAAGTTTCTGATTTTGTCTCGACTGCCTGATTGCATAGTAATTGTGTTGATGTCATTAAGTATAGGTATTAATGATTTTCAATGACCTGTGTTTCAGCATCCATTACAGGAAGTATGTTCATACGAGAAGTTTGAATGTAGGCGTACTCTAGCGGTATTCTGCTTCCCAGTGGACATTTGAAAACGATTTTAGTTAAAAAATGATAATTTACTCTGAAGGAACATTGACAAAAGAAACTTTATAGGCAAGTCAGATAATTTCTTTTTAAGAGGATGATGTTCGAACAAGTAGCACTTGGTTAAAGTAGGATATAACGAATTGAAACATGAAGTGTAGGGTTCAAGATAATGTTCCTGCTTTTTTTTTCATCTTCTATAGATAGTGTCATATCGGCATAGTAATTTCTCAAGCTTTGACATTCCCAATACCGTTACTTTTTACCGGCAAATGTCAAGAAGCATGATGCAGTTATTTCGGGCAATCACTCGCAGAACTACTTAAAATAAAGAAAATGTAGCGCATCAGCACGTGAGTTCTGTGCATTCGTGAACGAAATTTAAGGGACCAAATGGCGTTACAAACCTCTTTTTTTATCTAGCTGGAACACCTTGGTGGAAGACGAGTCGTGCCGGCTATGTGCCAAAGTTTTGCCAATGAGAAAGGAATCCTACGCTCTGGACCTGTGCTCGGAGATATATTTATTTGTCGTTGGTGTCGTGGTCCCTTGCCGTTTGGTCAAGGCTGTCCATGCAATCTTTGGCCATGATAGATTCTACCCTCCAGTACTGGGGAGTTGGGGTCAGGTTGTGGCAACGTCAATTTACGAAAAAAAAGGTTGTGGCTAAACCCATTCATGAAATTGTTCAAGAAAGAATCTTCTTAAAAAACATAATGCCCGACAATTTTACAAGGCCCACACGCAGCATCAGACATGGTAAAAAATAGAGCCTTTTTATTGTATTGACAGTCGTTTGCCTAGTCAAAATAACTTCTCCTTTCTTGCGTTACATCACTTTAAGCTTTCGCTGTTAAACTACTTTCGGTTACGATATTGAGAGAGTGGTATCACAGTGACATGTACCGCGGGACGTTGGTCTCAGTAATCTGGGGACAACTCTCGAAGCGCTTGCAGACGGTCGTAGGGACGCTCGGAGCAGTAGGACGCACTGTACATCGTCTCCCGAGCCTTTCGGCATTTTCGCTGCGACGCGTGCTTACTGACCAATAATTTATGTATGAGTGGGTGCATGAGGTTATTGGGAACGCGTGGATATCACTCTCTGCACTGGATTTATCAAGATTCTCCCAGGAGCATCTGCTGACCCGACCAACGCCGCTCGCCGCCCTGAGCCTAGCTGGCTCAGCGCGCGTCCGGCTCCTTGCCTAAGCCTGGTGCAGCGTCTCACGCTACTCACATCGTCGTGCCCAGCCGCCCACCGGAATGGAGTGCGTCGTAGAAGGTCATACCATCTCTGAAGAGGAGTGGTCCGACGATTCCTGGCAATCGCCCGGCTATCGTGCCCAGGAACGACGCCGACGGGAACTTCAAAACCAAGGCAAGCCCGTTCTTCAACCGTGTACGTCGGAGAATGCCCGCGCCGCTGTGCCGGAACGCCAACCCCAGGTCAAGTCACGTCCGCCTCGGTTACGTCGGCGGGCACCACTCCCCCGATTGCCGCAAGACTCCATTCATATAGTAGGACGTCCAAGAACGCCCATCGACTTGACGAAAGTGCCGCCGTGGCAATTGCACGACGCCCTGCTCAAGGCAGCTTCACTGCCAGATCAGCCACCAGCAAGTCGGGATCGCCTTCGGACGCACCCCACCAATAATACCTTTACCTTGAGCGTGATCGACTCGCAACGCGCCCAAGCCTACCTTCGAGTGAAGTCGATTACCATCGGCGCTGCTACTATCGAGCTCCATGTCTACGCCCCCCCTCCAGACGACGCCATACGAGGCATCATGTTCCATGCATACGATGACTTCTCAGACGAAGAGATATTGGCAGACCTACAAGCCAGCAACCCCAACATTCCTATCGTGAGTGGAAGACGCTTGGGCCAAACTAGGCACGTCGTGGTTGCACTAATGACGCCGAACCTTCCAAAGTGGATATTCTACCACGGAACCGACATCAGGCTGTACCCGTTCTACAACAGGGTGGAATCGTGTTTTAACTGCCGCAAGGTTGGTCACCGCACGGATGTTTGCCCGATGCCACGTAAGCAGCGGTGCCGCCGTTGCGGAGAGGAACACCCCACACCAGGACAGGGCGAAACACCCGCATGCACGCCACGCTGCATCGTCTGCAATGGTGCACACAACACCGGCAGCTCAAACTGCAAGTATCGCTTTATCAAGAAGGCGCCACCCACCCCGCAATCGAAGCAAGAAGCGCAAGAACCTTCGTCGAACATCCATCGCAACCCATCTCACAGTGGCTCCTCCAGCAGACGCTCACCATCACCTCGAGACCATTCTGCATCTTTCCCACCACTCGGGAACAGCAGCAACCAGCAGCAGCGCCGAGAGAGCAGGTCCCCATCCCACACCCGGCGCTCAGGGTCTCGTTCAGCTAAACGACGTGGCAGCAGGTGTCGATCCCACAGCAGGCGCCCGAGGTCACGCTCAGCCCAACGACGAGACAGCAGGCCCTCATCTCACTCAAGGTCCAAATCAGCCAGGCGCAGCCCATCGGTGTCTCGTTCATCCAGTCGAGGTCCCGGAGAAGCGTCCAAGTCGGTGGCCTGGCAGCGGGGCGCCCCGGCATCACTACTATTTTCCGATTCACAGGTGAGGGAGTTGGCAAAGGAGAATTCTGCCCTTAAGGCTCAAATCTCGGCCCAGCAGTCCCAGATAGCTAAATTGACTAGCTACATCCAGTCTCTAGAAGCCAAAATAGATAGAGCACTCAGTATCGACAAACAAACTACACCCACATCATCCGAAACACAAGACGCACATCCGAACCCCCTGGCACCAAACCCGGCGTTATCGCCAGTTCCTCAACTTCAGAACGCTAATAAACGCAAGGCAGCTACACCCACAGCTTCACTCCACGCAGACGCCGACATCACTACAAAAGTAACGACGGCAGTCACGGCAGCCATCTCAACGCTGAAATCCGATCTGAAAGCTGAAATAGAAACGCGCTTTAATGCGATCCACCAAACCATCAGGGAAACAACCACCTCATTCGCCGTGTTAAAGAGCTCGACCGAAGCTGCACTGGCCGACTTCAGTGTGCAGTTGGCCATCCACCGCACACCATCCAATAGCCGGCAAACACCGGCCCCTACGCCAATAACATAGTCATGGCGGCTCTCCACACGCTCACCGTCTGGCAGTGGAACTGCAGGAGCTTCCGCAATAAGAAGGGCCATCTGCAGCAACATATCCAGCATATTCAAAACCATGCACCAAATGGGGAATGTTCGCCGGACATCATAGTTTTGCAAGAAACGAACACTGCCGCTCAACTGCCCGGATACGCATCATATAATCAGAAAATAGACATGTCCGCGAGCGCACAATGCCACACTGCCATCTTAGTACACAAGAATGTCACAGCCATTCAACATGAAATTGAGGGTACGAGTATTCATCACACACTGGTGGAAATTATACCAAACAGACGAGGAGACAAGCCACTCTTCATTTTAAATATATACAGCCCTCCAAGAGATACAGCTGCGGATCTACCCTACATCTTTCGGAAAGCAACAAATCTGGCGAAGGATGCAAAGCTGCTCGTACTAGGCGATTTTAACGCAAAACATCCCGAATGGGGATACCCGAAATCCAACCCCAAGGGTCGCCGATTATGGAGCATCATACACGACCTAGGTTTCAGTATCCTCAATGATCCGGAGCAATCGACGCGAATCGGGAACAGCGTATGTCGAGATACTACCCCAGACCTCTCCCTTTGCAAAAACACGGAGGGTGCCCGTTGGCAAAACACAGGTCACACCGTAGGAAGTGACCATTTCATTCTAGCGGTAACCATTGAGTTAACCACAAGCAATGTAAAAAAACGAGCCACAGCTCGCATTACAGATTGGGATAAATTCCGCCAACTGCGCAAAGAAACGGCACCCGATTCGGTATTGGACTTGAACGAATGGATACTTTCTTTGAGTCGAGATGTGGACGCTACAACATACCAAGCAGACGTAACTCCGGAACAGCCATCAACAGATTCACGCCTTCTACATATGTGGGAGGCGCATGAAAGCCTCATGCGTAGGTGGCGGCGCCAACGTCACAACACAAGGCTCCGCCGCCGCATCTCGAGGCTCGAACGTGAATTAGAAGCCCACACCGCTGTGCTAACACGCCAACAGTGGGGCCAACTTTGCGGCAGCCTCAATGGCCAGATGGGCTGCAAGAAAACGTGGCATCTTCTGCGACACCTGCTGGACCCTGGTAGCTCCAAGTCGGCCGCACGCAAACAGCTCGCGCGAATTGTCCATCAATACCCGGGCACCAACGAAGAGCTGCTGGAGGAGCTCATCACCCGCTACATCAACACATCTCAGAAACAGAACAGCACAGAGCAGTTGCCTGAATACACTGGAACAGCCAACGAACAGTTGGACGCCGACATTTCGGAAAGTGAGGTTTGCATAGCGCTACATAAACTGCGTACAACATCGGCACCCGGTCCTGACGGGGTGACAAATAAGACGCTGCGCAACCTCGATCCAAAGTCGGTAGGGGCCATTACTGAATATATGAATGAGTGCTGGAGGTCCGGCCATTTGCCATCAGAATGGAAACACGCAAGGGTCGCGTTTATACCGAAACCGGGCAAGAAACTCGACCTGGAGAATCTTCGTCCAATCTCGTTGACCTCCTGCCTGGGCAAACTAATGGAGCATGTTGTCCTCTGTCGCTTGCAAAATTTCGCGGAAGAGCACCGCCTACTTCCCCCCACAATGCTGGGCTTCAGGGCCCATCTATCCACTCAGGATGCGCTCATCCAGTTGCATCACGATCTCCTACGACCTGAGAGTGGCACTAGTACCAAGGCTTTGCTCGGTCTGGACCTTCACAAAGCATTTGACAACGTGAAGCATAGTGCCATTTTAGGCAGTCTGTCCGAACTACGATCCGGGGAACGCATATTTAACTACGTCCGTGCTTTCTTATCTAATCGAACGGTTGAACTCTCAGTGGGTGACCTTCGTTCTAAGCTCATCACACTCGGTGATCGCGGCACCCCGCAGGGAGCTGTTTTGTCCCCTTTCCTTTTCAACCTCGCTATGAGGTCACTACCTCCCAAACTTGACACGATACCCGGCCTGCGATACACCCTCTACGCAGATGACATCACGCTCTGGACGACGGTGGGATCCGATGGTCAAATCGAGGAGACTCTTCAAAGAGCAACCGACGTAGTCGTTCAGCACGTGTCAGAAGCGGGTTTGGAGTGTTCCCAGAGCAAATCGGAGCTACTATTACTGCGACCTCCAGATCGCCGCAAAATTAAGACTCCACTTCCTAGTATTAACGTGTATGTCAATGACACGCCAATTAAGCAGGTGGCCCACATGAGAGTACTCGGACTCATTGTGCAAACAAACCACCACAACAACATTACGCTAGACCGTCTCACCGTAACCGTGAACCAGACGGCCCATCTTATATCTCGAGTGAGCGCTCGCAATCGAGGCATGAAGGAGAAAGAACTGCTACAGATAATTCAAGCCTTCGTTTTGTCGCGCTTCACGTACGCCCTTCCTTATTTGCACCTCCTTCAATCTGAGCGAGCCCAACTAAATCGGCTCATACGCAAAGCGTATAAGGTGGCATTGGGTCTCCCCCGAAACACATCGACAGAGCACCTCCTCAGTCTTGGGCTGCATAACACCTTAGAAGAACTTCTTGAAGCGCATCTTACGGCGCAAATTCACCGATTACAGGGAAGCAGGACGGGGCGTTGGATCCTTGCTAAAATTGACCATGTGGTATCTCCTACGGGTAACGATCCGGCTGTCATCCCCCCCAACATCAGAAAGAAATTCCTCATAAAACCACTGCCAAAGAACATGTTGGCCAGCCATCACGACGGTAGAAGGAAAGCGAGGGCCAAATTCTTGCAAAAAACTTACGCGTCCAACCCAACCGTTGCGTACGTTGACGCCGCCCAATACCGAGAGTTTACTAAAGCATATGCAATAAGCGTAATCACTCTCCCCGGCAACAACGCCAATTCACCTCAAATTAAAGCGGCTGCTTCTGTCCGTGTGCTTAATACGACAGAAGCTGAGGAAGCGGCGATAGCGCTAGCAGCAGCATCCGGATTCACCACTATACTCAGTGACTCAAAGGCTGCTATATCCAACTTCGCACGTGGCATTGTGGCCCCCACAACTCTGCGTTTACTCTTGCCCAGTCTCCTTACAGATGCTGAGGAAGACGCACTATCCTCCATTGCGCTGGTATGGGTGCCGGCTCACGCGGGGAACCCAGGGAACGAGGCGGCCCACCTATATGCTCGAGGATTCGTCAGCCGAGCGGTGGTACCCGCCTCTGATCTGGAAAACCCTGGTGAAGCCTTGACATCCTACCATGACATCACACAATATTACCGTCTTTCGAGGCAGACAAAACCACCCCCGCACCATAAGCTAACTAAGCGCCAGGAGGTTATCTGGCGCCGCTTGCAAACACATTCATTTCCGTGCCCATACATTTATGCACGTATATACCCCGACTCGATTGATCCGCATTGCTCGCATTGTGGCTCAATAGCCACACTTAATCACATTCTCTGGGCCTGCAGGGAAGATCCCCCCTCTCTCGATCTCCTAGCCGCTCCCTCGCCAGAGGGGTGGGAGGCAGTTCTGACCTCCAACAGCCTGGCCGTTCAGCTCCAGGCCGTACAAAGGGCAGAGGAGGTGGCCATCAAGTTCAGCCTGGCGGGTCACCTACCTCCTTAAGTCTGACGACAATAAAGTTGTGTTCTCTCTTCTCGAAGCGCTTGCAGCGCTATATTCTCCTTGTTGGTTTTACGTGTCGCACGAAAACACGAAAGAATGAAGTAACAACCAATGATTCCGTGAGGAACTTGGTCTGCATGCAGGACGCACAGTTCGCAAATTCAGCTGACTGTTTTGACTGGTCATGCGAATGTCCATTACGATGGGATTGTCTTTCAGATATCCAGGGTTCCAACACTTTAACATAAAACAAGAATTTGCTGTACGAGCATCCTAACTCCCACGAGCGGAGAACGTTAACACTGCCTGCCAAAGATCAAGGACCGAAAAAAAAGTGCCAAGGAATAAAAAAAGTTCTCTTTGCAATGCCTCAAAGTAGTGTCACAACTCCTTAAGGTCATTGTTAGATTTTGTTCATTGTATAGTTGCCCTTAGAAAAAAATTGTCAGATCCCACGTACAGTAAGAATCGATGATATGCAAAGCACGAATGAGAAATGTTGATATGTCACTTTAAATCAGCACAACATTACGAGGTGGACTTAAGCGATGTCGTACATGACTTCCGTGTCATGATTATCTTGTTTGGATGTGTCGTTTATTTTCGTCATCTATTCACGTCACGTGATACCAAATTTAGACTATGTGGAGCTAGCGAAACGGCCACGAGCACACTATGAACATGGTATGTTGTAATGTTCTTACATGACACGCGTGTCAGGATCAACATGTTTGCACCAGTCATATATTTGGTCATCCATTGATGTCACGTAACACCAAATTCGCTATATGTGGAGACAGCAAAACGGCCCGAGTGCATCATGAAAGGCCCAGTGTAGCGTTGACGCGCGCGAACGCTGGGCACAGCGACGTTACGTTAGCAAAACGCGAGCCCTTTATAGTATGACGCCAGGCACGAACAGCGTTCGTCGGCGCGGCCTGACGTCAACCAAGTGCGAAATGCCACATGCTGCATTTCGCGCCCATGCGTCACCCAGACAACACTGCGTCTCCCTCTTTTCGTGACGGAAGGATGCTGGACGCGCTGAAACGCGCATGCGTCAAAGCGACGCAGCGCGGCGCGCGCCTATGAGTATGGGCCAAACCTCATAAGCGCGAAAATGCACGCGACAGCGACGAGCGACGTGACGTAGATCGTCTTCGCGCGATCAGTCGCTAGCGCAGGCCAACCTAATTCACGCGACGGCTTCGGCGAGCGAATTCCACTGTTGCTGGCATGAGGCCGTCTACTCACACCAAGAAAACCGCGTAGCGAGTGGTATGCAATTTAAAAATAAGATATATTGTTGTGTAATGAAACGGAAAGTGTTTATTATTGCCTTGCAGCACTTTTTTATATGCACATGCGTAATAAACATTGCGTTATTTTTTTCTTGCGCATACGTGACTCGGGCAGGGTCACGTGCACCTATGTAGTCTTTGTCTTTTCCGGTTTTTCGCTATTGGCTGCTTGAGCCCAGCACTTCCGGGCGATGAGCGACGGTTTCCAAATCTGGAGAACCGAGCGATCGCGCGAAAACGAGCACGCGACACGTCACGCGAACGCCCTGTTTTGTCACTCATAGCGTTGATTGATTGATATGTGGGGTTTAACGTCCCAAAACCACTCTATGATTATGAGAGACGCCGTAGTGGAGGGCTCCGGAAATTTAGACCACCTGGAGTTCTTTTACGTGCACCCAAATCTGAGCACACGGGCCTACAACATTTCCGCCTCCATCGGAAATGCAGCCGCCGCAGCCGGGATTCGAACCCGCGCCCTGCGGGTCAGCAGCCGAGTGCCTTAGCCACTCGACCACCACGGCGGGGTGTCGCTCATAGCGTCGCTTGTCGCTGTCGCGTGCATTTTCGCGCTTATGAGGTTTGGCCCTATATGGCAGGACCGGCGCCGGGTGTGGCAACGCCGGCGTGACGCGACGAAATGAACGCCGGTGAGTACGCGCACCGCGTCACGTCGAAATGTATTGGCGCCTTGACTGTGGCTTGTAGTCATGTTCTCACATAATACGCATCTCGTGATTATCATGTTTGCACCAGTCGCACACCTTCGTCATCCATCGGCGGCACATAATACAGAATTTGGCATATGTAAGCTGGCGAGACGGCCGCGAGCGCATCATGAGTATGGCATGTTGTCACGTTCTTACATGACACGAATGTCATGATTATCAAATTTAGATGTGTCATTTACTTATGCCGTCCGTTTGCGTCACATAATACCGAGCTTGGTACTTGTGAAGCTAGCAAAACGGCCGCGAGCACATCATGAGCATAGCATGTAGTCATGTTGTTACATGACATGCATCTCATGTTTATTATGTTTGCACTAGTATCTTAGCTTCGCCATCCATTTACGTCGCGTAATACCAAATTTGGTATAAGTGAAGCTAGCGAGACGGCCACCAGCGCATCATGAGCGTGGCATGTAGTTAATTCATGTTGTTACATGACACACATCTCACCATTATCATGTTTACATCAGTCACATACCTTCGTCATCCATTCACGTACCGAAATATCAAATTTGGTATGCGTGACGCTAGCGAAACGGCCATGAGCGCTTCATGAGCGTGGCATGTAGTCATATTGTTACATGACACCCATGCCATGATTTTCATGTTAGAGTCTGTCGCTTGTGTTCGCCATGCAATCCCGTCATACCATACCAGTTTTGCAAGATTCCATGTGAACAAAGCCACCGCAAGAGCCGCAGGACCATGAAATGTAAATAATCACATTCGTGACATATATAACATGATTTTCATGTTATGACTAGTCAAATATGCTCTTCATACAGTCATGTTATGCCATACCACGTTTTGTATCGATACCATTACTGAAACGTCCAGGAGAACAAAAAGTCGTAGGCGGCTAGATAGATAGATAGATAGATAGATAGATAGATAGATAGATAGATAGATAGATAAATAATAGATAGATAGATAGATAGATAGATAGATAGATAGATAGATAGATAGATAGATAGATATACACGCTCAAAGTCGCCGCGAAGTTTGCTAAGAAATGCTTGGCATTTAAAAGCAATATCCTTGTACATCAATATGGCGAACTAACTTCTTTATTAAGGATAGATTGAACAAAATTTCCTCGCCAATTATACGATAGTACAAAGCCTATAGATTTGCTAAAAGTATAGCTACGAAACTATACAAAAGCATAATGCCACCATCCATTGCCCTCCCTTAGCGACAAGAGCTCAATGTTACACGCCGCTGAAATAGCATAAAAATAAAAATTGAAGTGGTACATATTAGAGAAAATTTGCTGACCTTTGTCGAAACCGAAGTTTCCAGGTTGCAGAACTATCGCAGCTGTGGTGCAAGCATCCGGTGTTAGATAAAGGTGTGTAACGGCAACGCATGCGCGAAATTTCAACGCGTGCGTCAGCCATTTCCTGCGGAAAAGCACCATTTTGTTCTGAAGGTTCTTATTTACTTTATGTGCTGTATAGAGTTGAGCAGTAAGTGTTTCTAGGGGAACGCTTCATCTCTTCAAAAAGAAGGCTCATTCGTCTTGACTCGACACACCAAATTTCTCAAGGGGAATAACAATTTGGTGGATCTCGCTCACTGTAGGGATCAATGTAATGCGAAGCATCACGTAATTTTAAATCTCCATAGCTTGTTTGTCTTTCAGGCTTCATGTATTAAAGAGAAACATAATAACCACCGAACTCATTTGCAAAGTAGCTATACAGAGGCACCATTAGACCAAGATGACCTGAGCCCGATTAAAGTCCTTGGCACTCGCGATCAGTCTTAACCCATGGTGTAGGTTGGAGCTTGCGAAGGCTCTCTTACAAAGGCCGTGGATGTGGTGAAAGTTCAGGGTTGGTTTAGGAGCAATTTTCGGCAGCCTACTACAATATGTTGAAAGTACCCGGGTTCCCCACAGAACTTGATTGATATGTAGGGTTTAACGTCCCAAAACCACCATATGATTATCAGAGATGCCGTAGTGGAGGGCTCTGGAAATTTCGACCTACAGAACTGCCGTTGTGGCTGAAATTGAGTAGGGGCTACGTGGTGGTCTCCGATTTGATTTGAGAAAGTCTTCACCTGTAGAGCCCGGAGCGATTTCACCTGCTTGTTACGTATACTGACTAGAAGGCGGGATGGTACAATACGCGGTTGTGTTTACATTGTCATTTAACAGCATCAGGTAGCATGACGTATAAGAGAACCATCCAGTTGCGAGAAGCGGAATTTTCAGAGAATGCATAGTCGCAGCTGATGCCAGCACGGGCTGCTTTCAAAGCGTACGTGCACTTTAAAAAACGTGCAAAGAGGCAACTTGCACAGTTGTGAGCACCTTCTTGAATGCGTCGGCCAAATTGAAAAACTGATTTGAAAAAGCATGGCAGACATCGCTGTTGGTGGTATCGGACCACTACATGACTATCTCAGTAATTCTTATTCACTCTCGCTTCATGAGATAGAGGTTACGCGGTGATCAATACTGTTCACACTTGTGCTGTGTCAAGGCAAAAAGAAACATTGCAGTGGTGCCCGTGAACGACAGCTAATATAGCTTTAAACTAGCTGAGCGCCCATGCAAGTAAGCGAGGTTTAAGAATACAAAACACCTTTGTAGTCCACGCACACATTAATGTGTCAATTGGCCCATTGGATAAATGAGTAACAATTTTACTGCATGGACCACGTAATGAATGTGACAGCAACAAATCGAATAGTTGTATGAAGTAAGAATTGTAGCCAATTTTTTGGAATCTGACGTTGCCTAAATCTAAAAAAAAAGCTAGTGTTGCAAAACACGGCTGCTGCAGTGAGTGAATCGACTTTCCTTCAGTCACTTGAACGCCAATGGCAGTGAAACCGCAGCACGTTCGAAGGTATGAGACGTCTGCTATATATAATCCTTGTAAGTACATGATGTGCACGACCCCGCATTGCTGATCGAAGCAAGCATTTTTTGGCAGAGCCTGTCAACCCAGCCTCTGGAAGCGCGTTTACTCACATCAATTGCCTCTTGCCACAAAGGGAATACAATAAATAGAATTGTATCCAGCATCATCGCGCCACCTGAACTATAATTCCATAGGACAAAAGCGCAACCTATTTTTATTTACTTTTATTACTTTAGAACTACCTAAAACGGATGTTACGAAATGGTGGGGTATGCACACTACACAGTGCGCAAATTATTACAAACAGTAAGAAAATACGCGAGGGGCGATTGACGTAATTAAGATGGAAGCGCGTAAAACGAATTTCACCACCATGCCTATGGATGCAGCGTCTGTGAAAGGAAGGCGCGTTTTCAGAACTATGTAGCATTTGTTTACGAAACGGCCGTATTACTGTACGTCACGTTTCGGATACTTCTATGGAATCGAAATGGAAGCGTGCGACAGCAGTAATGTAAGAAATTTTGATAAACATTCGACGAAAGCGTGGTACATTTGCCGCACCGAAAGCTTAGCGTTCTTACACTAAAATATTCGCCTTTACAGGTGTAATAGATACAGAACCCATGTGGCTTAGCATATATATATATATATATATATATATATATATATATATATATATATATATATATATATATATATATATATATATATATATATATATATATATATATATATATATATAAATATATATTGCTGCGGCGATGGCGTAGTGGTTAGACAATCCGCATCGCATGCAAGAGGTCCGTGGTTCAAATCCCGGTACCGCGCAGTTCCCAGCCGGATTAAAAAAAATCCGCGTGTTGATGGAACTGCATTAAGAGGCCTCGGGTGCGGCCTCACCGGCAAACACCGCCGAGAACGCACTGCCTCACCAGAGAAGGATTGGCCACCCTGGTGCAGTATCTGGCCACTACCTCCCACATGCTTACGTCAAATAACTCACGGCCCTCAGTCCCCAGCAGCTGCGAAACAACTGACCACGGCGGCGGTCAGATCTGCAACGCAGCAGAGGGTGCTAAGAATCTCTGGATCCGGACAGGCCGCCATTGGAACCTGAACTTGGCAACGTTTAACGCTAGAACCTTATCTAGTGAGGAAAGTCTAGCTGTACTATTCGAGGAGCTAGAGGGTGTTAAATGGGATATAATAGGGCTCAGTGAGGTTAGGAGGACAGATGAGGCCTATACGGTGCTACAGAATGGGCACGTCCTTTGCTATAGGGGCTTGGCAGACAGAAGAGAACTGGGAGTGGGGTTCCTAATTCACAGAAACATAGCTGGCAACATAGAGGAATACTATAGCATTAATGAAAGGGTGGTAGGTATCGTAATTAAACTGAATAAAAGATACAAGATGAAGGTAGTACAGGCGTACGCGCCTACATCCAGCCATGATGACGCTTCAGTTGAACGCTTCTATGAAGACGTGGAATCGGCAATGAGTAAGGTAAAAACACAGCATACTATTGTGATGGGCGACTTTAATGCAAAGGTAGGGAAGAAGCAGGCTGAAGACCAGGCAGTAGGAGATTATGGCATCGGTACTAGAAACGCCAGAGGAGAGCTACTCGTAGAATTCGCTGAACGCAATAATTTACGGATTTTGAATACCTTCTACCGAAAACGAGAAAACCGCAAGTGGACATGGAGGAGCCCTAATGGCGAAAATAAGAATGAAATAGACTTTATAATGAGTGCACACCCTGGAATCGTGCAGGATGTGGAAGTGATTGGCAAGGTACGATGCAGTGATCATAGAATGGTACGGTCTCGAATTCGCCTAGACTTGAAGAAGGAACGACAGAAACTGATACGCAAGAAGCCGATCAATCAGCTAGCACTGAGAGGGAAAGTACAGGAATTCAGAGTGTCGCTGCAGAACAGGTACTCGGCTCTTAGTGAGGAAACTAACCTTAGCGTAGATACCATGAATGATAATCTGACGAGTATCATTACGGAGTGTGATGTGGAAGTTGGAGGCAGGGTAGTTAGACAGGACACTGGCAAGCTTTCCCAGGAAACGAAGAACCTAATTAAGAAGCGTCAAATCATGAAAGTGTCAAGTAGAACAGACAAAATAGAACTGGCAGAGCTTTCAAAGTTGATTAATAGACGTAAGGTATGCGATGTAAGAAGGTATAACATGGAGAGAATTGAACACGCTCTGAAAAACGGAGGAAGTGTCAAAGCATTGAAGAGGAAACTTGGGATAGGCAAAAGTCGGATGTATGCACTAAGGGACAAAGAAGGCAAAATAACTACCAATATGGATAGGATAGTTAAAATAGCGGAGGAGTTTTACAGAGACCTGTACAGTAGCCGAGACAACCACGACGTTAATGCTATAAGAACTAGCAGTAACCCAGATTACACCCCACCAGTAATGATAGAAGAAGTCAGAAATGCTTTGGAGAGCATGCAAAGGGGCAAAGTCAGAAATGCTTTGGAGAGCATGCAAAGGGGCAAAGCTGCTGGTGAGGACCAGGTAACATCAGATCTTCTGAAAGATGGAGGACAGATTGTGTTAGAAAAACTAGCCACCCTGTTTACGAGGTGTCTCCTGACGGGAAGAGTACCAGAGTCTTGGAAGAACGCTAACATCATCTTAATACATAAGAAAGGAGATGACAAGGACTTGAAGAATTACAAGCCGATCAGCTTGCTCTCTGTAGTATACAAGCTATTTACAAAGGTAATTGCTAACAGAGTAAAGAAAACATTAGAATTCAATCAACCAAAGGAACAAGCAGGATTTCGAACAGGCTACTCAACAATTGACCACATTCATACTATCAATCAGGTAATAGAGAAATGCTCAGAGTATAACCAACCACTATACATAGCCTTCATAGATTACGAGAAGGCGTTTGATTCAGTAGAAATATCAGCCGTCATGCAAACACTGCGGAATCAGGGCGTAGATGAAGTATATATAAACATTCTGGAAGAAATCTACAGGGGATCAACTGCTACCATAGTGCTTCATAAAGAAAGCAACAGAATACCAATCAAGAAGGGTGTAAGGCAGGGGGACACAATTTCCCCAATGCTATTTACCGCGTGCTTACAGGAGGTTTTCAGAAGCCTAGAATGGGAACAGTTAGGGATAAGAGTCAATGGAGAATACCTTAGTAGCCTGCGCTTCGCCGATGACATTGCATTGCTGAGTAACTCGGGGGATGAATTGCAACTCATGATTACGGAGTTAGACCAGGAGAGCAGAAAGGTGGGTCTTAAAATTAATCTGCAGAAAACGAAAGTAATGTACAACAACCTCGGCAAGGAGCAGCGCTTCGAGATAGGTAATAGTGCACTTGAAGTTGTAAAAGACTATGTCTACTTAGGGCAGGTAATAACCGCAGAGCCGAACCACAAGATTGAAGTAATTAGAAGAATAAGAATGGCGTGGAGCACATTTGGCAAGCACTCTCAAATTATCACAGGTAGATTGCCAATATATCCCTCAAGAGGAAGGTATATAACAGCGGTATCTTGCCAGTACTTAGCTACGGAGCAGAAACCTGGAGACTTACAAAGAGGGTTCAGCTTAAATTGAGGACGACGCAGCGAGCAATGGAAAGAAAAATGGTAGGTGTAACCTTAAGAGACAAGAAGAGAGCAGAGTGGATTAGGGAACAAACGGGGGTTAAGGATATCATAGCTGAAATCAAGAAGAAGAAATGGACATGGGCAGGGCATGTAGCGCGTAGACAGGATAACCGCTGGTCATTAAGGGTAACTGACTGGATTCCCAGAGAAGGGAAGCGGGTTAGGGGGAGACAGAAGGTTAGGTGGGCAGATGAGATTAAGAAGTTTGCGGGTAGAAATTGGCAGCAGCAAGCACAGGACCGGGTTAACTGGCGGAAAATGGGAGAAGCCTTTGTCCTGCAGTGGACGTAGTCAGGATGATTATATATATATATATATATATATATATATATATTGGTCGACCGGTAACCCAGGTCGACCAATCATATCAGGCATCGGTACAATAACTGAACCCATATCAGGGTACGTGGACAAACAGTATTCCATACAGCCAGGCTCACCGGTTTAAGCGAATCTGCTCTAGAGACGCTGACTTTGACACGAGCTCACAGAGGCTAAAACTTATGCTCGAGCAACAAAAATACCTCCCACATGTAATTAATGAAGCCTTTGTCCTGCAGTGGACGTAGTCAGGCTGATGATATATATATATATATATTATATATATATATATATATATATATATATATATATATATATATATATATATATATAGGCCTATATATATATATATAGGCCTTCTAACCACGAAACAATTCACCGTCGTAAATCAAATGATTGGACACCGAACAGTAATCGAGACAAATGCTTGGACCTTTATATCACCGCAATACAGAAAGATATAGCACACGAATACCACAGACAGAAAGGAAACCGAGAAAACTTGACCAAATCTGAAAAAATAAGTATGAAAAATTTGGCATCTAGGACAGACATAACAATAAAACCCGCTGACAAAGGAGGAGCAATTGTAGTCCTTAATACAACCAACTACCTAGAAGAAGCATACCGCCAACTAGACGACTCAAAATTTTACGAACGCCTCCCAGGTGATCCGACAGACGAATACAAACGTATCGTATCAACAGAACTAAAGAAACTGTTGGACGCAGAAAAGATAACCAACACTGACCACAGACTGATGCAAGCAGCATACCCTCGTCCAGGTCGCTTCTACATCCTCCCAAAAATTCATAAACCCGGTAACCCAGGTCGACCAATCATATCAGGCATCGGTACAATAACTGAACCCATATCAGGGTACGTGGACAAACTAATAAGCCACATTCCATGCACCCTCGCGTCGTACATAAAAGACACCACACATTTTCTTCGAGACATTGCGGGTATCTGTGTGCCGAAAAACTCGTACTTGGTTACTCTTGATGTCTCTTCATTATATACAATTATTCCTCACGATGACGGCATAGCTGCATTACAAGACATGTACACAAACCATAGACAATCTAACACCCCAGATTTCTCTGCCATTGCAACATTGACGAGGATGGTCCTCGAATTAAATTCATTCGAGTTTAACCAAGAGTATTTTCGACAAATCAGCGGGACCGCTATGGGCACCAAAATGGCACCTAATTATGCCAACATATTTATGGGAAAGCTAGAATCTGAATTTCTTGCACAAAGTTCCTTGAAACCAATGTTATACAGAAGATACATAGACGACATCTTCTTATTTGGACCCACAGCGAGGACGAACTTCTCACCTTTATAGACACTTGCTGTACATCCGAACATACACTTCACACACACATACTCGCAAGTTACCGTAAGTTTTCTTGATGTTACCATAACAATAGAAGAAGAGAAGCTCTCTACAACCCTATATCGCAAACCAACGGATCGACAACAATACCTTCATTACCAAAGCGATCACCCACGCCACTGTAAAAACAGTATTCCATACAGCCAGGCTCACCGGTTTAAGCGAATCTGCTCTAGAGACGCTGACTTTGACACGAGCTCACAGAGGCTAAAACTTATGCTCGAGCAACAAAAATACCTCCCACATGTAATTAATGACGCTGTTCAAAAAGCGAGAAAACTAAAGCGTGAAGACTTACTTATGAAGCGACCACCACGAGAAGACCCACAACGAACAAACCTCTGCTTGACTTACAGCACAAACTTCCCCAATGTAAACAAAATCCTTAAACGACATTACAACATTCTGGAACAAAGTGAACGTCTGAAACGCGCATTCCCATCCGCTCCAGGCGTCGTTTACCGACGACCACGTAACCTCAAAGACACCCTTGTCCACTCCCAAATTAACACATCACCCCCCAATAATTCATGCCGCCCTTGCTTAAAGCCACGATGTCTTGTATGTAAGGCGATGCGAGAAACAGACAAAGCAAC
The DNA here is from genome assembly GCA_013436015.1 of Rhipicephalus annulatus. Classification (NCBI taxonomy): domain Eukaryota; kingdom Metazoa; phylum Arthropoda; class Arachnida; order Ixodida; family Ixodidae; genus Rhipicephalus; species Rhipicephalus annulatus. Next base: position 408,045 of record WOVY01002418.1, read on the forward strand.
CAGCACGCAATCCAAGTTTTTGATTAACATACGAGGAAACCTAACATGCGATTCCTCTAATGTGGTGTACCTACTCGAATGCAACGTGTGTGGTATGCAGTACATCGGACAAACAGAAACACCATTTAGGATTCGCTTCAATAATCACAGAGCCCATGCGAAATCAGCCCCAAGTCTACCTCTATCAAAACATCTCAATCTTCCCGACCATGCATTCGACAAACTATCAGTCACGCTCTTAGAGACGGGATTTAAATCAAATCGAGAACGTGAAGAACGAGAGTCATACCTTATCCACCGATTTAACACCCTCGATAGAGGAATAAATGAGAATCCTGGTACACTTGCAGCAATTAAAGCATTAGAAAACAATAACGGCAACAATGAAAATAGTAACTGAGTTCACGGCACTGCAGCTGCAAACGGCACTGGACAACCTAAAACAATTCCAAGTGTAACTACTCTTCCTAAGTGCAGCTGTCGTCTGTTTTCTGTTTTATTTTACTACCCAATCAATTGTGCCATGCACGACATGCCCAACAGCAACCATGTGCACAGCCGGGAGGCCCCCACGACACGCGTAATTTAGAAGCGGGCCAGGAATTCGCATTGCACGCGGACTCGCTTGCTGGATTTCGGGCCGATCGGTTGTGCGCTCGCGCGCTCCGCGCGCTTGCGATCTCCCGCGTCAGCGTGGCTCTGGCCGACTGGGCTCGCCCTACGTCATCTCCTGCCGCCGACGACCTTCCACCTCCGACGACAGTGCAGCTCTGACTTACTGGACTTGTTCTACGCCATCCACCGACGCCGAAAGGAGCTCTCGCAGGTGCGCCCCGTCCTCGGACTCCAGTGACCGTGCTCCATCTTTCCTATCTCTTCTATCCCCTCGGTTTGTCCTCGCTCGCTGTGGCTTACCACCACACGTCTCTTCTTCTCTTCTCCTTCTTCGGCTTTCCCACATCTTTACTCCTATCCTTTTATCCCTCCTCACCCCCATCCCTTGTGAGCTACTGTGGCGGTGTCGCTCATGAAGCAGACAATAACGGGGCTCACTTTTCTCTTCCTTTCTCTTTCAAGAACCACTTTCGCATTGCACGCGCTTGCACAGCCTACCGCAATACGGGGCACCCCTATTTTTACGACGATATGTTGACCGGGCGCGGAGTAGTTAAAGGCTTAGAACTTCCTAAAATGCCCGCTGACCAGCCTCTGCCACAATACGCGGCCCCCGTCCTTCTACGACGAATTGTTTACGGGACCCCGAGTAGTTAAAGGCTTAGGACTTACTGAAAAGCTCTCTTTTGCCCCACACCGAACCGCCATTGCCAGTAGGGGCCGTCTGATCGGGAGGAATGCGCGAGTGAACGGAAACATACACAGACCGCTGACATCAGAAAGGTGAAGGGGAGAGGGGGGAGAGAGATGGGGTGAAGTGGAGGGAAAAGTGGAAGGGGGGCACCCGAGGGGCGTCCACCGTGCATTATTTTTCTCTTTTTTCTTTTTCTTCTTTTCTTTTCTTTTCTTTTCTTTTTTTCTTTTCTTTTTTCCCCTCTTTCCTTGCCCTCTGATTTGAGATTGTATAAAGCTGAGCACAGACAAACTGTATCTTTATTCCTGATGAAGGCCAGACTCTAGGCCGAAACGTCGAATAAACCACGTTGTGACCGCTCACGGAGGATCTACTAGACTATATATATATATATATATATATATATATATATATATTTGTATTATGTGGCTTGTACTTTTGTGGCGTTGAAGGTTTTCTGCTCAATTCGCCTAATAGAGGAGTTGCAATGAGTCTCGGCTGCAGATGTTCTGAATGCGTTGTGCGATATCGACCAATAGTACTCGACATGCTGAGTGCACCTGTGTGCTAGAAGAATGAAGTGATCGGCTGTTCTGTGAAGCAAACGCCCAATTACTTATCGCATAGATATGTTCAAGTCGACAGAGCAGGCTCGTAAGCTCGCGCTATTTCTCTCTTCCTTATCTCGAAGATTAAGTAGCGAACGGTAAGACATTTCATTGTATGGGCAGGAATTAAGGACGTGATAAGCCTTATACGGTTTAAAATATTTGAATAATTTTCGGGATTTTAACAATGAGCTTCAGCCTTTCTATCGTTGTCTTCCGTTATTGTATCAACACGTGGAAATTCGCTGGTTGAATTTAACGCTTTGTTGTTTGTGTCAGAACAGTAAAGAAATGTCAGAAACTTCACTATTACGTTGATGATATGGACCTACAAACTTAGGTGTACTACCAGCGTCAAATGATACTCGAACAGCGGCACGCCTTTGAGATAGTGTAGTGCGTGCCATCCAGTTATCACCATTGACAGGCGCGCGCATCCTTACCAGTAGCTTTGCGCACATATGCGTGCCTGTTCGCCGTGATAAGTGGACGGCGTGCACTATACCATCGCGAAGACTTGTCGCTGCTCGGGTTTACGTTGACGCTGATAGCACATCTACTGCAATGTTACATTGCATCGTTACCTTTTGGGAACTGCACTCTCTCGTTTTAGATCGACGATACGCAACTCGGGTGATTATTCTTGTACTCAAGGTAGAAAAAAAGCACGTGCTTCACGGTGAGATAAGAAGACTGCTTCAATGTTCTTGCTCATGAAATATCTAATAGTTCCGAGTGCAGCGTTGAATTTTGTTGAACACGTGAGCTGACGTACTAAGAACAAGCTACTGACGTCTACGCTGCATGCGCTGCAGGTTCGGAGAATAAAGATGATTGACTGATTGATATAAGGGGTTTAACGTCCAAAAACCACCATATGATTATGAGAGACGCCGTAGTGGAGGGCTCCGGAAATTTCGACCACCGGGGGTTCTTTAACGTGCACCCAAATCTGAGCACACGGGCCTACAACATTTCCGCCTCCATCGGAAATGCAGCCGCCGCAGCCGGGATTTGATCCCGCGACCTGCGGTTCAGCAGCCGAGTACCTTAGCCACTAGACCACCACGGCGGGGCGCAGGGAATAAAGAACGAATAAGTGTTTTGAGCTCACCACTTAAAAAAAAGGAACAACTAGGTAAGTTTAAACTTTGGTTGAAGCGCTGTTCCGCCAGCGTATTCTGTCCATACCTTTTCGGTGCACTTCAACCAAAGTTTCAGAACGTGATCCAAATGGCCATCTTGCCATCTTGCAACTAGGTAATAAAAATTCCGCCATATCCACGAAGTGAATGATGATGAGTGGGCGAAGCTCCGGAGGTAAACCTGGTAAACCATGAATCCTCTGTACATTTTGCCCACTCGATTTTATTACATCGCTCCCCCTAGCGTACATCGCCGCACTAAATGGAACGATTGCCTTCAACCAATGACACGCACCATATGTGACATCATTCCTATTTATAAGATCTCGCGTCTTTCATCAACTACAAGTACCGCTTTCTAGTTTATAACATCTTGCATCTTTTCATCATCAGCTACAAGTACCACCATCTAGTAAACACTACAAGAACTAAACGAGAGGTGGCTACATACAGGAGACGGTACCGCCATCTAGTGAACACTGCAAGAACTAAACTAGAGGTGGCTACATACAGGGGACGATACCGCCATCTAGTGAACACTGCAAGAACTAAACTAGAGGTGGCTACATACAGGCTACAGGGGACGCACAGCCCCTAAAAGAGGAGTAATAATAATTATGTGTGTAGGGAAAAGGAGTTTTATCGTCCCGAAATCCAAGTATAGTGGACGCCTTAGTGGAGGGCTCCAGAACAACCTACCATCAAGGATTCTTTAACATGCACCTAAATCTGAGAACATGCCTCCAGTACTTTCACCTCCATATATAATGCGACCGCCGCAGTTGGGATTCGATGCAGTGACCTTCGGGGTGACAGTCGAGCCCGATAACCAGCAGGCTGCCATGTCAGGGTAAGAGAATGGGCACATACATTTCTGCAGCTGTTCTGCCTGCATGGGCTTAAAGAGAAAGAAAGCTTTTTATTGCGAGGCTAGCGTCTATAGCAATCATATGCCGGCAAAACCTGAGGAGCTCACTCAAACTCACCCATGAAATATATTTAGGAGCTTCGGACTCACTCGGCCTCACATTCAAGAAAATTTCATCAGCCGGACTCGGTCAGACTCAAACTCGCCAAAATATCACTCAACCGGACTCACTCAGACTAAGACTCACGGCTTGATCTGAGTCTGAGTCTGTTCAAGTGAGTAAACTCATCAGCCCGTCAGCCTCGAATTACTTTTTTCGACCATGGTGCCGATGCTTTTTAACACCAATATCTCACGTAATCGGTGTTTTTCTTGGTTCTGTTTGATATAGTATTTTTGAAGACGTGTTCTGAGTGCTTCCAAACCAGTATGGTGATTTTCCTTTAAGGAGATGACAGCTGAAGATAAAATAATGAAGACATTTTTGGAAGAGTTGCTGGGAGAGGTCAAGGCGCCCCTACGCAATGCCCACCTATAACTACTGAATATTGAAACAGTTTATGAATGACGCTCCTTTAAAATACCTGTGAGTAGACGTGAGTATAAACGTGCATCAAGGTAAGGTTGATAGTACTGCGGAATATGACAATATAAAAACCTCAGATCGACAAAAGAAGGAGCTCATACTTATACTTATACTTATACTTATACTCATACTTATTCAAGAAATATATTTTTGGCTTTGAACTCACGATACTCAGACTCGCGAAAATATTTCTCACCCGGACTGACTTGGACTCACGGCTTGATCATAGTAAGTATGAGTCATAAGAGAGTTTGTCGACCTATGACAATAATTTCGAATGAGGTGTCGTTGTGCGCCAAGAATATCCATCATTAGTTAACGCTTTTTGGCACCTGGTTCTGGTGTTGTAGATTAGTGCAATATAACCAGCTTATTGAGGCCAGTGTAATCTATGATATTGTTCGCTGTGCCCTGTAAAACCATAACCTTTGAAAGTTTCTCACATATTTTGTTTCATAATTGCGTTTGAAGCCATGTGGTGGACACCGCGCGCGATTCCTTGACGAAGTTCTCGTACGTGAAGCGCAAATTTGTAACAAACAGGCCGCATCACATTCACTTATTTGATTACTTACAGAAGCAGCAAGTACCGATACATGGATGTAGTGCTCACTGCAACGAAGGCTAGATACTGATATGGTCTTGATAATAAGATATGAATTTTGTCTCAAAATCTAATATATCAAAGGTATTTCATTTTTTTCAGAGTTTTCAGGAGATGTGCGATCACCGAAAAAGCGAGATGAAATTTTTTTCGCTAATCTTACAGACCGCTAAACAATAGAGAATATTCAGCTTATGACTTATGTGCGAAGACGATATCTGCGTTTAGGGAGCTAAAAGGTCCATGTTAGCGCACACAATGAGCCAAAAACTCCAGCATAGTAGTGTAGTAATTTTAAGTCCTTCAATCTTTCCCTGTCTTTCCTCCCTTTCCCTCTGTTTCTCTCTGTCTTATCTTTTTTGTTTTTCTCTCTTTCTTTCTTTCTCTCTCTCTGTGCACTCATTATCTTGGCTATCAGAAGTCTTGCATGGAACGCAGAAAAAATTGTGTTTTAGGAGTGAAGAAGATGAGAAAGAAGACGAAGATAGCACGTCACTGTTCATGACAATAATAAATTTTTTTGTGTTCGGCTGACTGAGCTTGTCCGAGCCTACATAGCTTCGCCATTATAAAAAAAATGATTCTAACAACACTGCTAAGAACATGAAACGATTGCTCTGTCCAAACACAGCTGCGCAACAAGGCGCAGCACCCTTTAATGTTGCGGTATGAACGAAATGTAATCTAGATGGAAAGCTGGCGTGCCCCAACGATGATCGACGAAATAGATATTGAACTATGTGCACGATATGCCATATACACATTCCTTCGCGGATGACTGACGTTTTTTTTCTTTTTTTCAAGCCAACCAGCAAAACAGCCCTATGCATTAAAGAAACGAGTGATTCGGCAACAAACATTTCAACCGGAGGCTACGGCACGGTCTGGGAGTAGTGTAGAATAACCAGGAAGCTCAAAACGAACGGTCAACAGCGTGGCTTGAAACAGTTTGATTGGTGCTAATGCCACGTAGCTTTGGGTTGTGTTGGCGAGATGTTACCTATGCATACCGGCATACTATCCAATCATATCGAAGTATTGTTACGGCAGCAGCACAGAGAGCTTCCCGGCTGGCATCAGTCAAAGTAGTTCAGCTCACATCTAAGAGCATTCATGTTAAGCTTGCCGACGACTATACCTCCGTGCCCCGTCAATCGACAGCAACGGTAAGGGGCTATGCAATGCAGCCATAGCTGACTAAGCATATGGTTCGACACGCTAACATGCAGGTGATGTGAAATGTATGAGTCTGCGAAGAACGATCAAAAACATGGCATCCAAGATTTCCAAAATGGGTCCGAGGAAAGGAAGGTAGTTTGCAGAGGAGACGGTTGACGTGGACAAACAATTTCGTCCGGAAATATATCTTGGTCCATGTACCACCAAGAACGGCTCTAGTATATAATTGAACAGCTATCGTGGAACCACATATAAAAGACCGTTTGTGCACAATTTGCTCTTTTGATAATGTACTTGACTTGTTTCGCAATAAAACGTTAACAATCTTTGTTTGCGTTAAACACATTTCATTGATTAGGTTTTACGTTGGGTAAACAGTACTCTGTTGCAAAGAAATTTTTTTTTGTTCAGCGTAGCCACATGAAGGCAATGCCAATAATTTTGTCCTGTGGACTGCTGCAATTATTGTTACTGTTCTTTCAAGCTAGAACATTAAGCGGTGAGTACAACTGTCACAGAACGAGCGCTAAAAAAGGGCGCGACGCCAAATTCTTGCGATAACGGGCGGGAGAAACGCCGCGAAGTCAAAAGAAAAAAAAGGAAAGAAAAAGAAAACAAACGGCCAAGGCTCCCCGGGCGCGCGCTCTCCCCGCAGAAGCGTGGCTTCATCGACGAACCTCCTCACCCCACAACGGCGGCCGAGCAAGCACTCGATTTTTCCAGAACGAAAGGGGCGGGGTCATACCGAGTTGACTCACCGGCCGGAGAGGACATTCCAACCGTCTCGCCCTCTTCCCAGCTTTCGCTGCGTATCGCGCCGACGAAATGACGAGAAGCGTCTGGAATGTCGCGCGCAAGGTATTTAACCGAGCAGCCGAGATGAGAGATCAGGAGGAAACGGAAGTGAGTGCCAGAGCGCGTAAGGATTCCGCCGTGTAGTCGGCGAAGGTTTTGGTCCGAAGGGACGAAGCCGGAGATGAAGAGGATTTCCACCTGAGGGGAAAAGGCTCGAGCTACAGGCAAGAGCGTGTGTTTACCGCTATCGAGCGAAGACGCGTGGCAACAGCTGCGGGTGTGAAGCCGACGTGTTCCGGCGAAGAAGTTTGAAGCTTGGAGAGTGGCCTATTGAAGACGGGAGTTTTCCTGGAAGAGAAACTCCGGCGAGGTTTCCTGGAAGAGAAACTTCAAGGGCTGCGGAACGACAACAACGCTGGACTTTGAGTGAGTGATTCTCGGAAGAGTATCATCTAGACTTTGGTTCCAAGAACTTTGGACTGAATAGGTTTTCTATCTCTTTAGTCTTTAAGTGTCTTGGTTGTTCAATGCATGCGACTGCATTGTAGTGAGTATTGTTGTCCGTGTCCGTTGTTTCAAGTGTGGTTGATTGTATTGTGTAGTACGTTGATTGATTGGTTTGATTGGTGACATATTGTATGCAACTATTGTGGAGTGTGCATTTTTATGTATTGTCTTCGATCTGCCATTATTGAGAATATAATTTGTTTATCAACTCTCGGCTCTGACTTGTTCTTTGGGCCACAGCCGGCGTCCGCTGGCGCACCAAAAAGGACCACTTCTAAATTGTCCACGCTTTCGTGGTGCGGTTCGGGGGGCCGATACTTCGGCTCTTGGAATTAGCCCGGCGATCGCCTCCCTATTTAACGGGACGGGTGTGACAACAACGGCTGTATCAGGGTGTGAATGAATACTGTGTATGCAGAGAATAAAGGCCAACATAGTTTCGATTGATTGATATGTGGGGTTTAACGTCCCAAAACTACCATATGATTATGAGAGACGCCGTAGTGGAGGGCTCCGGAAATTTCGACCACCTTTGGTTTTTTAACGTGCACCCAAATATGAGCACACGGGCCTACAACATTTTCGCCTCCATCGTAAATGCAGCCACCGGAGCCGGGATTCGAACCCGCGACCTGCGGGTCAGCAGCTGAGTACCTTAGCCACTAGACCACCACGGCGGGGTAACATAGTTTCAAAAACTAACATTTATTCTGGAAGTGTTTTGAGCAGACGGATCGATGCCTATAAGGTGTTGCGAAGCGCGCCTCCGACGACGTTACGAAGGGCGCCTCGAAATCTCACCAGTGCAACCACTGTTTCAAAAGACGGCGACGCCAACACGGTCCCGAAGGCGCCACTGCTTTGAACTCCGCCTGGAAGGTCACCAGCCGTTTGGTAGCGTAGGTTTCTCAGCTTGCGACTGCTTCTGCGCAGAGCTGATAGACGAGCGGACGAGACGACGGTGAGTTAAACAAGGTTTACGTACAGCATATATACAGAGGCGTTACAAATTCGGCACTGGGGCCGACAGCTTAGAGACCCGAAGAGCCGAGCTCTCCTCTCTAACACATAGGTCTGCTCTCAAATGGGTCTGCTAACACATAGCTCAACTACCACATAGCTCAACTCTCCATCACATAGCTCTCTTCTCTGACACACAGCTCAACTCTCTATCACATAGCTCTCTTCTCTGACACACATGTCTGCTTTCAAATAGGTCTGCTAACACATAGCTCGACTCCTAACACATAGCTCAACTGCTAACACATAGCTCAACTAACACATAGCTCAACTGCGACACACACGTCTGCTCTCAAACAGGACTGCTAACACATAGCTCAACTGCGACACACATGTCTGCTCTCCAACAGGTCTGCTCTCACATAGCTCAACTCTCTGACACACATGTCTGCTTTCAAATAGGACTGCTGCTCGCGACGCGCCACAGGGCTTCTTTTATATGCACCGGGTGGATTCTTTGAGTAAACAAATGTCCAACCAGAAGCGCCGCTGGTTGTGAGGTCAGACTCCTCCAATGGGGTCACCGCTGGGCCGCGTCATTCATCCTCATCGTATCTGGAGAGGCTGCGCTGCAGGTGGCTGCACCCAAGGACAAGTGACGTCGCTAGGCATTGCGTCAGACCCGCCAGACAGGAAGACGCCGGTTGCTTGCTCGAGGGGCTCGCTGGCTGAGATGACTCACTGCACGTGCGCGCCAGAAAGGCGCCGTCGCTTGATGACGCCGTTGAGTTGTTGACCGCGCCAAGCGGGCTCGCGGGCTGGCCTTGACACAGATTGCCTTTTTCAGAGGCATGGAGGTTTGTTGTGGACTCGCAGGCATAACAAAGGCTGCTTTTACTTACAGCTTTTCGAACTTTGTATCTATCACTTCGGCATGCTTTTCACGTTTGTCGCTTACCTGAGATGGACCAAATTCAGTACAGCACGTTATTTGAGTATATGTGCCGTCATCGTTATTTTGCTCGTTGATATCCATACAAATGCTTAAAGTGGGTGGCGAATGCGCAGCGCATTGGCAACGAGCTTATAGATCGGAGAACCTTTTCCGACGAGATGAGCGGCTGCATTTTGTAAGGTTATTAGATCAAGAAGCATTGCGTGTAAAGGAAACGAGCAGATTATTGAGGCCATTGGGAGAAACGAAAAGAAAAGACAGTTATTGAGTTTGATGAGCTAAATGTTGAAGAAACAGATCCTACTTTTCTAACAACAGGACTGCAAGTATCATGTGATACGTATAATATAATCACCGTGTGTACATGCGAAAAGAAAGCTTGTAGCATATCTCTGAGGTTTGAACCCACATTTGTCCACTGAAACGAGCCCTTTTGTAATTCTACCATGTAAGTGGTCGACGACTTCAAGAAGTCTTGAGCAAACGATCCATTTATTCATTGCTACAGCCCAAAGACTGGATAGGAACTGAGCTAAATTCAGATTAGGCTTTAAACAATAACAGTATTGAGAACATATATACCCATTTGTTCTAAGTAAATTATCTCAATCACCAAGACGCAAAAAACACTCATGTGTTCATGTTTAAATGGCTGGGTTCATAGCCTTCTGTACTGATAATTTTCAGTAAGATGTAGTGGTCATGAATTCTTCGTCGGTAACCTAAAATCTAAAATAAAGACTCAATGATGTTTTTTTATGACTGAGAGCAGAAACATTACGGCGGAGTATTATTCTGCACGCCTTTACCCTAATAATTTTTCTCATTCGATGACATTCACAAATATAAATTTGCCTGTAGGCCCATAAGTAAATAATGAACTTGGGCGGAATATACGCGAAGACGAAAGAAGGTGTATAGGAGACGCTCGACGTTCACGTGATTGTATGTCCGCAATGTAATTCCGGTATTCAGCAGTCATATGGTGGAGCAGCCGCGAACATTTACTTTTTGCGGAACCATGAAAAAATTATTTCTTCACTCAAAGTTGCTAAACTTCTCAGCCCAGAAAGCCGTTGGGCGATTCCGCATGGCGTCCTTGGTCCACCAAATGTCTGTGGTCTTCCAAGCTCTGTGCCGTCAATGTTTGCTCCACGTTTCTTGCACCCAATGCAATAGTCGGTTGGTTTTTAAACAGCTGACTGTATATAATGCAAATATATATTAACTCATGCACGAGGCTTCTTTTCCCCGCAGGTCTCGTAATTTTAGTGCAGTGAGCAGTGACTGCGATTGGTGGGCCTCCTTTATCGGGCAGTCAAACAGCTGGCTTACCAACTGGGATGGGACCTATGGCCGTAGGATTTATGGTTATTAACCCCATGGGGCCACTCATTGGCGGTAGCATCGCTCCAAAACCTTCTCCAGGTATGCGTAGAGAACTGACATGCACAAGTGCGGGAGGATGTCAGATTGTTGACAAATTTTCATTTTTGCTTACCCGTGCGATGACCGACGCAAAAACAAAAAGAGCTGAAAGGAGCCCTCTCTTGCACCCGGCCCCATTCGGTCATCTACGGTAACTCTGTTAATGTTGTGGTTGTCACAGCCCGTTATTCGAACCCAACCAGCGTGAGCTCCTAGATAGTTTATGAAAAAGAAGCTAGTGGCACTGTGCTCAAGCAAACACAGTGAAACTGTCCAAATGAAAAACAGAAAAGAAAGAGTAGATGTATTCGGTGGCAGTTAAACATAAAATGACACAATTATGACATTTATGAAAACAAAGTTAGCACACAGAACCTTATTATTAAAAGAAATCTACCAAGCTATTAACAATGCCTCAAAGTTTTGATATGATGTTAATTGATTGCGACAAAACATGAATGAATGAAAAGTTTAAAAGAAGGCGAACAATGATACTCGGATAACTGGGCAGCTAGAGGAGGAATTTTCCAAACAACACTGGCGTGCCTACTTGAGGGAGAGGCGATTACTGGAGTTACCGGAAGTTTATACCTGACTCTGATCTTTCTCCATTGAAGTCACATGCCAAACTTAAGTTTTTCCTTAATATTTTACCAAATTCGTCTTCTTCAGAAGTTACTTCAGCATATTTCTCCCTATTCATTTATGTTAGATTGGCTAGTGCCCGTTCTGCCACCCCCTTTTTCTGTTAACCTATTTTATATATAGGGAAACAAAAAGTGCCACTTACACACACACGCACACACACACACGCACACACGAACACACACACACGAACACACACACACACACACACACACACGAACGCACGCACTGCACACTAACACACACATGAATGCGCGCACACACACACACACACACACACACAAGCGAACGCACGCACTGCACACTAACACACACATGAATGCGAACGCGCACACACACACACACGCACACACACAAGCGAACGCACGCATGCACACTAACACACACACGAACGCGCACGCACGCACGCATGCACACACACACACACACACACACACACACACAAGCGAACGCACGCATGCACACTAACACACACACGAACGCGCACATATACACACACGCACACACGCACACACACACCCACGCACACACACAGACACCTGGACGCACGCACACACACGCACGCCCATACCCACATTGTTGTTTATAGGCAACACACACACATCATTGTCCATGGGCAAGTGCTCATATAGGGCAAAAACGGCCGCTGGTGTGGCATTTCGAGACACATTTTGCGAATTATATCCCGTTGCGGAAGTACTGAAAGATCACAAGGAGGTTCACGCATTTCAAGATACTACCCACCTTGTTTTTATGGTGAAGCGGTATATGGCTAGGGCGTACAGCCTGTGTGAGCAAAATTTTCTGGTGTGCATGCGCAACACAGAAACGTGCAAACACAACTACTCACCAGTATTTCACTAAAAATAAAGGAGGAAACACACCGGCAGCATAAAACGAATTAATATTGGGCACAAAACGTGGAACTCAGGTGGAAAGCAAGAGAAGGCGATGGATGATACGGGAAAAATGCTGCTCGAATGTAAAATGCCAACAAAGCAGACGCTCAATTCAAACAGAAACTTGTTGACAGGTACTTCTCATCTGGTTGTAGAGGGTGATCAGCGAATGGCTAGTATCATTATCAACATAACTAAAAATATTTATCACTGTGTGTGATTTAAGGAACGATTGTTTGTTTAGTGCCTACGGCTTTCCTAAAAATTTACGAACATGTGCCTGAAACAGCGGGGGGAAAATACAGTGAGTCTAGTATAGACGAAGAACAACTAAGTGATGCCTAGCTGTTCTGTTAACTCTTCATCAAAACTTTCAGTGGTACTTACCGACGGCAGCGGAGAAAAGAAAATTGTGGGCGCTTCAAATCCGCTTACCGGTGCGATGTTTCTGAACGCAAACAAGCTTAAGGATGCGCTCGGCCAGGAAACAAACGACAAACCACCACCACCGCCCGAAATTGATGACGAGCCACCTGAGCCTGACGATGAAGAGGATCCAGAGGCCGACAAAGAGCTAGAGGCCAACGAAAAGCCAGAGGCTGACGAGGAGCCAGAGGCCGATGAGGAACCAGAGGAGTCAGATGACGGAGACTCAGAGGATGCAAGGGCGGCGGGGTCACCACCGAAGAAGTAGGCAGATACCACCGAGTGAAGCGATGAACCTACCTGGCTCTCCAAAGTTGCAATATGAGCCCACTGGTTGGTCATTAGTGGGTATAATGTTGTCCATAAAGGACACGGACAGAAAAGACGATGTAACACACAAGACGCAATGTGTGTTACATCGTCTCTTCTTGCCTCCGCGTCTTCCATGCGAAACATTATACCCCTACATGGCTCTTATTTTTCTCAGCACGACTGCAATAAAGCCTATAATACAACCCAGCAACAATGGCTACAAGCGCATGAAGGCTTGCTTGCCTGTTTTTCAACTAACACAATTATCTAAACCAAGTGGTCTTAGAAAAGACATTAAAACGTGCAATAGTTACAAACGAAGTGTTGAACAAAAACTGAAACCGGGAACCCTACCTAAACTGGAAGTTTGTTCAGAAGTGAAGCCAAACTCATATCACTGCATTCTCGCACCACCTATAAGCCCGCGTCTATCTTTAACCAGACAAATACTATCGCCTATCGAGGTAAAGAAAAAAAACAAAAAAATCATCTTCCTATAATTTGAACTAAAACAGCGGCTGCAGTCAACATTCAATAGAGAGTCTTAATGGGATTCTGATGTAAGTAATTTTCGTGCATTGATACTGCGCTGAAAATCACTGTCCTCATCAAGAATACGAAACAGGTCATCATTACAGGTCCATTATGGCAGAACCGGTCAAGTATGGGACAGGTGCAACGCAGGACAGATCGCTTCGTCGTGTGCGTTCATTGCCTATTATTCTGCGCTGTTCTCCCCAATGTTCACGATTCATGCATGTCCAACTAAGAAGCGTGGTAAGGGTTAGGCAAACATGCTTCTCCTTTACGAAGCTTATGAATTCATTATCCTGAATTTCGCAGGATCTTTTATAATTGCACTATCATCAATATGTTACTACTCCTCAAATATTATACAACATGTTCGAGCCTTTATTTCAACGAGCAGGGCGTTTCCCATTGAATGTGACTGTTACTTACTGCTCCTATTTTTTTCACTAATTCCGATGTGATCTTATATCAAGTTTAGTCCTTCCATACCACATGAGGTTTACCTGTGTGAAATTATGTAGAAGGCTCTGTTACACAACAAACTCGGTTATACTGTTCAAAGCATCCATGCATCACTCATCAAATGCACTTTCATAGTTGATATTTAGCCGTTTTACGTCTGTGAGCTCTTGTAATCATCTCCCTATTCTAGCTTATACCGAAATTGGCATTGAAGGGCGTGAAGGCACGACAAATCAGGGCGTCAGGCAATGACATAGGTAACATCTGTGTCGTCTTTGGTATTAAATCGCTTGCCACAGTCACACATGGCACACAGCGAAGCACCATAGCTCGTTGTATGAGGTTAAGTGCCACGCGTTAATAGCTGTCTTAATTGACCCGGGACATAAAAAATAGAGATTGAAAACTTGATTGGAAGCTTTGTGCAGATTAAAAAAACGATGTGCTGTTTGTTATTGTTAGAAATTTCTATGTAGCAAACAAATGCTTACATACTCCTATGACTCACTAAGGTATAGCGTGTCGTTTCTGATCTCCTTAGCAATACGCAGAGAAACACTGCTCAAGATTTAGTTTCTATATTAGTGACACGTGTGGTACTGCGTAAGTGCCGTATCAAGTCAGAATATGAGCTGTAGTTTAGGCGTCAGTTGGGTCGGCATGCCGAACATGCCCATGATGTTAGCAATACTCTGATTACACGACGACATCGACTCCCTTCTTAAGATTTAGCTCATAGTGTAACTTTTGCAGCTACTCGCTGCCTCCTTCACGTGAAACCCATTCCCTTTACGCGTGGGCATTTGCCGGAATTTTTCTGGTACAGGAAATTTTGCTGGAATTCGCAAAATATATAGCCACTTTAATCTCATTCAACTCGGCTAAAAAGTCTACTAAAACATTGGTATGAATAAATTCTGATACCTTTTAAGATGTTATTGCCATTAGAAAGGGTCGGCCATGGTAAATGAATAGTTACGGTGGTTGGTTCATGGTTTGCGGATGTAAAACAGGGTATGATATTGTGTAAGCATTGGAAAGCAACGCTCGCAAGTAAAAGCTCAAGAATGAATGCGCTACAGGGTCACTCACACTTGCCAAACAAACCAGCGCTCCTAAATTGGAGATATTAATGAGTTTGTTCGCTGTAGTCCTTCTCAGTCAAGTTCAGTGACGTTCATGCAAAACAGCCATAGCTGTTTTCAGTCTTAGAACAGCTGAATATATTCCATGGGCTGACAGAACTTCGTGGTGCTACTATATTTTCGACATGTTTTGACAGGTTTTGTAAGCGGGAAAAAATGCAATGAATTATTGCCGAATGCCAGTCATAACGAACTAACTCGCGCAGTCATATAAGGCATGCCACTTGGTATAGAACACAAGCGTAGATCACTGGATCATTAGCACTGTTCCAAGCATGTTCCCATGCACGTTGCCATGCTCATTCCCATGCAATTTCTCATTCACGTACTCGTCGTTCCTGGGTAGATATGAAGTGTTAGTCAGTGGTGGCACATTCCCGCACACTAGTGGCCTGCAGGTATGTTCCACTGTTTAGCGGAAAGTGTTTCACAACGTACGGGATGACATTGTGACATTATCCAATTCATGACTAACTATGTACTCGTCAAACTGTCCCGCCCTCTCATATAAATCTTTGTTTACCACTAGTTAAGGGGGCGATCATGGCATCATTCAGACGTAGGCGGCAAAATGGATATGTAGATAGACGCTCAAAGTTGCCACAGTACGCAAAGAAATGCTTCGCATTGGAAAGCTAAAAGGGGGCGATCTTTTTAACCATTGGCTCACTGAATGCGCACCGACAGGAACCAGGTGCTTTGCAAGCATCATTTCAGCATTTCGTTGAATTAAGTTTCACGTTAGGCACGCACCGTGTGGTTTACATTGTGGCTCCCCATAAAGTACGAGCAGGTAAAAAACCACATTTTTTATTTTGCTGAAAACACGCAATTCGTCCGGCTCTGAAATGTTATGTACGGTGACTCATGACAGCAGATGTTCTTTCAGTGCTGCGCAATAGCGGCCGGTGGTTCTTGATATTCGAATCACAGCTGGTGATGATGAAGTGAACAAGCAGTGAGTTGCTCATATTACCGTATCGCTGGTTCACTGGAAGTACGGACGGATGTCGGTGGTACAACCTCTTTGAGGTCCTTATTCTCACTGACGTATCTCGAAGATGAAGTTGCTAAAGGTAAGAAATACTTGTCACATAGGCAAGATTGAACGTTCTATCTTCCTTTTCAACACACATCCATTTACAATTGATACATTGAGTATTATCTGATGTAGTTTTCAATTCTTCAATTTATTTCTTCAGTCGGCAAAGCATGCTGTGTATTGAGAACTGTGTATCTGTACGCGCAAATGGAAGAAGCATGACGGTACTTTTTGCAAAAAACCGAAGCACTGTCTTGAGAAAAGTGGTTGCAGTTCTCTTGAAGTTCACATTTTTAGTTCAGTTCAATTTTTTTATCCTAGCAGCAGTAAGGTATTTACAACAAGTGTAACACCTCCTAACATGAAGACTTGATTCACTTAAGTCTAACGGGCAACACGAATGAAATCTGAGATAAACAAGCTCAGCAAAATTAATTTTGATGAACACGAATGTGGACAAAGAACGCGTAATATGTTCTTTCTTTCTTTCTTTCTTTTTTTCTTTCTTTCTTTCTTTCTTTCTTTATTTCTTTTCCTTTCTATCGCGATGGTCTGTGCTCCCTCCAAACATTATCATCACGCATTGTGGAGGAAAGTGTCCATGTGGTTATCAGCGCAAAAGTTCGACAGCAACGATGATAATTCAAGCAATACAATCGAAACAACGTCGAGTGTCGAGCCCGCATTGAACAGCAATTTCGTGCACGTAGATATGGGCAGTCCGACGGGCCCAGGACGTGGTGGACAGGTTAGGCCTATCTGTCCCGACTTGGGAGCGGCCCACTACGTGCTAGTTTACGCCCCGATGGACATAAATGAAAATTTCCCGTAACATGCCATACTATCGGCACCTAATTTTTTCATGAGCCAAGCCGCTGCCATGGAAGTTCGTAACTCATACGAACCACGCTCAAAAAGTGCATGCATTAGGTGAGTAAAATGAGGGACGAGTCTTGCTGGAAAAAATGGGGATGATTACCACGTGTTATTTTAAACGACGAGATCCCTACGTAATGCCTATTTTTAACAATAATATAATGAGTAATAAAATTATCAAAAGTATGCGTGTGACGCTTTGCACGTCTCGTAAGATGGTTTATCAGGCAGCTGCCTGCTGTAAGCACTAGTGTTGCAAGACGGCTTACTTTTTTCAAGAATCATTGGTGCGTAGGTAATATGTGCAGATTCAACAAAGCACAAGCATTCAACAAATCACATTAAAATTACGACAAAATACGAAGAGAAATGCTGCAGTAAACAAAAAAACGCAGTTAAACGAGAAGTTACAAATACACAAAGGTATACGAGTAGCAAAACACGAGGTCTTTTAGCGGGGGCCACTTTGCATTACCTGCATCCAAAGGTCTTTTAGGTCGGGTTAAGGGACCCTACTTGTTTGATTCTGGCAAGCTCCGAGCACGCATTCAATGTTTGTTGTTGTATCCAAATGTGGGTCACACTGCTGTTGACGTTATCTTTTTATTTAGCCATGTGGTCTCTCGTTTCTTGCCTGGGTTTGTAGAAGTATACATCAATTCGTCCAGCAATATCTTTTCCATGCTTTCATTGTGTCTCAGTCATATGCCTGCTTCAATGTGCGTCTAATGTGCCAGAGGAAACTCTGCGGTATCTCAATCTCAGTTAACTTGTCCTGATTGCCCTGCAGTGTCCCAAATAATTAACGCTGTTTGGAGCTGGCGTCGCTTTAGCGTACAAAACCGTAGTTCACGAAACTCGTCGCGCCGTTATGTCTTGCCCGCACATCAGAACCATGCTTCAGAAGACGCGTGATTGAATGAAACAAATTTGGCAGTGTGTCTTCCCCTCTTGAAGCTCGTGTACTTAAAGAGCCGTTGATTTTTTTGGTATATTACAAATAAGAAGATGCCTAAATTGTGCGCATGACCAGGATTTGGGAACATGTGCCGGTCGTGTCATTTTTCGTTGGCGCGACAGCATTTGTCTGCCGTAACTGAATGGGAAATGAGCAAGAAGACATAGTATCTGACGAAAAAACGCCACAACCAAAAACGGCTCTCGGTTATATTCAGCAGATACTCACTGGAGCATACTGGTAGAGACACAGAAAGGAAAAGAAAATTTCTAGTTTGCTGCCCTGCACGGGTCCCCATGTATTTCCATTTGGTGGTGTTATACTCGGCGACAACTTTTTCTTGGCATTGGAGCGAAGGCTACAGAGCCAAATGGCGCGCATCCTATCGCCAGTGAACGTAGTTCCACAACAGCGCCCGTATTTTCACCAAGAAATGTAGAAGTTCCCCCCCTTTTTTTTTCCGCGGAGCCATTGGAGACAGGACGCAGCTCCCAGCATTAAGATAGCCGTATTTGATTTATTTATTTGTTGTTACTTCGCGTTCTTTAGTGCGCGAGAAAGTACCGCCTTTTTACGTGCACCTGAAACGCTAACCGCTCTCTGCGTCTACGTGAAACGCTGATGGTGTGCCTCCGTCACTTTCCATGGAGTTACGAGAAGCGCATCAAAACGTCCTACTTCACGTATAGTGCTACATGTACAGCAGCTCCACCTCCCTAGCTTTCGCTTCAGTGCCGAAAAAAAAGTTGTCGCCGAGTATAGATTGCTCTGGAAAGCCGCATGTTCCATAGTGTGATACTGAGATTGCATACAAGATTGCTCAAGTGAGTCTCCACTGCGTATGACCGAGAGTCATTTTGGATGACTCACCCACCATGGTGGTCTGGTGGGTGGCAAAAGTGGTCGTTTGCTGACCCGCCGGTCACGGGATCAAATCCCTTCTGCGGCGGCTGCATTGTCGATGGAGGCGAAAATGCTGTAGGCACGTGTACTCAGATTCGGGTGTACCTTAACCTCAGGTGGTCCATACTTTCGGAGCCCTCCACTATGGCGTATCTCTCTAGAGATCGTATGGTGATTTTGGGACGTTAAACTCCACATAGCAATTAATAATCAAATCAATGGTAATCATATGGTGGTTTTGACAGGTTAAACAACAATGATTATTATTGATTTCAATTACTAGCTTTTCCCGTCAGCTACCATTCTTCTTCGCCTACTTCCCACTCAGTTACGGCAGGACGCCGTTGCTGCCACAGATTGGTGGTCAGAATCAGAATCAGAAAAGGTTTTATTTTGTTATTGAATCAATTACAAAAATTTTTGCATAGAGAAAGAACTCCCATAGTCATAGAGTGAATCGGGACCTCCTACAGTAGTGAATATAGAAAAAAATTATTGATGCAGCAAACAGTGGTACAGAAAACAGGTAATGAAATACATCGCAGGTAAAAACAAAAAAAAGTGTTCTACTTAAAAAAACATTAGCAGATAGCAGCAACAAAAACTGAAATGAGACAACATAAAAAATAGAGGTGATTCAACCCTCCTAGGTAGTTTTCAGATAATTACCATGGTGACAGATAGTAAAAATAAACTACGAGAAAAGAAAACTAAACAGTGACATCTGATATCAGCAATGTAGGATGATGATGTGATGCTTTGTTAATGTTAGGCTGTGAGAAAGCATGAAAGGGAGCGGGAGTAATAGAAGTCACCAAAACTATCCATATCATGGAATGGAAGAGAGGAAAGTCCTCATATCTCTTTTGAATATGCCGATTGATTCCGAGGCTTTTATTCCTGAAGGTATAGTATTCCAGAGATGGATTCCAGTGAAGTGGGCTGTTTGTTTGCCATAGTTAGTATGAACTATAGGTAAGATAAAATTGTGATTTTGTGCAAACCTTGTCAAGTTTGTATTATCTAGACTAGATGGAGGAATTATACACAAAGGAAGCTGAATCTTATTTGCTTGAAAACTAGTATGTCTAGATTATACTTGAAAGTGTTCTCGACTGTTAGGATGTTGTTGGCATGCAGGAGTGCTTTTTAGCATGACTGCGACAATGACTGTGGGTAAGAATTCTAATAGAGTGATTTTGCATAGTTTGAAGGGAGACGAGATGACTGCTGTAGATGTGATGCAAGTAGTGATATAGTAGTTATTATGAGAATGAATAAAAGCGTAGTACATTGAAAGTATTGTGGGTTTGGAAACTATATCACGGGAGTGAATTAGAACACGTATGCCGTAAGCCATTTTTTTCGCAGGTATGCAACATGCGAATGAAATTTCAAATGACGGTCCAGTATAATTCCCAAGAACGTCGCCTCATCGTCTGCTTCAATTGCGAATTGATTTAGGAATATTGGCGGGATATAATTATGTTCACGTTAGTGAGAGTGGAAAACAACAAATTTTGTTTTGGTGGGGTTTATTTGTAATTTATTATGGATACACCACGCAGTCAAGCCTGAAAGGTCAAGATTTAGTTTCTGTGTCAGAGATTAGAGGCACTTATCAGTGTTCACAATGGTTGAGTCGTCTGCACACAATAAGCATTCTGAGCTTGCAAGGCAAGATGGCAAATCATTTATGTAAATAATGAAAAGAAGTCGGCCGAGAATGGAACCTTGAGGTACTCCTATATTTGTTACGTTAGGTATAGAATTATGACCTGACAGACTGACAACTTGGCTTTTATTGAGTAGGTAGTTTTTTATTATTGATAGTGCAGGACCAGTTACGCCTATTGCTTCAAGCTTCATAAAAATAATGTGGCGGTTGGTAGTGTCGAATGCTTTGGTGAAATCCACAAAAACGAAACTGCGTAGTAGCTTCCATCGATTGCTTTCTTCAACTTTTCAGTTTAAGATAACAAAGCGAGGTCAGTGAAATATGCTTCGCGAAAACCAAATTGGGAAAGAGATAAATTCTGAAACCTATTGAGGTATATTGTCAGACGAATTTCGAGCAATTTTTCGGATATTTTACTGATAAATAGTATTATGCAAATGGGTCGATAGTTGGATATCAGTGTACGGTCACCTTTCTTAAATACGGGGACGATTCTGCCACTTTTATTTTCTACAGGGAAGATGATAGTTTCAAAAGCAAGGTTACGAATGATGCCAAAATATCAGAAACAACCTGAGCAGTCATTTTTACGTGGGTTGCGTGAATGCCATCAGGGCCAGCACTTGTAGTGTTCAGGTGACGAATGACATCATGTACTTCGTAAGATGTGGTAGGAAATAAGAAGAAAGATTGTGACATATGGGAAAGGGGAAGATGATTGTCAGCATTGGGGATGACATCAGAGTTAAAAAAAGTAGTTACTGAAGGCTTCCGCAATTTCTAACGGGGTATCATACGTAATGTTTTTATACTAAATAGTACTGATGCTAGAATGCCTTTCATTCCTGTTCAGGAATGAGTTGACGATTTCCTATTTTTTCTTACCATTTGAAGCAGCATTTTCAATTTTTCGTTCATAATAAATCTTTTTTGCATTTTTCAGACGCATTGTAAGGGCATTGCAAAAGTTTTCGTAGCGCGCGAGTGATTTTAAGTTAAAATGCTCCCGTTTCGTTTTTCTATAAAGGTTCTCTTTGGCTCTCAGCTCCTTCAGTGATTTTTCAGTAACCCAAGGGTTTTGAGGACTGGCGTATGTTTTTTTTACATTTGCGAGCCTTAGTATGACGCTGAATGTGTGACAATAACATAGATGAAAACTCTGAAAATGCAACTTGTGGATCATCGAAGGGTATTGCTGACGACCAATCAGTGTTCATGATATCATCAATGAACGATTATTTGTCTAGAACACACCTGGTGTAAGATATGCTAGTCGGAGAAGAGATACAGTTGAAGCGCCGCAAATGCCGGTAATGGCCAGTGATGTCGACATTAAGAACTCCTGCATCCGGCGCTTGTGATGAATTAGAAAGTGCATGATCAATCAAGGTACTTGCGCCATTCATGCATCGTGTGGGAAGGGAGATTAAACATTCATAGCCAAAATCTCTAATAAACACTGGACTAATTCAGAGAACTAGAAGAAGATAGGTCAAGTATATCAATTTTGAAATCACCCATAATCACTACATTTGTATGACTAACAGATAGTGTGTATAATACTTTGTGGAAGGCTTCACAGAAGTCTATGACCGATGAGGATGGAGATCGATAATTGCATCCAAAGATAAAGCTCTTGCTGTCCAGCTTAAGAAAATCGTGGTTAAGTTGTACCAAAACACTTTCGCAGCCAGTTACATTTAACTCAATGTCATGTGTCGTGGTGCCCAGTACAGATGACCCCAGTTCCTGGAAATCTTTGATCCCGAATGATATTTACTTTTTGTTTCCTTCTTATGAAAATGTATTAAAGGTGGCACTTTTCTGACAAGGCATTTGTCATTCTCGTTTCAGCCTGCTCACGTGAAGAATATGACATTCATGTCATGTGGAGTATTCATCTTACTGCTTACCTTTCATCAAGCTTGTTCTGCAGCTGGTGAGAAGAAAAAAATTATTCCCTGAAAATTGTGCCTAAATGCCCCTGTTTGGTACATTAAAAATGATAGCGAGAAAAAGAAGGTGTATTTTTTGAGGGGGAGGGGGCGGTGGGTTCGATGAACTTCAGTCGGCATAACTCACCGTCTTTTGTCTTAATACAGTGGCCCACGCCCTGCACCTATAGTCGGATCATGTAATCTGGCTTCACAGCATTGTAGCGTTGGTCATGCCCAGCAATCTGGGACATAACTAGTGCGGCAAAGCCGATGCCCAAGGGGAAGTGCTTGGCGTAACACTATGGGGAGCGTTCAAAAAAAAAAATGATTACTCAGCAATGCCTGATTTTTCGCTATTTGCACTTCAGGCACTTAATGATAATAATGTCCTTATGCTGCACAACGTGATTTGTTCTACTTGGCCGGCTGGATTTTTTTCCCGAGACACCTTTATGTATCTATTGAAAGAGCAGAGGGTGATTTTTGAAAAGGTAATTATAGCGTAAGAATAAGATATTCGCTAATCGCACTGTAGTGGCATGTACGGCAGGAAAACCTATTTTTGTGTTCGCAATTTCGTGGGATTATGCTGCGTAGATTTTTTTCCTGAAGAGCTTTTACAAATAAATAGTGCAGAAAAGCAGCGTCACAGGGGTAGAAGAATCACCTGGCAGTAAATCGATGAGAAAGTGGACGTTGATCATAGTAAAACTTTAGCAAAAGTCTGTATATGTGATGTACATTGTGTAAATGAAGTATCAGAAATTTCATACCTGTAAAATTATTATCACTAGTGTAACTATTTATTTAAACTTATGGGGGGAAGCTCTCAATGTAAAAGCACATATGTAGCGCAGTACATAGTTTTTCAATGTGAACAGTTATAATAAGGTGGTATATAACTATTTCACACCATTGGTTTGTGCTGTTTATTATTCTCATCCATGAGGAGTTCGGGCTATTTAAGATCAATAACTATATGCTATCTGTGTGTTGAGTGATGTCGTATGAAAAGTGTCCGAAATGGCATACAGATTTGAAAGTATGAAATTTCGAAATTGCTGTGGCATTACATGACTGCATGAAGAATATAAACGACAGGTAGTAACATGAAACTAACTACGCCTATATCTTTAACGGTATGAACTACATGCTACAATAATAGTGCTCTCGCGGCTGTTTCTTAGTTTACGGTGTGCAAAAAATAGTGAGGCTTGTGAAGAGTGTATGACCAACATAAAGCGCAGGTATTAGCAATAATGGCGTGTATGCCATTTATGACATGATTTATATGCCATTTTGTGGTGTGCTAGGAGCTGTTACATTCACTGAATATATACTAAAATTGGCACTGTGTAGTGTTACTGTGTGTCAAATATAGGTGAAAATATGCATAACAATTATCACATGTATGTGATATATAACATGAATTACGTTCCATGCTCATGGCGCGCAGAGGTTTCGTTTCGCAGATATACACCAAATTTGTTATGGCATAACATGACTGCATGACGAACGCAAATAATGAATACTATCAAGGTTCACTGAAATTATGAAGGTTTGCTACACAGTCATGTCACGTCAAATCTAATTTTGTATATATCCAGCAAACAAAACAGCTGCAAGCACGCTATGAACGTGGCATGAAAATCATGCCGTACATGACATCTGTGCCATATTTTGCATGTACAGGTGGTGGTGGCGCGGAGGGCTCGCCGTTAGAACCCTTCTCAAAATTTCCACTTCATTCTATAACTCAAGATTTTCTAACTTTGTACTTTACGGATCACAAAGCCATTGTACTAAAAGGAAAGCTTGCTACAAGCCAATGTGATCTGTAAATAGGCTCTTAAACAAAATGTGTATCCTGCATCACTATGTAAATATCTGTATATACTACATTGATATATAAATAATTAACATTGTGTATATAACGTGTATATAGAATCACACCACAACTCAGTGTCACGTATTTATACGATGATGATTGAGCATATATGTAAAAAGGATTCAAGGTTTACCAATCTAACCTCTACAGATGAAGCTCCTTCATCATCATTCGCTTCGTGAATATGTCCGAATTTTTTCTAAACATATGTGAGTATAAACGATCTCCTTGCTGAAATCGGGCACGTTCCTAATTTGGGACGGCTCCTTGCCCTACAGCAGAAGAGTAGAAGGTACTCTGAATCATTAACCAATTTTTCTAAGCACGCATTATCGAAACGAAGGGTACTTTACGGTGCGATGATGTGAATATCATACGTAATTTTTTAAAAACATTCAACCAGCATAGACCCTTTCCCGATAGTGATGCAAGCTTTCCTGTTATGAAGTTTTCTCAATTATACCTAGTCATTTTCTGCAAACAGCGTGTTCAAACGCAGTTTAATAGTGTTATCACATGAAAATTGTGAACGTCGTTCTCTTGAGCCGAATACGCACGATAGCCGATTCGCGGCACAATCAACTAGGACCTCGTCTCCCCTTGTAGCGAGAGAGATGCCGACATTAGTTGGGCGAATATGCAGTGCAGAAAAGCGCACATGTGGTTTGTGAAAAGGGTTTATTAAACAGCGCTGGGTTATACCCTGCCTAATTATAAAAAATGCAATGTTTATGGCACTGCGATATAACGATAGAGCAAACGCTAGAATTACCGACGTTAACCTGACAGGATGCATGCACCATGTTAGTGCGTAAGTAGTGTTCATTGCTTTAAAAAAAACTTGAGATAGCCAGCACCAAAATCACATTTGGCGTCTCACCGGTATTACGCCTGCATAGATATCTCAAAGCAGTTTCTCGAAAAGGCACGGCTTTATAGTAGCATATCCGAGTGCCAGCGAAAATGTTTGGGATCAATTCCAGCTAGGACCCTGACTTTACGTGCGAATCACCTTAGTAGCTCTGCTAGGTGGTGCCCTCTGTCCTTAAAGTGTGGCATGCACTCACGGTTTATCGGAATGTTAACTTCAAGATATCACTTCATCCTATCATAGCATCATGACGACGCAAGGTCGACAAGTGTGGCAGCGCAATCAGGACGTGATCATGCCGATGCAAAGCACTTTATGGTCTCGGCTTCTCCACGTCTAATGTCGTCACGGTGTGTCATATAGGTACGTTTTCTCATAAAAACGGGTACGCACCACGAATGTAGCGCGAATGTTATCAGTCGTCACCGGTGGCCTGAGAATAACAAAAGGTCTCAGTTCACTCGACATACAGCTTACGACGTCAGTCGATATGAAACACCCTTCCGTAATGCCAAGGAGCTAAAACCACGCAGGTAAAGAAGGGGTTGAAAAAGAATAAGAGGAAGAAAAGAACACAGGGCACCAACACTCGTTTTGAAGGCGATGAAGATAGCTGAGGACATGTGGAACGAAGTAAGCTCTGCGAAAAAGGTGAGAGTAGAAGACCAGGCGGACAACTTGCAGGAGGGGACATCGACCTACTCCTTTATTGATGAAGATATTGAATCTGATGAGTATTTTACTCAAGTGACAAAAAAAATATTTTAGGGAATTCCTGTGGTATTCCGATCAATAGAGGAAACGAGAACACTCTGGAAAGTAAACCTGGCCAAACGTTGTAGCCTCCGAAATTGTTGCACTAGCTAAAGAGAAAGTGCGTTCTTTTCGAGTGAACAAAGATGGAAGTTTCTCAATCACCGTGAGCTCTCTTGCTTCAGCCAAAAGCTTGTTGTCGTGTGCGTAGGTGGCTGGCCTGCTGGTGAAGCCATTCATTCTGGAGTCATACGTGCGAATTGTAGGCAAAATCAGACATGTGCCTCATGAGTACACAGAAGAACAACTTACAGAATACTTAAGAAAGGTAGGAGTGACATCGGCTAGACGCCAGACTCTTTACATAAGACAAGAATGTGGCACTGTAGCGTCGCCTCTATTGAGAAGTGTGATTTTACAATTCAGATATGACAGATCTCTTCCAGAGAAAGTTTTCCTTGGATTCACAAGCCATCCAGCTGGGGAATATCTGGACCCAGCAAGACGCTGCTATAATTGTTAGAGGTTTGGACTTTTGGCGAAAAACTGCCGAGGAACAATGTGCTGCAAACTATGCGCTGAAGACCATCATCACAAGGACTGCAAATTGATAACACAGCCTAAATGTGTTAATTGCAAGGAGCCCCATGCTGCTTCGTTCTCTGTACGCCCACCGAACAAAGCGGCTCCTCTTCAATATCAACATGACATCATCTATGGTCGCACTCAACAGCATGACGCGCCTGAGCCAAACATGAACACCATGAACCCTGCAGAACCTCCTAGACCGCAAGCATCTAAACGCCCGGACCCTGTAATTAGGTACGCGTAAGCTGCAAGGGGACAACGAAAGCAAGAAAAAAGTGTGGGGACATCAACAAGCCCGCAGCAAGCTCGACAAGAGTCTCAAGAGGGACCTCAAGAGAAAAGTAACCACGTGGTTAACATCCGAGAAAGCCCGAGCACATCACGTCCACTAAGTGTAACGCAACCAGAAAACTCCTCTTTGTCGATAGCTCATCTCGTCATAGCATAATATTCTCGGCTTTAAAAGCCATACTAGCCGCAATCCCACAGGCTTCCTGACATTAAAGCCATCTTGTCGATAGAACACGTAGTGTTACAATTAGCCACAACAGCCACTGCGCAGGCAAGACATGAATAATTGTTATCAAAATGTCGCGATCTACCAGTGGAATACGAATAGTATTCGCCCTAAGTGTGCAGACTTCAGAAAATTTGTGGCTCAGAGCTCCTATCCAGTGTTATGTATTACAGAGGCTGGGGTAGACACTACTTTTTGAATAGCGAACTACGTTGTGTAATTGTTCTCTAGATCTACAGGACCGAGCAGAGCGATGATATGTGTGAGAAATGATCTGCCTTCAGTACAGTTGAATACTACATCCTTGGATTATCCAGAATATGTAGCATGTGAGATTAGATTTGATCGAGTAAATATATAAATAGTCAGCGTTTATCTCCAGCCTTACACAAATATCTCGCTTTCTGCATTGACAGTACTTTTTTTTCAGACGCACACGAAAGCTGCGATATATTGCGGAGATTTCAATGCTCACAATGTCATGTGGGGAAGTGCCTACTGCGATCGTCACGGAAAGTACCTACAAAAAGCAGTTCAGTATAGTTCATTGTACTTGGTAAATGACATTTCAGTGACGTTCCTACGGGGTTTCCAATACTCGAGTTGCCTAGACCCCACGCTCTACTCACATAATATTGCATCTGGGCCTTCATGGCGAACAGACATTGAAACAAGGGGCAGTGATCATTTACCTATCCTAATACACCATTTAATACTACGCTTTTCTAAATATAGACCTTCAGCAAAGATAACTAACTGGCGAGCATTTCGTTATCATACGTCACACCAGGCTGATACTGTTACTGACATTGACAGCTTAGTATCACTCATAGAAAACAAATTAAACCAATATTCCAAGTTCGCTAAAATTCGTGAAGGTTACATTGGAGTAGACACTGAATACAAAAGGCTTAGGGCCATTCGCCACAGAGCTGAAAGAAAACACAGACGCACGGGTCTACTTGAAGA
Source organism: Rhipicephalus annulatus (assembly GCA_013436015.1). Taxonomy (NCBI): domain Eukaryota; kingdom Metazoa; phylum Arthropoda; class Arachnida; order Ixodida; family Ixodidae; genus Rhipicephalus; species Rhipicephalus annulatus. The sequence goes on from WOVY01002418.1 coordinate 436,389, forward strand.
TTGCCACGACTGCCAAAAAACGCATGACTGCATGAGCCGACAACTGGATAGACTAGGTGCAAAGCGCTGGCGGGAATTCTGCACTTCGCTAACGCCACTTACACCCGAGTCAAAATTATGGAATGTTCTACGCTCTTTAAGTGGGACAGTAACACGTCAACAACCATTTAGAGCCTTAGCTATAGGGAAGAATGTACCGGAAATGACCGTTGCGAACGAATTTTGTCAGCTTATTACACGACTAAGTTGAGCCGGGCACACGCCTGAATACATTAGGTCTGTTGCGAATAAATAAAGCATTAATTACTTTTTCTCTCAATAGACATCATGAGGACCTAGATGATCCGTTTTCTTTGGAAGAATTAAATAACGCGCAGCGCGCCGAAAGAGGACAGCAGCTGGTCCTGATGGGATAAAATATGCAACATTAGAAAACTTGGGTCCTGTGGCCCAAATACTTGGTTGAAGATATTTAATGATGCATGGGCAACGGAGTGCCTTTTATCCTTATGGAAAGTTGCAAGAGTGATCCCAATACTTAAACACGGAAAAACACATTTATCCATAAATTCTTTCCGTCCTGTTAGCCTTACCAGCTGTCTTTGTAAACTTATGGAAAAGATAATCGACGCTAGACTTCAGTGGTGGGTGGAATGTGTGAACGTGCTTTCAGAAAATATGGCAGGCTTTCGTAAACGCTGCTGCACCATAGATGTCATTCTAGACATTGCAACTAACGCAGATCATAAGAGGAGCTCTGGAAGAATCGTGGTTGCAATATTTCTAGATATAAAGCGAGCATTTAACACAACCAACCACAATCATGTACTACATGATTTAATTAAGTTGGGAATAGTTGGCAGAACACTAAGATGGGTTGCAGAATTCTTAGCAGACAGGAAAATGTTTATTGACACAGCTGACGGCAAAATTAAAGAGCATGAAGTTAGTCAAGAAGTTCCACATGGTAGCGTAATAAGCCCATTTTTTTATTGGGTTATGGCTGAATTAACCAATATCTTACCTACCACTTTGAAATATTCCCTATATGCAGACGATCTGTGCGTTTGGACATCAGCCACGAGCATTCAAGCAGTTTAGCAAAAACTTCAAGATGGGCTGACAATAATCAATGACTTTCTTAAGAGCAGAGGCATGATTCTTTTTCATGACAAAACATATGTACTTCCATTCACAAGAAAATGCCTTAAGAAATTTAAACTTCAGATAGACTGTCAGTGCTTACAACTTGTGCGACAGCACAAAATTCTAGGGGTTATTTTAGACAAACGTCTGTCTTGGGCTCCGCAGATAATATCATTAGAAGACAAAGTCAACTCCCTAAACAGTATATTACGTTGATTGACCGGAGCGAGATGGGGTAGTTCATGTTCTTCTTTATTGCATGTACATTCAGCAATCATTCGACAAAGAATAGCTTACTCTGCCCCGGTTTTACATGGAATATCACTTAACTTAGAGGAGAGAGTCCAGAGATTAATGGCCAGAAGCCTTCGTATATGTATTGATGTACCGCGAGTGTCTGCAAGCGCTTTGGTAATTGCGGAGTCTCGTAAACCGACTTTCCATGCAATGAGATTTACGGAAACTTGTCGGCATTATCTTCGGTTGGCAACTCAACACGCTAATCATCCCCTATGCCAAGCTATTCAGGAGAGATCAGCTGCAAGAATATATAAAACTATTGTAGAATTCAAGAATTTACTGCCTACGCACGAATACTGGCCTCCATGTGCATCCCACCTACCATGACGACTCTCCATTCCAGATATTACAGCTTCGAATCCGGGATTAAATTGTAAGAATAATATGCTTATAATTGTAAGAAAACAGTTAACTTTAACACACTTTTATATCAATTATGAAGACTATATTCACGTGTACACCGACGGATCATGTCTGAATCAAAGTTCTACGTCGGCATTCTTTGTACCTGCATACTAAGCGAGAAAAGCTTTTAAACTCAGCCAATTCACAACATCAGAACTCTATGAAATACTCTGTGCTTTACGGTTCGTATGTTTACAGCCAACTACACTTCGATGGGTAATTATCAGTGACTCACAGTCCTTATTAGTTTTTTAAAAAGAATCAGCTTGGGCAAAAAAAAAACTAGTGAGCTCCATATCAATTACAGAAGACGTACGCTAGAGCAAAAGATTCAAACCACAACATATTGTTACACTGTTGCCAAGCCACTGTGGAATCACAGCAAACGACATAGCTGATCACACTGCACATGAAGCACATCAAGAAAACAATATATCACTGCTATCTCTATCGATGAGCAATCCACGATGTGTCATAAATAAGCTGAGCTGTCAACTCTCTATGGAAACCTGGTTCGAACATGGTGCGCAAAACTCTCAGTTGTATAACATTGATCCTGGTGTAAAATTTATTATTTCTTTAAAGGTTAGCTGATAGGTAAAAACAGAAATCTATAGGCTTCGACTTGGTACAGCCTACACGAAGGCCTTCCCGTATAAAATAATGAAAGCTGGCAGTCCTACCTGCTCATGTGGAGAAGCTAAAAAAAAAGTGGAGCACATTCTTCTGTAATGAAAAAATCATGACGTACCTCGAAAGAACCTTTCACAAAAACTTAATTCTTTGAATAAGCGACCTCTATCAATTGCAAAAATCTTAGGTCCATGGCCAAAAGAAAAGCTACAAGCCACTGCAGCGCGTGCAGTCGTTCACATTTTGGAGGAATCAAAAATAGCTCAAAAGTACTAAACAAAAAAAAATGTACGTCGCCGCTGTTAACCAGTATGTTTCAAAACAGTATTTTCGTGTTTCACTACGATTTTTGTTTTTGGGAAAACCTTCCTGAAAACAGTTCAGTATTTAAGCTACAAGATCACCTTAGACATGGTATTGAACTTTCATGTTTTGTGTGAACACTTCAAATTGGCGTGATTACTTGTGGTGTTACAAACTCTTTGTAGTGTGGACACATTTCTATGCAGTGTGGACACATTTCTGTGTGGTGTGGACATTCAGTATTGAAAAACGTGAACTCATTGTGTAAGCGTTGTGCTATGTACATATGTATAGCCTTGTGTTTGCTACAAAATATGCGATGTCGGCTTTTGTGCAAGAGAAGAGGAGTAGCCGGCCGCCACGCTTTGGCACCAACCTCTCCTTCTATACGTTTATTAAAAAATCAGAAAACAACACTGCCTTATTCGACCCCTGCATGTATTTTTTTATTTTTCTCTAGATAATCTTTTTGGACTGTTGTCCACCCTCTTTTTCTCCTCTCTCTTTGTCATTTTATTATTTTATTTTATTTTTCAATTCTGCGGCTGCACGCTTCGTGGCTGATCCCCCGTGGTAGGTTATGTCGTTCTTCGGGAAATCACCATCATCCCAAAATTTCAAGGTATTTTATCTGAAACACTTTTTCCTGTATGTTTTTGTATTCTTTAATTCGTATGGTCCACACTGCCGACGTCGGTTTCTCTCGACGATCTCGAATTTAAATCACGAACGTCTCTTACCGCCACTCCTGAGTATATATAGACTATCAATAACCTGTAGCGCATAGCTGCCCACCACGGTTCGTGGTAAACAACCAATTGCTACATCTGTCTGAAAGAAAGGGCTTGACGACGTACACAACACGACTTTCACGTTGTTCCCGCCGTGAGCGAACATTGACATAATTTGAATCCTCTTACCTTCGCATGCCAATTTGGTCGACTGCAAGTTGAGGAGGCGATCTTGAGAACACTCAGGCGTAGGCAGCTATACAGACAGACAGACTGACAGACAGACAGATAGATGGATAGATAGATAGATAGATAGATAGATAGATAGATAGATAGATAGATAGATAGATAATGCCTGTGGTTCACTCTAAATGCTTCGAATTGAAAATTACGCATGAGTGGGTCTAGGAAGTTGTTTCGATATGCAGTGAATGACGCTCTGAAATCACGAACAACAAAAAAGAATAATGTGATGCCTTGCCTGTGAAAACTGTAAGCACAGTAGGGCTCGAACCCAGGTCTGCTGGGTGCCAGCCTAGTATTATACCACTGAGCTACGTTAGCGCTAGCCTTTGGGAGGCTTTCCTAAGACAGGCTTGATCAAGTCTGCCTTAGGCAAGCCATTGAGACATTGAGCCAATGACAAGCCATTGGGAACATTGAGACATCAAGCTTGCCTAAAGCAAACTTCCCTTAGGCAGGATTGATCTCGGGAAAGCAATCGCGTTCACACGACTTATAAAGTGATTTAAAAATTGATAGAACAACCAGTCATCGCACAATGCGAACAGCGAAACGATTGGGTCATCCAATGCTCCAACCCATTACAAAAGCTTGTTCTTGTTCCACTATCAACTGTGGCGCATACCCACTTCAGCCATAATTCGCCATCGTCGTCCGCCACTGCATAAACATTTGGCACGAAATTTCTTGCAAGGGTTTAGCGGATACTGTGATTCTCAAAAAATGATGAAAAATAGCGTAGCGAATGCCGGCATATGACCAAAAAATTTATTAATAATGCCCTAGGGGGTATCAAGCAAGTGTGCTTGCAGCAGTTACCCCATCAGTGTTTTCAAAGGGCTTTAAAAGGCCGCTCTTCTAGCTTTAGACATGACTGTGCTGTGCCTTCGACGCAGGCCTGGCGTTTTTTATGCTCTTTGATTGTTCTTCACATGTTCAAAACATTTCTTGGTCTTGTTTAATCACTGACATTGAGACTGCTGGCGTGGAATGACTCGTTTGTCCCATTTAATGCAGGTGCTGTACTGATTGTCCCCATAGGCGCAAGTACCGCAGTGCAGCCTTCTCGTCTGGGGATACCTTCCACAGGCCTAGGAGCAACTGGAATGAACATGGGCGTGGGACCGATGAGCATTGGTTTGCCTGGAATGGGCTTCGTGGGAATGGGATCCGTTGGCATGGGCAACATGGGTGTTCCTGCAACGGGCAGTGGTATTGGCCAGAAACCTCCTCCAGGTATGCATATTCAGGGTGTTATAGGGGCGAAGCTCCTTAGGCTGTGGTTCATTCTCTCTTGTGTAGTCATAGTAGTAGGATGTAGCCAACTCTAGTTTATGAGCCGCTCAATAGATAGCGTTGTGTGTATATGTCCTAGGGAATAATATAACCAGATGACGTTAATGGTTTTCCCAGCATGCGCACGGAGTGAATGATGATGAGTGGGGCGCAGCGTCCACCCACCCGTCCGTGTGCATATCCGTCCATGCATAGGTCCGTTCACCCGTCCGTTAATTCGTTCGTGCCTCCACTTGTCCGTCCCTTCGTTCTTCCGGCCATCCATCCGTGAGTCCGTCTGTGCATCCGTCCGTCTGTCTGTCCAAGCTTCTGTCCGTCCGTCCATGCATCTGCGCTTCTGTCCGTCCATCCGTCTGTCCATGCTTCTGTCCGTCCATCCATGAGTCTGTCCGTGCATCCGTCCGCCTAGCTGTTCATTGGTGCCTCCGTCCATCTGCGCATCAATCCGTCCGTCCATGCGTCCATGGTTCTGTCCATCCCTCCGGGCGCATCTCTGTCCGTGCTTCCACCCCTCCGGACAGACGGACGCTTCGCCCCACTCGTCATCGTTCCCTCCGTGGATATGCTTCAATTTTTTTACAACTACATAATTCTGATTGAAGTTCCTACGTCAGTAAAGTCCTGTCGTGTTCACACACGAACTCTATGTTGAGCCGGAAATACTTTACCGCACTTAGCATGAGACTGTTGAGACTAATTAAGTAAGGGTTTTTACAAGCAGACGCTTTTATTTTGTTGCTGAAATAAATGCCAGCGATCAAAACTATCTAACGCAGACATTCTCGCCTTGTATAGAGGCTGTTTCTTTAACCAATCCATCATCCTACTTGACGAGTAAAATCGAAGTGACACAGAGAGAGAAAGATGCAAGGGCAGACAGGGAGGTCGACCAGGTGCACGTCTGGTTTTTTACTTTGCAACGAAGGGGAGAAAAAAGTCGAAGAAAGGGAGCAAAGATATGCAGATTCACGAGCACTCTTAAGGGAGGACACGCAGTCTTCAGGAGGTCGCTCAAATTTGTTGCGTTCAAGTACTGCATGCAGTAGCGCTTTAGTCTCTGTGCTATTGAAGCACACGCCCAAGGTCCCAAAATCCTATGCGAAAAAAAATTGTACAGAGTCCAGTTGGTTAAAATTATCCGGAGCTGGCATCGGTGGGTGTCGTTGCGAATGCAGCTCAACATGACCTGTTCGATGGTCTCTTCAGCTCGGCAGGAGTCACATGTAGAGGTTTCTGCCATACGTGTGGAATCAAAAGTCAGACCGAAACTACCCGCCACGTTGGAGTGACAAAATTCGAATGACGGCGCCCCACGGCCGTAGTTTTTTATGTGTGTGTGTGAAATGCACGAAAGTAACGTCACTTGCATCGGCACATCGCCTCACTTTTGCGAGTAGTGTTATGAGCTTCTCTCTTTCTGTCACACCGTGCAAAGGAAAATTTGGATTGCAGCCTTCTCTTTGTTTGGAAAGCATCACTTCCCTAGAAAAGCCTGTAAGCAAGAATACCCTCAGCAATTCGTTTCCTTTTTACATTACTTAACCGCTATTTCCATAAGTGTTGGAAGGATTTGTAAGGTTGGTTTTCTTGAATACTGTTTTTTCTACGGTAAGTGCTGCTACAAGGAAAACCACTAGCTGAGGCAATAGGTAGATGGCTATCGATCGTTAGAAACTCAGTTCTCTATCAAAAGTCTTCAATCCTCCGTCAGAAGGCTGGAAATTTTAATGCTTTTCTCACTTTTACTAGGAGGCAAACATGATGCACGAACACGTCACACTCTTCTTTTCCCTGCAGCGATGGATTAGGCTATGTGCAATCAATGAGTATACAAGTGAAAGGGGCATTAGGCATTTTATCGGTAGAAGAATATTAAGAAAAATTAAAGCTCGTTATTCACCATCAGTTAACAATGAAAAAATAAATAACAGCATCTCCACGCAGTGAATCATCACAAGTAGTTAAATCAGTGTAAATCGATTAGTGTTATCCTAAATCACGCCTAGCATTGCCGACCCGCACATGTAAATGAGCCTCCGCACTCGGTAGACAGCGCTTCTGGCGTATGCTTAGAAAAATTCATTCTAAACAGTTCGCGTCAATAAGGTGGTGGTGGTGGTGGTGGTGGTGTTGCAGCAGGCGAGGTTAGCCTGGCCTGCATGTCCGGCAATTGTTCCGCCTGAGCATATCCTGAATTGGAAATTGTCACCACGTGTCAGACAGCCCAGTGTCTCGCAGGAAGACGAACAAAATTCGTAGCACGTTCCTCCCAGTTGCCACGGGTCCTTCAGGAAAAAGGACGTCATCAACTGTCTGGTGTCTATGACAGCCTGTTCGCAAGGTGCGGATCATCGCTGCTCTTTTCACATCGAACTGTGGGCAAAGCCAAATGAAATGTTCAATATCCCCGATGTCACCGCAGAAGGCACAGAACGGGGAAGCGTATCTCCCAGTCTTGAATGACCAGGCCGGGGTGTATGCGGAGCCGATTCTTATGTGGTACAAACAGCGTCGCTTGTTCACGAGAAAGTCCATGAAATACACATGCTTGGTGTGGAAACTTGTAGATGGCCTTGAAATGATTGCATATCACATCTTTGTTGTTCTGGTAAGTCTTGGGAGTTCTTACTTTTGGAACAGATGTGCGTGCTTCGCATGCAAGGGCATCAGCCTTTTCATTGCCTTCAATGCCAAAGTGGGATGGGATCCACTGGAACTTTATATAAAAACTCTTGCCATTTAGGTGTTTAATTAGTGAGAAAGATTGCCTGGTGAACTTTTCTTTAGGTAGGCCACGATGCAGTCTTTGTAGCGCCGATTCGGAGTCCGTCAGCACTACAACATCTCGTGCAAAAAGGATCGCAATTTTCACAAAGCCGCCGTGATTGCAGCGCTTTCTACCGTTGTGGACAAAACCACGCGTCAATAACAATTCCACATAACTTTATGGCATTCGCTGATTAGACATACGTGTCCGAGAACACCAAAACAGAAAGACACAAAACATGAAATGATGCCGAAGTGAGGTGTACAATAAATGCTTTTTTTATCAACTACTTTGATTGATTGGTGGTTAAATGTCGGTGTTTTCAAGCGTTGCGCCCTTTCATTTTGTTTGTGTGGTTACCAGCCTTCTGTTAACGTTTTTTATTTTTCACAGGTGTTTTGGTTTGTTCACATGTACCTTTGCTACGTTCGCCATAAAAGCCGAATGTTGTTTTATGAAAGGAGGGACTTAGGAGGTCTTAAGGTAGTTCACGCCAATAACCAAAAACAAAAAAAAAAACAAAAAGACCCTGCAAATTAGCAAGGAAGCATGGAGGCTTGGAAGCCACCCAAATAGTGCCAGCTGACAAAACTGTGGAGACGAAAAATGTTCTAGGTTTCATACGTGGAACCGTAAATGAAACAAAGGACAAGAAGTGCAAGGAGTGTAGTGCTTGCAGCAGTTGAAAATTTATTCACAACAAAGCTAATAGTATATTTGGTATATAGAATACCTTTCATTAGAACACTCTACTTCACACAAAAAGATAAATGATCATGAAGCAAACCTATACAAGCAAACTTAACTGTTCGTGTATGTCTGATCGAAATTGGACATACGGCAGGCGACATATGGTCATGCCGTTCTATCTGTAATAAAATATTACCAATGAATGAGCACAGCATCGTTTCTGTCCTTACGCAGGGTAGCAATGTTGTTTAGTTTACCGCAACTACTAACAAGCTCAGGCATGTCGAATTTGCATACAGTCACACTCGCGTTCAATTACATCTGTGAGAAAAGAGAACAAGATTCGGAGAGTTCAAAACTGGCTTTCAGACATTTAAGTGGGCGGATTTGTTTTCGGTGTCTCTTTCTAACATTGTGACTGACGTGGTTCTTACGTGGTACGGTTTACAGCGTGTTTACATAATTTACCATAGAGGTGTAATGACCGTAATCTTAACATATACCACCATGGTTTAATGAGACTGAGATCAAGCAATGTGCCACGCAAATTAGCATATGTTGCTTACGACCCCATATGTACTTAGAACAAACTCATACAAATGTACATTCTATTGCGCCTAACTAAGAACGTTGGTGCATTGCGCTTGCAATTTAAAGCTCAAAGCCGTCCTCATAGCGTGGTCTAGGTTAGCGACATTGGTTAACGTCATTCCTGGGTGAGATTGTTGTCGCCTCCACGAAAACGTCACTTGGCCGGGGCTTTAAATGATGTTGGTGCTTTTCCTGCGTTCTCTGCGTCTAACTCATGGTCCTTTCCAGTGCCTCATTAGGTGTATGAAAACGCGCGGCAACAACCGCAGTGACAAAACGTGTCCATCTATGCCACAGAAGTGTGCTCAGTTCATTTTGCTGCCTACTGTCTCAACTTTCAGTGGTGCTGACCAACAGCGAGGGCGAAAAGAAAGTGGTGGGAAATGTAAATCCGCTCACCGGTACGATAGTGCTCGAAGCCGACAAGCTTAAGGACAGCCTCAGTCAAGTTGGAGCTGAGGAGCCGCCAGCACCGCCGGAAGAAGATCCGGCTGAGTGAAGCAAAGAAGATGCCTGACTCTACTTGGTATTTTACTTAGGCGAAGATGGTGCTAAAAAGATATCTTTGCTAGCAGGGCTTCCAGCATATAAAGGATACCATGTGCGAATAGATATGTTTGTCCAGAAGCTTGGTGTATTGTGTGCCTTCAAAGAACAGTGCTTTTAATGAACTATTCTAGTTTTCTGAAACAATCTTTTGGACATACGGACATCTTTTGGTAGTCTTTCTCAATCATCTAGTTTAGAAAGTTCAACGCGGATTACATTTCAGTATTTATTTATTTATATATTTATTTATTGATACTCTAACTCCTTCAGGAGTTCTAGCAGGGTAGGATACAATGCATGAACAAAAATACATGATAAGATTTACGTACAGGAAAATTGCAATGATGATAGCGGTAATAATAATGATAATAAATAAAAAGAAAACACACACACTCGTAATGTGTGGATTAAATGTCATGTAAATAACATGTGATCTGGTGCTTCTATTATTGAAAAACAGTCATTCCGCAATGATTCAGGCTGACGAAAATTGGCGAAGCTTGCTGCTACTCGAAGAGATATATGTCGCCGTACTAGTCAGCAAGAGAATCGAGTTGTTTGCTTTGAGAAGGGGATTCTTCAAGATTGGTTGGTTGGACTGGTTTTTCAAAAATTTGTATATGGAAAAAACAGTGCGACTGAGATGTAACGGAAGCAAAGCAAGGCAAGGGAATAGCGTTGGTTCTGTGTGTTCTTGCACTTGACGGTTACGTCTCGTTTGGGCTGTTTTTCTCATTTACGGACAGAAACGGAATGACCTGTATTCACGCCGCATACGCGTCCTATGAACATTTACGGGAATGCTATAGAGATTTGAAAAGGCGTGGAGTAGAGGTCTCAGAATATGCATACTTCCCCGCTGCTAGTTTAAGGACATAATTCTGCCCTTAGCCGGTGAGAGATAAAGAGGAGCGGCATTAGCCATTACTGTCACAGTATAATAAATCAAAAAAGGGACTTCATGTTTTTTTTTAATTATGTGACCTACAGGTTTGCGGGGTCTCAAGTAAGGCAGAGAGGTGCTACCGTGGGCAAAGTAGTGAAGTGACGTTTTTGCAGCGTAAGCAGTTCTTAGATCATAACCTCAGCCTATTTTGGTACACTAGAAGAGATAGTTTGGCAAGTTGTTTGTAATTCAATATGTAAAAGCAATAACCCTCAATAAGACAAGGACCAGAACACACATGCAGTGTCACCTGAATGTTTGTTAAAAGGCACATGCACATACATATAAACCGTTCACCTATAGTTACATGACAAGCCGTAGCACCTGTGCAGGAGCGTGATCAGGACCAAGAAAATACCGATGAATAGCTTTTTATTGATCCCCACTATTTTGCTGCACATCTGCTATATGTTGTCTTGTTACTAGGTCGATGACAATTTGCAACGATACTTGCAGTAGGTGCCCAATGTGTTTGAACTAAGCTTTACGATTTCTGCTGTGGCAGCTTACGCTGTGATTGTGTTGCGCGTTATGTGTGGGCCTGGTTTTTTTTTGTTTTCTAGGCGTCAATAGAATACATCATGTGTGGTTGTAAAGTAAAACATTTTAATCCTATGCTAGCTTTTCTGACACTTCATTTGCCATCATGGATAAACATCGCATGTGGAGGTTTCTGCGACTTTTACGTGGTGAAGAGCAGGCAATCTCTGCACCCAAACTCAGGTTTATTGGAATAAGCAAAAAAAAAAGCGGAACAATCAAATTTTTTCTAGACAATACCTGTGACCCGGAAAGATATACGCAGCAGCATTATTGCCTGAAACAAAAAGTACTACCAGCGTGAAATTCCAACATGACCGAATCCAATAATAAAGCGCTAAATACCAGTATATAATTACACTTGTGTTTACCGTGCCTTACACACTGCGCCGTATTTTCCTAGATATCGACGTTGCGGGAAAGGCAATCTACTGCATGGTATAGGCACGTGCAAGCACACCAAAGCTCGCCCCTATACTACATTTCTCCACAGGTCAATCTAAGACATTTCTTTGCAGCTCGAGTTTGGTGGATGGGCTCAAGCGCGTTAGCAGAATGAGAAGAGATAAGTTTACTAGAGTCCTGGACTGATGGGACATTACACGGAATTCGCAAGAGACACGCGCATGCTTTGTTGGCCTTTTGCCTTGCATAAAACTATCCTCCTCCTCTCTCTCTTTCTCTCGAAGACAAACGCACGTCAAGGAGCAGTCCGCCATCTACGATCAAAATAATATAAACAATTTGACATGTTTACTGCATCCCAGAAGAAAAAACGAAATAGAAAAGCTGGGGCTGGCTTGACTCATTTATGTTTGAATGTGCATTGTGAAAGGTAAGGTTAAACTTATAGCGCAGATTTATTAGAACGTCCGCAACAGTTTTGCAGACGTAGCCTGCTGTAAGAAATGGCTGGCAGGTTGCGACTGCACAGCTGCTTTGGACGCCCAATTAAATTTGTCTATTGTTTAGCTTCTGGAAGCGTGTGGCTTGCTCTTTCTCCATATTCTCGGCGTTGCTGCCTCCTCTTGGTTTGATTTTCACGAGACGAAGTCAAGCTTCTTTTAGTATCTACAACTCGCTTTCTGTATCTGTTGATGAATCCCACGGATAGCTGCTTCTAAATATGTCCTGTATTTTTTTTTCTAAAATGGACAGATGAATTTCAACTAATACTCGGAGAAACACACTTTCTGGCTACAGAAAATATGGTTGAACCTGCTTTAACAATTTTCAGCCAGTGTGTTCCTCTCCCCTTATACCTCAAATTTATGGCTAAATCTTCAATAGCCCAATATCGTTGGTATTCAAGAGTGAAGTTTGTATTTGGATTTAAAGATTGCAACATTTGATTTAGACTTTGTGTAGCTCGTAAAATACGTATAAAATGATTCAATTGTATGGTATATCAATATTGCACGAAACATCATTTCCGTGCTTCCGCTGGTGCCATGCTTCATCACCGGGGCTTGAGCTAGACTTCAAGAGCAAGTGGTCCTTTTTCGCAAAACGTGCACTAATCTGGACTGTCAGCCGTGTTTCCATGTTCTCTGCATCTAATAAAGGCTTCTCGCTCTTTTCCTTTTTTCTATGATCGTATTGTGCTGTGCTGTTTCGAATCACTTATTGTTTAAGAAATGAATCGGGGCTCAATTTCTGCTTTCTATATCTTTTATTTCAAATGTACCAACACGGAGTAAAAGAAGGCCATAATATTGTAGTGTGAAGGGGTGATGCTACCTGAAGACACTATTTTTTATTATTCACCCTAGAGCAATGAAACTTGAGCAGTTTAGAGGATTTTTTATGCTGATTTCAAATATATAATTAGTTTTCTTGCGAGTTGCATATTTTTAGCTCTACAACTAGACACAGTGAAAACTTTAACCCTTTTGCCCCCCCCCCCCTCTTTTCATCCCTGAACTTCCGCAAATTTTTACCGTTCGTAGATCATGTTTTAAATAAAGTGTAAAATGCAAGTAACTGATTAAGAAGCATATACAAAATATGTAATAGGCGTGAAAAATAATAGCCAAAGAAATTCCATATTTCACCTATCCTAATAAAGGTGTATATAAAATTTTTTTACTATGCAATAAATTATTGATACTTAAACTAGATAATTGTAATTTTAGTACGTTGTAAAACATTTGGGCGAAATTTTATGCAGATCCGAGCACTAGAAGTGCCCGAAAAAGGAGGGGCAGACTGAAAAAATGGAAAAATTTGTGTTTTGAGAAAAACAAGTTTTAAAGTGAAAATTTAGTTTTTATTTTATGAAAGATATCATTATATATGATGAAATATGACAACCAATAAGAACAATCTTTCTTGTAGTGGGCACTGCCACTAAAATATGCCAGCACCACAAGTTTGTCCCACTCGTCTTTTTTGAGCCGAATCCTCACAGACATTTCGCTCACAGACAGGTCCATTAAACGCTTGCCAAACTTCCGCTCCATCTGGCAGAGCCATGTGCCAACTGCAAGCTAGGAAGAAGTTCGACAGGACTGCGAAATTCAAACTAAGTCCAGTGTCATGCCATTTTGCAGCCATGTTTGTGCCACATACCGTCTTACATATTGGCAATGTCGTTCCCGCTAAGTTCTCTCACTGCGAGCTCTTTCAACTCGCAAGATTAGCGCTGACGTCATCCGTTGCCGCATCACGAACTGTCCGGCTGACGGGTGCGAATTAATTTTGATGCATTGTTTTTTGCAAGCCAACAACTGCCGCAAATTGGACCAGCTGCTCGTAGCCTATTCCTACAGAGCGCACCGCACAACGGACTTGCTAGCAATGGCTTTTTTTCATTCATAACGGAGTTAATTACACGTGAAAAGCATTGTTCAGCTGCGCTGCTCAGCAAGACATGAACCCCGCAAATAGGCTTCACAGCACATACAAGCGCGCAGCGGCCAATGGCAGTCCCTTATCCGTACCACGTGATAAGCCAGTAGCGGCGCTCGAAAAACGCGCTGAAGCGTGCTTCTTTTTATTATTTCTTGCGGTGCATCAGCGAGGGAAACTGGTGTTATTTGAAAAGTGAGACTACTCTTTGGCTCATGCGATAAAAAATGGCGAGCAGCGGCGCATTATCGGCGGCTAGGTGCTCGAAGACTGCACACTTTGGACTTTTTAATAGGCACTTTGTGCTCGTTAGATGCAATTTTAAAGCATTTCCAGCTAAGTCTCGATCTGTATTTTTTTTTCGTAACAGTAGAGGTACTAATTTTATCAAAAAAGGCGAAAATAAAAAATCGGTAATTTAAAAAAAAACTTTCGTTATTCGACTCGCATCTCCCCTTAAGCTGGAAAAGAAACACCAAGAGGCAGAAAACTGCCGCGAAGTGGTACTTTTACTCTTTATATTCATGTTTTGCAGTACTATACCATGACCTTCAGTAAGTGCCAACTCGCGTTAGAAAAACTAATCATGAAACGTACACACGATAATAAAGCACCTAGGACAACCGAAACACATTGGTTGAAATTATGTTGCTCGTTTTTGGCCACGATTGCTGACGCAGCGCTGGCTTGATCAACGTGTCTGACTTCAATTTAAACGGATGCAGCATTTGGCTGATATTTGATTAAAAATTGCCTTTTTGAGTCCTCGTTAGAATCATACCTTTGGTGTTATAACTATTCCAGATCGTTACAACCAGAAATTTGATTGCATCTTCTTTGAAAGCTATTTATATTTAGGCACGCCTTACACTCCCGTGAAACTTCGCCCAGTTTTGTTTTCTGCATTTGGCTCTATTTGAAAAAAAAGATAGTACTACATATGCATTCAGGGTTGCCATAGTGGCTACTTTCGCCAAATCGGCGCATTGGAGAGGCCCATGACGACCTAAAATTATTATTGGTGACAAGGCAAATTTTACGCGGTTTTTGGCTGAGGTCTCTATTGAGCTATGCATTTTATACTCAGTACATCACTTTTTCCATAGTTAGAAACCATGAAGCTCTCTGGTAGCTCTCATCGCTAAGGGTCCCGTCTGAATGTCTCGATTGGTCACTGGGCGCTGCGTCTGCAAGAATACTCGTTCTGCAATATGGTATTGTGAGCACAGAAAAACCAGATTTACAAGAGGGAGACTTTGTTAGAGAAAAGCTCATCGAAAATTATTGCGAAGGCGAACTGCGCCTTCTTCTACTGAGCAACTTAAGGGTAGTCGATATGCACCAAACACCGCATATAAAAGCGATTCAGAAAAACAATGGTGGTTGCAGCCGCCTAAGTGCTGGGGGACACATGCAATGGCGTTGTAGTGACAAACGAAATATGTTGGGCGGTGCTGAAGGTAGTGGTGAGGTTATGCAGCTGAAGCACACGAATGTGACAGTGAATTCAAGACGCAAGACGGCAAACTAAGTATAGGGCGTCCACCGAGAAATTAGGAGATGGTTCACATAAAAAAAAAGGCGAACGACAGTTTGTTTTTCAGACGCATGAGTAAAAACTTGGTGGAATGAATAAATGGATGTGGTACACAGTTTGACTTCTGCTTGCTTTGAAACTCAATATGTCTTGAGTAGTTCTACCAGTGTCTGCCGAAACCGGTTGAGAGACAGACAAGTTGGCATCTGTGCGAAGAAGGCTGGGCACCTTGCTGATGAACGAGGCATCTTACTGATGAAACAGTCTAACCTGATTAGCCACACCAAAATGCCCACGTACGGTAGGAGCACAAATGACAGCAAAATAAGCGGGAAAAGAAGGAAAACGGAAGCTTAATTCAGCGCAATCACCAGGAAGATAAGAAAAGGTTAGAGAAAAAGGCTCTGTGACCTAGTCTGATGATCTGGAAAAGAGAAAGCTGCCACTTTGATCCAGTCGCACAAAAGAGGGTCACTTGCTCAGTGAGTGTCGAAAGAACAGGCGTGTATTCATGACCGTAGAATGTAGGTTTGCGTATAACCTTAATATCCCGAAACTGTACACAACAGATCAAGTTGTAAATGATGAGAAGTGTACAAGTACTTAAAGAGTCAGCGTTCATCATGGACGTGGTCACACAGAGGTACGTATCAAGTGTGTATTGCTTGTGTGAATGCTTTTCATTAGGCCAAGTACTAAGAGAGGACATTGTGTGCCTGAGGTTGGTCAAATATGAAGCTGTACGGCCTTTTAGCCTTTCCATTTGAAGAGTAGTAGCCGTATCGAAAGTGCTGCACTAGCGTTATTTGTACTTACTTTCAAATAAATGAGAGCCACTTTACAGTGACCGAAACACAGCATCGCGTAGCATAGATGTATGGGTGAATGCGATGAAGTTATCTAAGTCAGACAACTTTCAGTGCAGTCCGAAATAAAGATGGTGACGAATCATCTGGAATAAACCAATGTGTGCACGAGTTAAAGTAGGACACACGAAGATGAAGGTATTGTGAGCGCAGGCAAACCAGAGCTGCAAGTGAAAGGACCTGCGCAAGAATGCTCACTGAAACAGATTCTGAAACTACTTAGGATAGACCAACTGCATCTACTTCTGCTAAGCTACCTAACTTTAGCCGAGATGCACCAAACGCCACTCAGAAAAACGATTAAAAAAATGATGGCGGCTGAAGCCACCAAAGTGCAGGGGGATCATCCAATGGCTTTGCAGTAAGAAACGAATGATGGTACGCTGTGCTCAAGGTAGTGGTGAGATTTTGCAATAAAAGAACAGTAGACTGGAGTTAGTTTCTCCCAAGCGAGCATTACGCTTTACACGCAGCGCACATAAGAGGTTCATTTGCTCCCGTAGAACACTTCTATAGGAGTGTAGTGGAGAAGCTGAAAAAGAACAATGCTGCTACATTTGAACATAGTCGGAGCAGATTGAAACATATTCAAACTGATTTATTTCATGACTAGCAAGTGCCGCTTCACACCTGCATGGAATTTGTTGTAGTCGCTCAGTCGCCACACCAGCACGCAACAGGAGAAACCTAGTGGCTCAGTTGTAGCTAATGCGTGAACTCTTGGAAGAAGAACTGATCGACAAGAGTATGATTGAGTATGTTGTAGAACTAACGAGATAAGTGAGTGGGGCACAACAAATTGTTAGGGCTAACTTAGAGGAAGTGCTGAAATAGGCGAAGTGATTCTATGCTAATACATGTGCAGAGGCTCATATCACATCATATAAACAGTGGCATCGCGAAGATTGGGCAATTCAAAAACCGCAATACTATCTCGAGCAGAGCAAGCTTACGGTGGTGACAGATAATGTCCCTCATGTCAACGCTAAAAGAAGTGCCCGAGAAAAGTGGTTAGCTGTAGAAATAGAGCATAGGTCTGCAACAGTTTAACTTGGAAGTCAAATTAAAAAAAAGTGAGAATGAAATTTTCGTGGTCTCAGTAGCGTAGCATAAATGGCTAAAGCTCAATTTTGTGGAATGGTCGCAGGTTCAATGTGAAGTATTGTTTTGCAATGTGCAGGCACGTTTAGCATATCTATCTATCTATCTATCTATCTATCTATCTATCTATCTATCTATCTATCTATCTATCTATCTATCTATCTATCTATCTATCTATCTATCTATCTATCTATCTATCTATCTATCTATCTATCTATCTATCTATCTATCTATCTATCTATCTATCTATCTATTTATCTATCTATATTGCCGCCTACGTCTGGTGCTCTCGTGGTCACCACCTCCACTAGGGGTATACCAAAATTTACATGGGATGGTGAGATGGTTTGACAAATACTTCTCGCTGGTCAGGACAAGAATAATGTGAAAATCCCGTCGCGTACCCTGTCAAACTCCTTCCGCGAGACAGGTGGGGCACATATTCGTTGTGGGGAGCGAGCACGCCCTTCCTCGGGCGTCTCGTTTACCAGTTAGTGCGAGTCCTGAACCCATACTTTTCGTGCGCCAGAAACCACCACCAATTGGCGATATCTCTATCGTGGCTTCATTTTTTCATATTTTTTTGCACACCATACAATAACAATGCAGTGCATATGCAGTACATACAGAGGTAATGAACAGAATAGTTACACAGTGATTATAATTTTTATACCAATAAGTGCCTCAAATTGTTCGAGCCACTCTGGTACTGGGTATCTAATTTCACAGTCTTCGATAAAGTTCATAATTATTTAGTGGAAATATTCACGAACAAGCAGTTCACATTGGCTGCACCTCCAGGCCTTTCTGTCAGGTAATAGCCACTCGCGAGTTTTCTCTACTTGGAGAGAGGTGTCCGAAAATGCCCGACAATACTTTCCCCTCGCGGCTCGCTAACGCATGTCACCGTGTTTCAGTGATCGTCAATGTCCACTCGTGACAGTCCCTTCTACCTGTAGCTATAACATCCGCGCGGCACTTGCTGGCTGCGGTATTTGCTCACAGCACTGCGCGATATGTAGACACGTTGCTACAGCAGGTGCCTTCTCGTATACGTCCGCTCGGCTACTGCCATTTGTGTGCTACCGAAGCACCTGCCGGCAAGCGTTCATTAGGTTGGTCTACGGAGTTACCTTAACGGCTCACGGCTTTATGATTGTCACACAGTTCTGCATCTTGGGTTAATAAACCCGTGTTTATTGACAACAATAGATGAACCGGGCCGTAGCGTCTCTGAGCGCAACGACAGTGGAGAACGTCGCATCCCTCCCAGCTCGTTTCGCAGGGTAAGCTGCTTTAGCAAACCTATATCGACACCGTATAACAGAGACGGGCATATGCGACAGGTGATTGACAGCTTATATCGACGCAAGGATGGCAAGGTGAAACATTGATAATGTAACCACGAACCGCGAATGTAACCACGCGAAGATTCGCGAATGTAACCACGAATCTATCTATCTATCTATCTATCTATCTATCTATCTATCTATCTATCTATCTATCTATCTATCTATC
Organism: Rhipicephalus annulatus; assembly: GCA_013436015.1. NCBI lineage: Eukaryota > Metazoa > Arthropoda > Arachnida > Ixodida > Ixodidae > Rhipicephalus > Rhipicephalus annulatus. The sequence goes on from WOVY01002418.1 coordinate 455,401, forward strand.
TATCTATCTATCTATCTATCTATCTATCTATCTATCTATCTATCTATCTATCTATCTATCTATCTATCTATCTATCTATCTATCTATGACTTTTAGCTCTCCTTACCATTTCGATTATGATATCAATACAAAATTGGTATAGCATAACATGACTGTAAAAAGAACATATTTAACTAATCGTAACATAAAAACTATGACATGTCGGTCATGAATGGCATGATTTGCATTTCACGATCCTGCAGCTCTTGCGGTGGTTTCGTTCACATGGCATGTTGCAAAACTGGTACGGTATGGCACGATTGCATGGCGAACACAAGCGACAGACCTTAACATGAAAATCATGACATGCGTGTCATGTAACAACATGGCTACATGCCTAGCTCATGATGCACTCGCGGCCGTTTCGCTAGCGTCACATATACCAAATTTTGTATTAGAGTACGTGAATGGATGATGAAGGTATGCGAGTGGTGCAAACATGATAATCATAAGATGCGTGTTTTGTAACAACAAGACTGCATGCCATGCTCATGATGCGCTGACGGCCATTTCGCTAGCTTCACTTATACTAAATTTGGTATTACGTGACGTGAATCGATGACGAAGGCATGATACTGGTGCAAACATAATAAACATGCGATGCGTGTCATGTAACAACATGACTACTTACTACGCTTTATGATGCGCTCGCAGCCGCTTCGCTAACTTCACATGTACCAAATTCGTTATTGCGTGACACGAACAGACGACATAGGTACATGACACATCCAAACATGATAATCACGACATGCGTGTCATGTAAAAACATCACTACATGCCACACTGATGATGCGCTCGCGGCTCTTTCGCTAGCTTCACATATGCCAAATTTGGTATTACGTGACGCCAATGGATGACGAAGGTATATGTGACTGGTGCAAACATGATAATCATAAGATGCGTGTCATGTGAAAATATGACTACATGCCACAGTCAAGGCGCCGCTACATTTCGACGTGACGCGGTGCGCGTGCTCGCCGGCGTTCGTTTCGTCGCGTCACGCCGGCATTGCCACGCCAGGCGCCGGTCTTGGCATATACTCGCAGGCGCGCGACGCGCTGCGTTGCTTTGATGCATGCTCGTTTCAGCGCGTCCGGCGTCCCTCTATCACGAAAAAAGACAGACGCAGTGTTGTCTAGTTAACGCATTGGCGTGAAATACAGAATGTCGCATTTCGCGCCGGTGGCCGTCGGGCCACGCGGACGGACGCTGGTCGCGCCTGGCGTAAGACTATATAGAGTGCTCGTGTTTTGCTAACGTAGCGTCGCTGTGCCCAGCATGCGCGCGCGCCAACGCATCATTTGAGTATATTGGGCCCTTAATGATGTGCTCGCCACCGTTTTGCTAGCTCCGCATATACCAAACTTGGTGTTACGTGACGTCAAGAGACGGCGAAATATATGACTGGTGCAAACATGATAATCCTGACACACGTGTCATGTAAGAACATGACAACATACCATGCTCATGGCCGTTTCGCTAGCTCTACTTATACTAAATTTGGTATCACGTGACGTGAATAGATGACGAAGGTAAACGACACATTCAAACATGATGATAATGACACGGAAGTCATGCACGGCATCATTTATCTCGACTTCGTAACATTGTCTGATTTTAAAGTCTCATATCAACATTTCTAATTCATGCTTCGCACATCATCGGTTCCCACTGTTCGTGGGACTTGCCAATTTTTTTTCTTTTAGTTTCTTCGAACAACGTTGTCCGGAGCGTCCGCGGCGCGTTTCCACCAGCACCGTGGCGTTCGGTGCATTCTTTGACCAACTTTGCAAATTTCAAGCTGGAAAAGTGGGACGGCTTTATTTTATTGAGCTAAAGAGAATGCTAAACAAAAACGAAGTTGAATAGTAATCCCTATTGTGTTGCAATTCCACGATTACATTTACCATTACATTCCTTCAATCATATGGCGGCTACCTTGCGGTGTCGTTTCCGCTCGCAATAGTTCTGGCAAGCGCCACTACGAGTTACGCAGTCAGCACTGATGTTTTCAAGCGTTGGAGGACCCTTTTAAGCTATGGTCCTTAGATGAAACAAGTTTCCAAGGTAGCGACACCTTTCCCTTTCCTCTTCGCCTATGTTCCTGAAGCGCCCGAAGGTTTAAAACTTGCATCCAAAAGCGAATGTCTGGGTTCCGTTGCTATGGTGAATAGATGTAAATGAAACAAAATGGAACGAAATAAGACGTAGAATAAACAGTTACCTTTATGAACATAAACGGCACAACACAAGAGCAAGCGGGATGTGCGTTACTCAACCGGCAACGTTGTGCAGTTCTATACTTTACACCACTACTAAGGCACTCGGCTGCTGACCCGCAGGGCGCGGGTTCGAATCCCGGCTGCGGCGGCTGCATTTCCGATGGAGGCGGAAATGTTGTAGGCCCGTGTGCTCAGATTTGGGTGCACGTTAAAGAACCCCCGGTGGTCTAAATTTCCGGAGCCCTCCACTACGGCGTCTCTCATAATCATATAGTGATTTTGGGACGTTAAACCCTACATATCAATCAATTACTTTACACCACTAGCCATGGCGTCTCGCGTAGTACATTTTAGTTTCACGGCCGCGGTATTTCGTCCAGTTCTAACCAGTCCACTTCTCCGATTGTGTTTTGTTCGTGCTTCTTGCTGGATCCTGTAAGTGGCCACAGGGCGTGACGTTGTGACGATTGATTACAACCGGCTTGTGCACACGCAAGAAAAAAAAACTACGACCAGACTGGTACGAACACTCGTCCAGCAGCACTGCGATGACGTTTTTTTTTATATGTGCCCATTTGGACAATCGTGATGCCAAGTGATTCTGATGCGGTGCTGGGAACTTCATGAAAAGTGAGAGAGAGAGAGAGAGAGAGAATAAACATTTATTAATAACAAATGCACACTGAGCCTTCTTTGGATGGGGCCCTCAGTCCAGGGCTCCATTGCCTTGCGCGACCCTGCGAGCCCGCTGGACCAGCTGCTGCTGTTCCTGCCGGCGTGAGCTGAGCAGTGCAGACTCCCAAGAGGAAGGGGTGGGAATGGGAATGGGAGGCACGCCCTGTGGGGCAGAGCATTCCCACGTGGAGTTGTACACCGTCGGTACGGATCCACAGAAGGGGCAGTAGGAGGGGTAGAGAGTCGGATGAAAGCGATTTAGCATATAAAGGCAAGGAAATGAATTGGTCTGTAGTTGCCGCCAAGCGACAGCATCTGCTCTGTTAAGTGAAGGATGAGGGGGAGGATACGTATAACGGCTCTGTCGATAGTACTGCAGCGTAGCGTTGTAGTTTAGTGGTTCTGTCGATGCGTCGTCTGGATTGGACAGCTCTTCCAATGGAGCCTGGCCGGTCAGCTCTCGGGCAACCGCATGAACGCGTTCATTACCATGGAGAGAGGCGTGTCCAGGAGTCCAGACGATACGCACAGGACGTAATGCGTACGGTGAGGCAGAAGAGAGGATATTGTGTGTATGTGCAGCCACAAGTCCTTGAGCGAAAGCACGGCAAGCAGCTTGTGAATCTGTTACAATAGTGACAGGGGAGTCATGTTACAGTGTCGTAGCGTGAACAATTGCCAGAGCGAGAGCTCCCTCCTCTGCCAGACCACTGTCTGTAGTGCGAAGTGTGGCAGACGCCACAAGGGCGTCTGTGTCATCTGTCACGGCTAAACACATGGCTGACTTCTCTGGGTAGCGTGCTGCATCAGTGTAAAGTACTTGTAAGTCTGATGTACCATCACCAAAAACGCGTGTCATAGCCTGAACTCGGGCACGTCGATGACCGGCGTGGTGGGAGGGATTCATATTGCGTGGAGTCGGAGGCACTTTGATGAGTGCGCGGACAGTAGAAGCAAGTTTATGTCGCGGTACTTGTGCGGGTTTTTGAGGAATCGGGTAGCCAAGACGAGACAGCATGGTGCAGCCCTGACGGGTCTGCCTGAGCCGTTGGAGCTGACTGTTGTGCTGGGCCTCGATGAGTTCGGTTATGGTGTTGTGGACTCCTAATTGAAGGAGGCGTTGTGTAGATGCGTGTGGAGGCAAGCCGATAGCCACCTTCACAGCTGTCCGTAGAAGGATGTCCATCTTTTTTCTTTGAGCTAGAGTGAGATTGTGAAAGGGAAGATGATAGGTGAGCCGACTGACTATGAGTGCTTGTACTAAGCGGAGGACATCCTTCTCACAGAGGCCTCTCCTGCGATTGGTGATGCGTTGGATCATGTGTGTAATTTGAGTTATCTGCTGAGCCAGAAGGTGTGTAGTGTGCGAGGCCTTGCCGTCGGACTGAAGGTAGACTACGGCCTAAAATGCGAATTCGTGGTACCAGAGGGATAGGATGGCCATCAAGAAACAGCGAAATGTCAGGACAATCAGCGGTTTTGCGGCACCGCTTGTATACCAATAACAACTCCGACTTATCCACTGAGCACGTAAGGCTGCCGGCCGCAGCATAGTCTTGTACCACAGGCACAGCTTCCTGTAGGGCGTCCTGAATGGTTCCGTCTGATGCTTTGGTCGGCCAAATTGTAATTTCATCTGCATAGATGGCATGCTGGATGTTGGGAACCTGTTGTAATAAGGAAGGGAGTTTAGCCATAGCCACGTTGAACAAAGTGGGCGAGAGAACCGAGCCCTGTGGTGGTCCTCTGCCTGCGAGACGAATGACGTCCGAACGGAGGTCTCCAATCCCAATAGTGGCCGTGCGGTCAGAAAGAAAGGACCTGACGTAATTGTAGATACGTGAGCCACACTGAGATGAAGCGAGATTGTCAAGAATAAGGTCGTGGGAGACGTTGTCAAAAACACCCTTCAGATCCAGGGCCAGAATAGCTCGGACCTGGTTTGAAGTGGGGCTATCCAACACGTCCTCCTTAAGCTGTAATAATACGTCCTGTGTAGAGATACTAAGACGGTATCCGAATAGTGTATCGGGAAAAAAGTGATTGTCTTCGAGAAATGGTTGTAGTCGAGAGAGAACAACGCGTTCAAAAAGTTTAGCTACACAAGAAGTTAAAGATATAGGGCGAATATTCTGGGATAGCGGCTTGCCGGGCTTTGGAATAAGTATGATTTCTGCGTGTCGTCACTCCTGTGGTAGCGTGCCGTTTTTCCAATGTTCGTTGTAAACAGCGGTTAAATATTCGATGGACTGGTCATCTAAATTACGCAGAAGTGTGTACGTAATCCCGTCTGTAACGGGTGCTGTGTTGCGCTTAATGCTTTGCAAAGCTGCCCTAACCTCTGCTTCTGTAATGTCGTCATCTAGAGGCGTATCGTGTACGTGTGGATAATCACGGTAGGCGGAACGGGGGCCCGTGGATACATAGTGTTGCTTTAAGGTGTGCAGCAGAGTGTTATCGTCGAGCCCTGATTTGTGTAGAATGGTGCGGATTGCGTTAGCAGTGTGTGATTTTGTCTGCGTGGGATTTAAAAGAGCACGGAGTATACACCACGTTCGAGGTGTACTTAGTGAGCCGTTGAGTCGATCACAGAAGTTATGCCAATTGTTGCTAGTGAGGATGTTCGCATAGTCCTGTGCCTCAGTAGCTAGTTTGGCGATTCGGAGACGAAGTTTTCGGTTATGTTTCTGTCACCGCCACCGCCGTGTCAAGCCTCTGTGGGCATCCCAGAGATGTAGCAGATGCCGGTCCACATCCGGCGTTTCTGTCGTCACAGCGATGAGTTTGGTAGCTCTTTGAAAATCGGAGTGAAGTTGTAATATCCAAGCCTCTAGGGAAGTAGAGTCCTGGTGGGTAGTTGTACGATTACGCCTAAATGCATCCCAATTCGTTAGTTTTATGATGCGCTCTGGGGCACGGTGGCTGCTACTTGGAGCTCTGTAGTTAGTATATGGTGATCACTGCCTAGATTCACCATGAGGTTGCACCAGGAATGGTGACTAACACCCTTGACTATCGTGAGGTAGGGGCATGTGTCCCTGCTCACACTATTACCTAGGCGAGTGGGTTGATCAGGTTCTGTCAGCAGGGTCATGCGATGAATCGAGAGAACCTGTGCGAGTCGTCGACCTTTAGGCGTTTCTGTTGCGTAGCCCCAAGCCGGATAGGGGGCATTGAAATCTCCTACAATAACTATGTGTTTACCCAACTTGCATATTTGTGCAAATAGACGACCGAAGTCATCGTTCCTGGCGTTAGGTGCACTGTAAACGTTAAGCACGTACAGGCTGCTACTGGAACGAGAGCACGGGACTAATTCGAGAAGTACGTGTGAGATGGAGGTGCTTTCAAGGGTGTGTTCTATGACAGTGACATGCTTAGAAACTAATGTAGCTGTGCGATGTGGTGTATTGTTCGTTACGTCCGTTTATGTGGTGTAACCCGGAAGCGTAGGGGTACATTGTACCTCTTGTAACGCTATGACAGCGGGAGTAATCTGCTGCGTCGCAATGAATTGCATTAGAGCTCCGCGTTTCCTACGATACCCCCTGCAATTCCACTGCCACACACGTAGGAGTTGAGGGGTGTCACGCGTTGACCTATGGTTTCTCGCCATGATCATGCAATAGCGGGGCCTCGGTAGTACACGGAGGCATTTGGGACTGTGCTAAATCTTGGTGGAGGGTGGTGGAAAGAGGGACTGCAGCAGCTGCAGCTGTTGGGACGGTTTTTCGGGACGGTGATAGGAAACGGGAGGGGCGTATGTAAGGATGCGGTCACTGTGTTTCACGTGTCGGAGACGTGGTGTGTTTTGGTGCAGATGGCGAAATATCAAGTTGGCCAAGTGCAGCCGATATCTGCTGTTTACCATCCGTTACAATCTGCTGGACAGCAGGTTGCAGGGCCTGCTGGATCAATTGTTGGAGTGGAGCTGTTAGTTCAGCCATAATGCTATCCTTCATTTTCTGCATTTCTACCTGCATCATAGTTGCGAATTCGTTCCTTAAAGAAGTAGCCATTTCGTTCAACGCCTCTTGTGTGCAATAGTCGGATCGTGCCGTAGTTGACGACATCTCAGGGTGAAGCTGAGTGTCTACTGACATGGGTTGTGGTAGTCTAGGTGGTGTTGGTGGTGGTGTTCTTTCCTGCGTTGATGTTTGTGTGAGGGAGCGGGACTGGTGTGGAGAGGAAGGGAGAGGAGGGAACTGCCCTGCCCAGCTTACCGTTTGTGCTTTCTTGTGGGAACCGTTTTGCTGGCCAAGATGATGCGTTGTCCCGTCCGTGTGCCAGCCTTGAGATCCCGGCTGGCCAGCGAAACCACTCCGCGATGACAAGTTTCCTCGCTTGGGCCCCGACTTATCCCTGGAATGGCTCCTTCGCCTGGTTGCACTCCCGGACGCACTGCTCTGCTGTGTGGGGCTGGGAGATGGTGACTGGGCCTTCTTGGTGGGAGTAGCTGACCGGGGTGGTTTGCGTCAGTTGACAGGTGGCAAAAACCTCTTTGGGCATGGTTTGGCAGCCGTCGGGTGGTCGCCACCACAGAGCATGCAAGAAGGGAGGCACTCGTGGTTCTTGGGTGATAGTGAATCCCCGCAGACTCGACATTTCGGTGTGTCAGGAGGCTGTGGGCACACATCCTCACGGTGTTCAGTTTTTTTACACTTTCTACAGTGGGGAATAGTCCGTTTGTAGAGGTAGCAGCGGAAAGCCTGTCCTTACGCGTTCACGAAGAAAGGGACTCGCTTGCCACAAAATGTGAGCACCATTGCTCCGGAGTTGCCGAGGCATCTGCATGTAAGGACCTCGTAGCCCGGTACTTCAACTTCTGTCAGGAAGTCGTCTGGTGTGATTTCATGGCCTATTCCGTTGACCACCCCTTTGCACGAATTATCAGGCGCAATACCATAAGAGGTGATGTCGTAGGTTGCTGCGTGCACTGTAATTTTGGTGATTTGTCCAAGTGGCATGGCGATGTGTTCAGATGAGGTGCTTATTGTTAGCACATTTTGATTTTCATCAACTCGAAGCTTGATATCAGGCTTCTCACTGCGTATATTTGCTGCATGAACTACGGCGAGAAGTAATGTCTTGGGGCTAACCTTGCTGAGATTTAATCCACCATGGGGACAGATTGCTAGCTTGTAGTCCTCGGCAGGGAGCGGTGGGAGTTTTGGTAGACGCGTCTTAGGCCGGCTCTGGCGTAGAGCGGGCTCAGACGGCGTGCTGGGCAGCTGTTGAGTCGGTACGGTATGGGGTTGCAGCTGTCGGCGTTTGTTCGCTCTCTTGGTAACAGTTATCCATGGATTTGCGTTGTGCTCATTGCTCACCTGCGTATCAGACTGGTCTGCGTATCCATCATGTTGTCCGTGGAGCGAGAGGGCAATGTGTGCTTCTCGGCGGCTGCGACGCTCCCAGAGACGCTCGCCATCCGCTGTAGAGCGGGGCGGCCTTCTGTCCAAGCCGCGTCTCCGGCTTGTTAGGGTTAGTGAGGTGGACCTCTTCAATAACTTTCGAAAGCGTTAAAACGTTTAAAAGCGCACTCACAGGTTGAAGTCCGGTATAGGCTTGACAGTGGTGATGCTAGGAACAAGTTCCTATTGTTGCAACAGGTCGCCAGGAAGAAATTCTTCTTGAAATTGAACCTGAGCCGGAGCCGATGTGATTCGCGTCCGTCGCATGCTCTCGCTACTCGGCGACCCAACTCAGTAGAAGGGATCTCTCCTGAAAAGTGAGAGTTCTACTGGTGAGGTGTCTCGAAGCAGCGCGTTTCGGCTCAAGCGGGAACTGGTCAAGAGTGAAATGTTTCTGAAGGTGCGTTGATTACAACCTGCAGCTGCTCTGTATACGTGCATACCCACATGTATTTGTACCAACTGGCATGCACTAGACACGCATTAGACGCGCGCCTGGCGTTTCAATAAAAACCGACAAGTGAACTCGCTTCGCAGATCCGCGTCGACATACGTTGACGGAGTTGCACGAAAGCATTCGCGTGAAATGGTTCATAGTTGCACTTCATGGTGCGCTTCATCTCGGAAAGCACGATGTAAGTTTAAGAGAGCGAAACCATTTTCTGTTGTTTACGGCAACGTAGCATTGCTGAAAAACGCAGATGTTGCATTGAACGAGCATGGCGAAACAATCTTGGTCGACTTAACGCACGCCGAAACGCTCCTCCTCTTCAGTTAATGTTCTGGCTACGATTTTATATTTGGTCACGGCGAGAATCCGGCTGGAGCCATATGGCCATGCGTACTTGTTTTGAACCTTTTGCATAATAATAAATAACACCACCAGCCATTTGCAAGATCACGTGCAAGTAATGCACCAATTACAGACGCGGATGGCAGAGAAAAAGAGGAGTAATCGAGAGAGTGAGGAGGACGGCTCGAGAACAATGAGTGACGCTACCTTGTTTCATCTAGGGACCTTATTTTAAGCCCTTCCTTCATGCCACCTCGAGTAGGAGACCACCATGTCAGTCGCCAAACTTATGGTACCGGAATCTTCATGCAAATGGTTACGACGAGAAGCGAGAGGGGTTCACCTGTCATCGCTCCTCTTCCATTCAAACCGAGGGTCACAATGTTTCCACCTCTGACCCTCGGAGGTATCGCGCGGGAAGCCACGGCCAGGTCGCATGATGATTGTGGAGGCGAGAGAGCAGCAACGAAGCAACAGGCAGTCTACCTCCAGCAGCAGGCGAGAGAAGCTGCTCGCAAAAAAGAAACAAAAAAACCCGCTGGTATCTTGAAACGGTCGTGATCAAGTGAAGCTAATAGAAAAATAAAGACTTCGGGTTTTTCTTTTAATCTCGAGGAAATCCCTCAGATATGTTTTTCAAATGTCATGCATCACTCACCCATTCGTTTACAAGAGATGTAGCCGGAGCTGCGCGACTTTTGTAATGCCCATAGGCTTTGACCATCCTAAACTCATCACACGTAGTCATACCCTCAATTTTAGGTACTATGAGCCACGATTTAGTCTTGTCACATTAGGTATATACTTTATAAGTGTCGCCAACAATGCTCAGTTTTACGTTCTTTGCCCTGTGTTCTCTTGCGCCATTAAAATCTACCACCATATTTATTATAATCAAAATAAAAACACTTGAGTAACCTGCACAGAACTCAGAGGCTGTGACATCCCCATTTCAGTGCAACCACAGCCTGAAGTACAATTGTCTGTCGTCATTAATCTTATCTCGGAATATATATCTGTGGTATTGAGGATTCAGCGCTATCGTTGGTGGCTGCGTAAGCTCCTTAGTAAACTCTATCGTTCCCTTAGTGCACAGGTGCTTCGCGGAAAATTATAATAGGGAAGTCTTCCAGACATCTGGGTGTAGTTTTCGCAGTGGCTACATGTTCTTTTTTGCTTGTTTGGTTGTTTGCTGGCTTGTCTATTAATCCTGGTATTTATAGAATGGTCACTGCAGGAATAGTTCAGAAATGAGGCACAGTTTAATAAGAAATATACACACCACATAAAAGTGACCATGATTTCAAGGGCACTGCTTGCTTCACAGATATGCAAAGAATATAGAAAGAAAAGAACACAACAAGCAGAAGTGCACTCCTGGTGAGCAAAGCGTGACGTTAAAGGGACTCTAAAGGCAAATATCAATTTACGTCATAATGAAAGATTAACGTTTTGGAATGTGTAACAGCAATATTATCAACTGCAGTGCTTTAAAATCGAGAAAATTAAGGTAAACGGGTGACACCATATGCGCTACGAGCGGGAAACTTCGGCAACGTTGTAAATGATGTCAAAGCGTTTGGCTACAATAGATCATTTGTAATTAAACCAGCTGTAGCGAAAAATAATGTATTGAAAAAACTTCTGAAAAAGAAGCTTTCGGACATTACAACACGCAATGAAATGCTGTTTGTTCGTTTCTGTTTAATTCACGAAAAAAAGAACCACCTGGTGTTATTATGGGGAATAGCGCGTGTGGTTCAACAGTTTCGTGTTCTTTTCGCCATCTAGCGTGCCCTAGGTTAACCAAGCGACCAGAAGATTCTTCAACGTCTATTGTTGCTGCTGTGGCTCCTACTTCTTTCCCTATGATGCTGCTAATGTCGGTGGCCGCGCAGTAAAGGCATGCGACGTTGAACAAGGAAACTACTCCGCGCCGAGCGACCTTAATAGGCAACAGTATGGAGCTTGTTTAAGAATGCTATAATAGAAGGCGAGGAAGAAACTGAATCGTCCAGCATGTTTCATTCATTGTTTCCTCGCTTTAAATAGCTATACTTAAAGAAGCGAATTCGCATTCATAAAGGTTTGTAAGCATAATCTGCCTGTTTCTGAAACGAGGATTCAGTGACATTCTAAAAAAAGGAGTGCTCGATGGTCTTAAGCTTGTCATAGACTTTAAGCAAAAGTAATTTATATCTTTCCACACTTGTCCGTAAGTGTAATGCAGGAGCCCATTTCGGTATGGAAGTGTCTGTGACGATACTTGTTAAAGATAAACCAAATTTCTAGACGTTGAACTTGATTCCATTCGTATCAATTTATTGCCGTGTGAGGGTCTCACACAGTTTTGGCAATTTCTGCAACGGGAGTAATATAGGTTGTATATGCTAAGCTTTTAGTTTGAGGAGTTTCGCTACGTAGATTGTGTGTGAGACTTCATAGAGCTGTACTGTCTTTCTTGCATATCATATCTATGTGGAAGGTCCAATTAATAACATTTAGGCGTGTACACAGTTCACTGTATGCGCACCGAAATGTTGACAAGATGTCTACCCAACTCACCCAGCTTTCCACACTAGTACTAGATACCCCTTTTAACGCCACATTTATGTACACGTCAAAGAACCCCCAGTGATTGAAAGTTTCCGGAGCCCTGCGTGTGTAGAATCCCTAATAACCATGCCGTTATTTCAACGCGTCACACCCCAAGTGTTATTATTACTGTGAGGAAAGCCGCAGCACGTGACAGTGTCAATCGACACTGCCATGTGAGTGTAAAATCGACGTTTTAATAACGTTTCATCTGGGTGGGGGGGGGGGGCAAGCCTTCGTTAGCATGGATGTACTATCATGTTACCGCCTCTATATACCGGTATGTAGATGTACGCTAAGCGCACTGCACCACAATCAGAATATATGCGCATCAAGAACGAATTGGCGGCGCATGGTGCACAGAACACTCCACGGTGTATCGCAACAGCAATAATAAGTATATGGCATTAGACAAGAAATTTTGTACTCACGCATAAGACATCCGCGCACAATTTCAGCAACTCCGGAGAAATATTACAACATGTGGACGCAAAGCGAGCGCCCAAAAAGTTTTTCCAGAGCCATTCCTTGCCATGTATAGGCATTCTAGGAATTCGCATGACATTCTTACTTCCTCTAAAGTTCGTAATAATAATTATATTTTATCCGCTGGTTGCGAATAAAGTTGCAATCTTCAACGCAAGGCATGCGATCAGATGAATACCACTGCGGCTAAAATCACCGCCAATGGTTTCAGCTTGGAAATTCGTAGTGAAATTTCTTGTGAGACAGATCATGTAATATATATGCTTGAATGCTTCATTTGCAAGTTGCTGTATACCAGTCAAACTAACAATTAATTTTGGTACCGGTTCAATAATCGCAACGTGCACGTGCACTTATATGCTTCGTTAGACAATATCTAGCCACGTTCCCTACCATCGGGCATACCTTCGAATCATTCAGAGCGACGATATTGAAAGTGGGATAAACTTCACAATATAAGCACGAACTGTGCGAGTAATTTTTATTTCACGAGTTGAAAGCGGCTTCTAGGAGCCTAAACTAAAACGCTGGGAAGTTGTCTAGCATGTTTGCATATTATAGCAACCATTCCTAGATTCTCTCACAAAAGTGTTCTTTTTTGTTGTCGTTTTTTGTCTGATTTTGTTCGCAGAGTGCAAATATTTGCTATGTACGTTGGCACGGGCGCCGATAAATCTGATAAGTGCTCTGTCTCAAAGTATCTCATTGCCTAGCTGCGCGGTTTCTTTGTGTCCACCACGTGCCTATAACATCTTTTCGGTGCGCATAGAGTCTGATTGTGGTGCATTGCGCCCTATAGTTTACATCTCCCCACATCCACATGCAGGGTGCTTATCCTAAAATCAAGAAGGGATGAAAAAAATTATACATCAGAACTACCCATCTCTAATTAGCACAGTATGCTTCTGAGTCATGTTGATTGATTGATATGTGGGGTTTAACGTCCCAAAACCACTATATGATTATGAGAGACGCCGTAGTGGAGGGCCCCGGAAATTTCGACCGCCTGGGGTTCTTTAACGTGCACCCAAATCTGAGCACACGGGCCTACAACATTTCCGCCTCCATCGGAAATGCAGCCGCCGCAGCTGGGATTCGAACCCGCGACCTGCGGGTCAGCAGCCGAGTACCTTAGCCACTAGACCACTGCGGCGGGGCTTCTGAGTCATGTAGAGCTTGTCATAATATTTTTGAAGTTCACCAAGCAAAGGAATTAAAAATGCCTAATGAATATTGAATGGTGACTTTGGAGAAAAATCTGCTATCCAAAATTTAAAGAGCTTAAACAGAAATAATAACTTGTTTTTTATTAAAAAACAGTGACAGTGTCGCTGTAGTTTTAATTAAAAGCAAGTTTATAGTTGGCCCATACACAAGTATTTCGAATAATACGGGCACGCCAGTTTTTTTTCTTTATTTTTCATAACCAACCCGTTATCTGAGAGTGGCATTCATTGATAATCTTAAGAAACGAGTGTCTAACCTCGATGTGTAACGGGCGGAAATGTTGTAGGCCCGTGTGCTCAGATTTGTGTGCACGTTAAAGAACCCCAGGTGGTCGAAATTTCCGGAGCCCTCCACTACAGCGTCTCTCATAATCATATGGTGGTTTTGGGACGTTAAACCCCACAAATCAATCAAATCGATGTGTAATGGCCTTTCTCGCGAGCAAAAAAAAAAAAAAAACCAACGGCCCGAATGTGCATGTAATACTGCAAATGTCGTCGAAAGGCGGTAGTCTTGCGTCTGGAGACAGTGAACAAAACGTTTATGTTCTGCGCAAGAAAATTGGTGAATGGTATTCTGGAGGCGCTGCGTTAGAGTGCCTAGAGCGTGTAGCGAAGACGAACGAGCGCATCGAGGCACGTTAGAAACGAGGGCAATCTGGCCGTTATCTTCGAAAACGAAGGCGTGCGCACTCGCGGAGAAAGATGCGCGTCACTCTCGGAGGTGATAAGGTGTAGAACGCAAAACGACAGGCAGGTGCCACCACCGTGTCATCGTAGCGAAGTGTTCGAAACGCTTACCTTTTGAGCATTGCGTTGCACTGTCAGCGCAGCGCGATCAACGCTAGAGTCCTTAGAGTTACTTGTGTGTGCCTCTTCCAGTATACAGGCAGACATAAAAAACATAGACGTGTTGTCATGACGCCTCAGATGTGCGCAATATTTGCTTTTCAATTGACACTCGCACAACTATGAAGGCTAAACTCTGAGTGATATTGGTGGGCGCTGCGGATGGGGTTGGCCGTATCATGCCGTTTGAGGTATCGTTAAGGGCGGACAAATAGACAAAAGTACAGACAGACAGACAGACAGACAGACAAACAGACAGACAGACAGACAGACAGACAGACAGACAGACAGACAAACCAGAACTTTTCCGTCGAAGGACCCCAAGAAAGACTATTGTCTTTAAATGTCCGTGTGACACCGAGATCTTGGCGCGGAGTGAAAGCAAGCTTGACTGAGTGCGTAAGTTTAAGCCACAGCCGCTTCGACGGTGCCAAACTGTAGGTGACAGCCACATTCGACAACTAATTTTTAAAACTCTAGTGGCTAAGGTACTCGGCTGCTGACCCACAGGTTGCGGTTTCGAATCCCGGCTGCGGCGGCTGCGTTTCCGATGGAGGCGGAAATGTTGTAGGCCCGTGTGCTCAGACTTGGGTGCACGTTAAAGAAACCCAGGTGGTCGAAGTTCTCGGAGCCCCCCACTACGGCGTCTCTCATAATCATATGGTAGTTTTGGGATGTTAAACCCCACACGAGTGTGAGCCGTGTGCCAAGAAGCACGTTCATGCTCGCTTTTCCGTTGCATCGACTCGGTCGCGCCGTGCGGGTGTCCAAGCCCGCGGCACTGTCGGTGGACCGGCCGGAACTAGCAACGGAGCCGAGACGGCAAAGCCGCCAGAAGACGGGTCACGCCCGCGTCTTCGGCGCTTTCGCAACTGAATCGCCCGAGGACGACACGGAACACACCTCAATATTGTGGTAAAACGGCACCGTCCGACAACCAGCCTCTAACTCATCAAGCGGATGAGGCTGCAAATTAATTTCACATTCAAAACACAGTAATCATATTACCCTAATCTAGAAAATCTATAGGTATTGACTTGCATTAACCACCGGCTTCTTGGCCAATCCCCCTTAGTGGGTGAGAGCCACAAAAGAAAGGATCAAGCAAGCAAGCAAGGAAGACGTCGATTCGTCGCTGTCTGTTATTTCGCTCGTGGCACTGGTGGGGGTGCGGGGTAAATGTGCCTCGGCTCCAGATTTTCAGCCGATACACCGAGCTACTTGGAGACAGCTACAGCTCCCACGGCAAGAAGCAGTCACCGCCTGCGAGGACTATCTCCCGAATATGGTCCTCTCTCTCAAAACGAGATGGCAACCTCAACTACCAACCAGGCGAGTAAAACCAAGAACGCCTATTCTTTTCTCCCGCATGTTTTTTATGCGCCGCAAACACCACGCTCATTTCATGGAGACATTTGTGAGAATCTTGATGACTGGCTTGACCACTTCTATCAAGTTGCCAACATCAGCGAATGGGATGAAGCTCACAAGCTGCGGAGAGTTTACTTTGCGTTAGAACTTTGCCAAAACGTGGTATGAGAATCACGAGGGTTCCTTTGCGACGTGGCAAGAGTTCAGCCGACAGTTTCGTGATACGTACCGCAGCGCCGAAAGGAAAGAGAGAGCAGAGCAGGCCATCTCGTCTCGGAACCAACGACCTAACGAGAGAGTTTCGATGTTTGTCGAGGACATGCTTCGACTCTTCAAGCGTACCGACCCGGCAATGTCTGAGGAAAAAAAGGCGCGGCATTTAATGCGTGGGGTAAAAAAGCAGCTCGTCGCCGGACTCGTGCGCAATCTACCGGCGACTGTGGCTGAGTTCATAAATGAGGCAACCACAATAGAGCGTACTCTCCAGCATCGGTTGTCACAGTATGAACGCCACAATGTGACCCCTGCTGCATGCTCTATCGGGACTGACAGCGAGAGGCATGCCCTCACAGAGTTCATAAGAAGCGTCGTGCGGGACGAGCTACGTCACCTCCAAGCAGCGGGACCCCAACCACCCGTAATTGTTCTCGCAGACTTAATCCGAAATGAGATCCGACAGGTGGTCACCCCACTCGCACCAACAAGGCCTGAGGCCCCTGTGCTGACTTATGCGGCGGCCCTGCGATCTCCTGCATAACATGCTCCCGATTTCACTATGCGGACAATGGATCAGGCTAGCCATCGATTCCAGGGCACCTCATCGACTGCGTCACCCGCCTCAAGGTTTCCGAATGCACCAACTTATCTTCCGTCTGCATCGCTACAGAACGCCACGAAGGCCAGCGTGTGGCGTACGTCAGATAACCGTCCACTCTGCTACCACTGTGGCGAAGCGGGTCACGTCTACCGCAATTGCCAGTACCGCCAACTTGGTCTCCGTGGCTTTCACCCCGATGCTCGGTGCCCGCGTTACGGTGAGCAAGTCCCCACAGGGGAAACTAGAAACCGCGGCTCCTGGGGGTGAAGCCGCGTCCAAACAAACTGTTAAAGAGCCTCTATTGACACAAAGACCCGACGAAGGCCGTTCTGACTTTCCAGTCGTTTCCGAAAGTCATAAGGCTGTTTCCGCCGACATCACCGTACACGTCGATAATCACGTCGTCACTGCCCTCGTCGACTCCGGCGCCGATTATTTAGTTATGAGCAGCACCCGGGCATCCCAACTGAGGAAGGTAACCACCCCTTGCCAAGGGCCCCCGTTACGCACGGCAGGAGGCCACCTCGTCACGCCGACTGCAATGTGCGCAGCCCGTGTTCGAGTCCGTGCTTTGATGTTCACGGGGTCTTTCCTCGTATTACCTGTGTGCTCCCGTCCACTCATCCTGGGACTGGACTTTCTTCGCGAACACGGCGCAATTATTGACCTACGAGAGTTGCAGGTGTCGTTCGAGGACCCGTTTCATTCTGAACCTAAAAACACCCACGTATCGAAGGCTGCCCTACGTGTATTTTCCGAATCTGTTACTATATGCCTCCCCGCAGCAGCCTCTTTATCAACGTTGAATGTGACCAAGACGTTTTTTGATGCTGTAATTGCAGAAGGAAATTTGTCCCTACTTTTCGCACAACAAATCTCCGTTGCCCGAGGTATTTGTTCAGCCAAGGAGGAAGCAGACTTGCTTGTTCATTTCAGCGAGGAGTATCGCCATTTTACCAAACACACTGCGATCACATACCTTGAGGATATTGCCAACGTCCCTGGTCCCTCAAAATTATCTGCTCTTTCGTCGTGCGACGATTGCGCCATGACATTCGCAAGCACGCTCGACGTAAACCAGGGTCTACCGTCCGCTCAACGGGAACGTCTTTTGAATCTACTCGACTCCTTTCGGGACAGCTTCGCTATGACTTCGAAAGCGAACCAAACACCGTTTGCCAAGCATTGTATCATCACCGAGCCTACTGAGAGACCCATTCGACAGCACGCCTACAGAGTCTCACAAAAAGAACAAGAAGGTATACGCCAACAGGTCCAGCAGATGCTCAAGGACGATGTCATTCAGCCATCGACCAGTCCCTGGGCGTCCCCTGTTGTGTTAGTAAAGAAAAAAAGATGGTACCCTGCGTTTTTGCGTCGACTACCGAAAGTCAAATAAGATCACGAAGAAAGACGTGTATCATTTACCACGAATAGATGACTCACTGGACCGCATTCGCAGCGCTCGTTACTTTTCTTCCATAAATCTACGTAGCGGCTATTGGCAAATTTTTGTTGATGAGCGCGACCTCGAAAAGACCGCCTTCATTACATCTGACGGGCTTTACGAGTTCAAGGTCCTTCATTTTGGCTTATGCTCGGTGCCAGCTACTTTTCATAGAATGATGGAAATGGTTCTTTCTGGGCTAAAATGACAATCGTGTCTTGTCTACCTTGACGATGTGGTCGTCTTCTCGGACACGTTTGAGCAGCACGTCCAGCGCTTACAGGTAGTTCTTCAGGCGATTCGAACAGCTGGACTTTTTCTGAAACCTGAGAAGTGCCACTGCTTTCGAGGAACTGAAGTTTCTTGGTCACGTTGTCAGGCACACCGGTATACACCCAGACGCCGAGAAAACAAAAACTGTTGCCGCATTTCCTGTCCCAACGAACAAGCGCGATCTCCGCCGATTTCTGGGACTGTGCGCATATTACAGACGCTTCGTCAAAGGCTTTTCTAAAATCGCTGAACCGCTACATGAACTTACAAAAGACGACTAACCGTTTGTTTGGGGTCATGATCAGCATCACGCCTTCAACACGCTACGAAACCATCTCCAAGCCCCAACTGTTCTCAGTCACTATAACGACAACGCTGCCACAGAGCTACAAACGGTTGCCAGCAACGTCGGACTTGAAGCTGTATTGGTTCAATGGCAAAATGACGTAGAGTGCGTGATTGCCTGTGCATGTCGAACACTATCATCCGCAGAAAAAAACTACTCTGTACCAGAAAAAGAATGCTTAGCCGTTGTTTGGGCTATAACAAAGTTGCGCCCTTATTTGTATGGTCGACCATTCAGGGTAGTTACCGACCACCATTCTTTATGCTGGCTCACCAATCTCAAAGATTCTTCCGGTCGTCTAGCTCGGTGGAGCCTTCGGCTGCAAGAGTTTGACGTTGCAGTCATTCACAAGTCGGCACGCAAAAACACTCATGCTTACTGTCTCTCACGTGCGCCAATCGGAAGGACGAATGCAGACGTTGAAGAGGACGATACATTCTTTTTCTCTGTATCAGCAACAAACTTGGCTCAACAGCAACGCAACGACTTGGAACTAAGCCCGCTGATTGACTACCTTGAAGGCCGAAAACGCAGTCTTCCTCGAAACTTCACACGTTCGCTGGCCTCGTTCTGCATCAGAGATGGAGTCCTCTATAAGAAAAATTTCGACCATACCCAGGCTACTTACCTATTGGTTGCGCCGACCTCGCTTCGGGACGATATTGTACATGCTTGTCACGACGAACCATCATGCAGACACCTTGGCTATGGGCGTCCATTGGAAAGAATTCGCCACTCATACTTCTGGCCACGCCTCACGAAGACAGTCAAGCAGTACGTCCGCACATGCCGCGACTGTCAACGCCATAAGACTACACCTGCCCGACCAGCAGGACTACTTCAGCCTAACTCCACGCCAAAAACACCATTCTATCAAATTGGCATTGACTTGCTCGGATCGTTTCCCACGTCTTCGTCTAGAAACCGGTGGATTGTGGTTGCCACCGATTATTTAACGCGTGTAGTGGAGCATACGCACCAACGCGTATGCGCCTTCGGAAGTCAAAGAAAAGCCCATGCTGTGATTGCGCGAGAGCCTGTGCCGCCTTTGCCAGACTTGCTGTTCGCCCATTTTCCGTCGCAACCTCGTTGCCGCTCCTCTGTTCCAATAAACATCATCGCATTTGGTGGAGGCTGCTGAGATCCCAAGGCAGACCTGGAGCTCCGCTCTCGCAAGTTGGCCGAAAGACTACCGTACAACATGACTGACGCAGTCGCCAACCAGCCCATCCCAGCACAGCCAGCACCGTCGGCTGCCCCGTCGACCTGCCCCGGTGCTACCCGTCAGCGGGACCCACCGATCTTCAGCGGCAGTGGTGAGCAAGACGTCGAAGACTGGCTCTCCTTGTACGAACGCGTGAGTGCCAGCAACAAATGGGACAATGACTCTAAGCTTGCCTATGTTATCTTTTACTTGGCTGACGTCGCCAAGCTATGGTTCACCAACCGCGAAACCGCCATCGCCAGCTGGTTCACCTTTAAGACCCTCGTGACCGAAGCGTTCGGCCGACCAGAGGTCCGCAAGCTCCGCGCTGACCAGCGTCTGCGCCACCGAGCCCAGCAGCCTGGCGAGACCTTTACTAGCTATATTGAGGATGTGCTCGACCTCTGCAGGCGTGTTAACTCATCCATGCCTGAAGAAGAGAAAATTCGACATATTCTTAAAGGCATCGAGGATGGAGCATTCCAGATGTTGCTCGCGAAAAGCCCGACCACAATAGCAGTCCTCGTAAGCCTGTGCCAGAGCTTCGATGAATTGCGTCGTCAGTGTTCCATCGCCCGACAGAGTGTCCCATCACCAGATTCAATCTCGGCCGTCGCACTCGCAAATGGCAACGTTCACCAAGGAACTCTGTCGAACCAGAATAAAGACTTCATCAGGGAGGAAGTCGCCCGACAGCTCTCCCTGCTGCCGCATAGCGACGCGCCCACGACAAGCCTCCCTTCGAATATGCAGCAGGCCATACGCACTGAAATTTGCAATGCCCTCCCTACAGTTCCGGCCTCTTACCCATGCACTTCGGTGCCATCTGATCTCTCAGCTGCTGGCTACGCACCAACTGCGCCGCCTACACCTCTCAGCTACGCAGCTGTGGTCGTGCGGCCCCCACCGCATCCAGTCGCCTTATCGACTCCACCTCCTCCGGCCTCGCCTCCAGTTTACAGGCCCCCACCTCGCTTTTTCCGTTCATCTAATGAGTGGCGCACCCGAGACAATCGTCCCATCTGCTTCGCGTGTGGCATCGCTGGCCACATTGCACGCTTTTGCCGCCGCCGTCCCACACCTGCGCACGCATACTTCGGAGCTCCTACCTACGCACCGCAGCAGACTACCACGTCTGCATATAAACAGAGGCACTCCGACTCGGATCACCACCCATCGACTGCTCGTTTCTCATCACCTCGTCGCCGATCGCCATCGCCTATGCGTCGTCGACCACCTCCTGAGGAGGGAAACTAATCAGTGCAGTTCCGGAGGCAAGAGCTGCACCTTGTGCGCAATTCCCAAGGCCTCCATTTTCGCCGCAAAATGTTGTTGATGTCGATGTTGAGGGAGTCGCCACATTAGCGTTAATTGATACCGGGGCCGCCGTTTCTGTGATGAACGCAAAATTTTGTAAAAACTGAAGAAAGTGACCACATCTCTCAGTGGCTTGGTGCTGTCCACGGCTAGCGCGCAACGCATTCATCCCTCGGCTGTGTGTACGGCGCGCGTCGTCATCCGAGACGTTTTGTACGTCGTAGTTTTTTGTTTTGCTCTCATGACCTTATCCTGGGTTGGGATTTCTTATCACGTCATGAAGCTATCATCGATTGTTCCCGTGCCGAAGTGTCCCTTGTGCCAACATGTGAATTTACACCACCCGACCGCTCTCCTCTGCTCTGCAAACTCACCGCTGATGACGACATCACCTTGCCTCCAGAAGCTTCGGTCCCTATTAGCCTTTCATGTGTGGCACAACCTGACGGCACGGTGGTGTTTACGCCATCTCCGGTTTTTACTGAACGCAAAGGCATCGTTCTCCCATTTGCTGTTCTTACAATTGCGTCTGGTTTAACCGTAATGCTGGTCACCAACCACTGCAACTACCCCATTGGCTTACTTCGTGGTGAAACGTTAGGATATGTGCAACCTGTCGACCATATCGATGATATTATTCTTCCCGACGAAACGCCATGTCACATTGCTGCAATCACTCATGCGTCTGAGCCATCAAGTTCGTCAGCCTTCGACAATGCTATTGACGCAGACCTTCCCCTCTCGCATCGCCGCCAACTTGTTGCTCTCCTTAACAAGTTTTGTTCTTCTTTCGACTTTCAAGAACCTGCTTTGGGCCGCACCACGACTATCACTCATACTATTGACACCGGCTCACATTCGCCTCTGCGACAGCGTCCTTACCGCGTTTCCGCCGAAGAGCGCCGCGTCATTACGGAGCAAGTAGATGACATGCTTAAACGTGGAGTCATACAGCCTTCTCAAAGCGCTTGGTCATCACCTGTGGTTCTGGTCAAGAAAAAAGATGGCACCGTACGATTTTGCGTGGACTATCGCCGCTTAAACAATATTACGAAAAAAGATGTCTACCCGCTACCACGAATAGACGATGCTCTTGACTGTTTACAAGGCGCCGAGTACTTTACATCTTTGGATCTGCGTTGTGGGTATTGGCAGGTGCCAATGGCTGAATGTGATCGCCCTAAAACAGCCTTTGTAACGCCGGATGGCCTATATGAGTTCAAAGTCATGCCATTTGGGCTCTGCAACGCGCCTGCCACATTTGAGCGCATGATCGACACCATCTTGCGTGCCCACAAGTGGAAAACCTGCTTATGTTACCTGGACGACATCGTAGTCTTTTCATTTGATTTCCCGACCCATCTTGCTCGCCTCCATGAGATTCTGACGTGTCTAACTTCTGCAGGCCTACAACTCAACTCCAAGAAGTGCCACTTCGCAGCACGAAAACTAACCATCTTGGGACATGTCATCACAAGAGACGGTGTTCTTCCGGATCCCGATAAGCTTCGAGCTGTCGCTGACTTTCCGTTGCCTACATCACTGAAAGCCCTAAGAAGTTTCGTCGGTCTCTGCTCCTACTTTCGTCGCTTCGTGCGCAACTTCGCGTCCATCATCGCACCTCTCACGAGTCTGCTTTCCAACAGCAAAGGCATATCTGCATGGTCACCTGCATGTGACGATGCATTTTGCCAGCTGCGCCGCCTGCTGACCTCACCACCTATTCTTCGTCACTTCGACCCTGCTGCGGCCACAGAAATTCACACCGATGCAAGTGGCATCAGTATCGGTGCAGTTTTGGCACAACGGAAAGGCACCCAAGCTGAATACGTAGTCGCCTATGCAAGTCGCGCTCTCAAGAAGGCTGAATTGAATTACTCCGTGACAGAGAAGGAGTGTTTGGCCATAATCTGGGCGTTGACGAAGTTTCGCCCGTACCTTTACGGCCGTCCTTTCGACGTGGTCACAGACCACCACGCTCTATGTTGGCTGTCCACCTTGAAAGACCCGTCCGGACGCCTGGGGCGTTGGGCACTTCGATTGCAAGAATACGACATCCGTGTCGTATATCGTTCCGGTCGCAAACATGCGGATGTCGATGCACTTTCGCGATCGCCATTAACACCAGATGTGGCTTCTTTGTCTCCCCCTTTTACCACCTTGTCACCACTCGACACGACTGACATGCTTTCGGAGCAGCGTAAAGACCCATACCTTGCCTTGTTAGTCGACTACCTTACCGATCCGTCTGCTGTCCCTTCCACGAGAGCGCTACGCCGGCAAGCAGCCCACTTTTCCTTACGAGACAACGTTCTGTACCGCCGCAACTACATGCCTGGTGGTCGGCAGTGGCTCCTTGCTGTCCCAACTCATATGCGCTCTGACATCTGCATGAATTTCCATGCAGATCCCCAAAGTGCTCACGTAGGTGTCCTGAAAACCTACGAAAGGCTGCGCCAACGCTATTACTGGCGAGGAATGTATCGCTTTGTGCAGAAATACGTTCAGTCTTGCACCACTTGCCAACAGAACAAAACACCTCCGCGGCACCTTACTGGCACGTTACAGCCGCTCCCGTGCCCGGCTCGCCCATTCGACCGCGTGGGTATAGACCTATATGGCCCCCTCCCATATAGTAGCTCTGGAAACCGGTGGATTATTGTCGGAGTCGATCATCTGACACGCTACGCTGAGACTGCAGCTCTACCGGCAGCCACCGCCCACGAAGTTGCACTCTTCATTCTCCGCAGCTTCATTCTACGTCATGGTGCTCCGCGGGAATTACTCAGTGATAGGGGTCGAGTGTTCCTGTCGGAGGTCATCCAAGCTATCCTCGCTGAATGCAACATTATCCACCGGAAATCTACCGCATACCATCCACAGACAAATGGTCTTACTGAGCGGTTCAACCGCACACTTGGCGACATGCTGAGGATGTACACCTCCTCCGACCACACTAACTGGGACGCTGTATTGCCCTTTGTTACCTTCGCTTATAACACCGCGACGCAAGCGACTACCGGTTTTTTCCCCGTTCTTTCTATTGTACGGCCGCGAACCTTCCCACCCACTCGACACTATACTACCGTACCGCCCTGATTCATCTGAGTGCTCCCCGCTTTCGGAAGTCGCCAGATACGCTGAAGACTGCCGTCAGTTGGCTCGGTCTCTGACAAGTGAGGCTCAAGGTCTACAAAAGACTCGACACGACGACGCTCACCGCATAGCTCCTACATTTCGTGCTGGCTCCCTTGTGTGGCTTTGGGTGCCCCCGCACGTTCCTGGCCTGTCTTCTAAACTTCTGGCCCGGTACCATGGTCCCTACCGTGTCATTGACGCGACCTCCGCGGTGAATTACATCATCGAGCCATTAACACAATCACCAGATTTGCGCCGTCGAGGACGCGAGACCGTACACGTCGACCGTCTCAAGCCCTATTACGACCCCCTCATTGTGCCTACTCCCTGAGTCGCCAGGATGGCTACCCTTCACCCCGGGGGTATTGTAGTGGAGCATACGCACCAACGCGTATGCGCCTTCGGAAGACAAAGAAAAGCCCATGCTCTGATTGCGCGAGAGCCTGTGCCGCCTTTGCCAGACTTGCTGTTCGCCCATTTTCCGTCGCAACCTCGTTGCCGCTCCTCTGTTCCAATAAACATCATCGCACGCGTTACAGCAAAACAAAGGCCCTGCCCAAAGCTACCGCTGCTGAATTCGCCCAGTCTTGGTCACCAGCATCGTACTTCATCACGGAGTGCCAGCTGTGATAATTACTGATAGTGGTACAGCTTTCACCACAGAGATACTACAAGAAGGGCTGAGACTGAGTGATACAAAACATCGGAAAACCACGGGTTATCACCCCCATACAAACGGACTCACTGAACGGTTAAACAAGACCATTGCAGGTATGCTGTCAATGTATGTGGCCGTTGATCACAAGAACTGGGATGACATACTCCCTTACGTAACTTTTTCTATACAATACAGCTGTCCAAGAGAGTACAGGTTTCACCCCATTTCGCTTAGTTCATGGTCGAGAGGTCACTACAATGCTTGACGCAATGCTCCTTCCCAACTACCTGGGCATGTTCAAAGCGGACGCTGGCTTGTTCGGTAAACGCGTCGAGGAGGCCCGTCAACTCGCCCGACGCCGTATTCAGCGAAGTGAAAAAAAAAACAGCGCGTAACACAGGACAGAGAAGAGACGGACGAAGCGCTGACTTACAACCAAAATTTTATTTCGTACAGGGGTGTATATATAGCACACGAAACTTGAAAAAAAAGGGGAGAGAAGTCGAGTGACATGAAAGAGTAACTTTTGTTATGATTGTATGCCTTCAAAAACTGGCGTCGTCAGTGAGAGCAGCGAAGGGTGTGAACCTTTCAGTGTTCTTTTCAGCAAAGACGCACAAGCCGGAAGTTCCCTTCCGCGTCATTGTCTCGGAACAGGGCACATGGCAGCGCCTGGTGGGAAGGTACCTCCAGCGTTCCCTATCTGTCCTTCCTGTGGAAGACCCTTGCCTCATCAGAAAGCCACAAATAGTATCCGAATTTCTTCAACAAGAGTGCCCTTCAGGAGTGAGCTTCTTTTCTGTGGACGTAAAAGACTTATACTATTCCCTGCCGATGGACCAGGTGTGCGCAGAGGTGAGCGACTGCATAGACCGCTATGGGAACGTCAAATTTCAGGACTCGTGCGGAATTAGCGTCAGAAACTTTTTAGAAATGTTGACCTTTTATTTACGTTCTACATTTATAAAGCATGATGACAAACTTTATATTCAAAAAGAAGGTGTTTGCATAGGTTCCTGTCTCGCCCCGATCCTAAGTGACATTCTTTTAGCCAAATATGACAGATCTCTCATTAATTGCCTGCAACTGACGAGCGCTGTGAAAGTGTTTAGATTTGTTGATGACTTCTTGATTTTGTACCGGTCCAACCACCCTGAAGCTCAGCAACGTGCTGATCAAATTGTTGATGTGTTTCGCGCTTGCTTGGGCTCACTGCAACTAACCACTGAATTCCCCATTGCTAACAAACTCCGGTTCCTTGACATTGAAGTTTTTTTGTCCGACCACGTGTGCTGGCAGTATGCCCCCCGCTCCAAAAAAAGTTTGCTACCCTACAGTTCTGCGCATTCGAAACTTGTAAAGCGAGCGATTGCAAAATCCTGTCTAAAGGCGGCCCTGATGCGATCTTGCCATCACACATTGTGTACTAGTTTTGAGTCACAGGTGCGCAGACTGCGCAAGGCAGGATACCCGGATAACATACTGTGTTCCATAGCTGAAAGTATCTTAAAAGACATCAAACAGCTAACCGAACCGACTAGTGGTCAAGACAAAAGTTCTTTTTCAAGAACAGCAGTCATTCCTTACTTGCATAAGGTGTCACATTGTTTAAAAAAGGTAGCACAAAAAGCTGGAATCAGAGTTGTTTTTTCAGCCAGAAATAAGTTCTCTAGTATGTGCCTTCAGGTGAACAGAGAGGACAGAGGGCCTCGCGTGTGTGATAAAAAACACGCAATCAAGTTTGTTGAATGTTGTTTTTGTGCCATTTATGAAATCCCCCTCTCTTGCGGCCGCTGTTACATCGGGCATTCTGGCCGCTGTATAAATGACCGCCTCAGGGAACACCGCAATCTAATGCGGGGTTCTGTTGGCAGCCACTTAGCTGCGCACAGCTCCATTTGTGGATGCCATGCATTGTTTGAAAAATGCAAGATACTTCGACGCTACAGAGATAAAAGGACACGTGAGATTTATGAGGCATTCTGCATAATCAAGAAAGGCGATATGTGTGTCAGTGCACCTTCGATAACGCTCCTCACCAGGGAATTGGCGTATTTGACAAGCGAATGATTGCGCAATCACAGTTTTTTGTTATACGCATACAATCATAACAAAAGTTACTCTTTCATGTCACTCGACTTCTCTCCCCTTTTTTTTCAAGTTTCGTGTGCTATATATACACCCCTGTACGAAATAAAATTTTGGTTGTAAGTCAGCGCTTCGTCCGTCTCTTCTCTGTCCTGTGTTACGCGCTGTTTTTTTCACTTCGTTGACCATGTACCAACCGGCCCAAATAAGCACTTTAGTGCCGTATTCAGGCTCGCCAAACTGCCGCCGAACGCCGCTACAACCTTACGCATGCACTGAGAAGTTACCTTCCAACCAGGCGATGAAGTTTGGGTGTGGACTCCCATCCAACAGCGTGGTTACTCTGAGAAGTTGCTTCGGCGCTTCTTCGGCCCTTACAAAGTTCTGCACCGACTCAGTGACGTATGAAGTTCTCCCTGAGGGCACCTCAAGACGTTCCCGTCGGTTTCCACAAAGTGATGTGGTGCATGTGTCAAGGCTCAAGCCATATTTCTCGCGTCATCAATTGAACGTGGACTGACTTACCATGCAATGACTATTTTTTTATCAATTTCGTTTCTTTTTGATTGTCTTGTGTCCTAACTCTTTTCTTTATTGAGTACTTCTATGACACAAGCCCCCCCCCCCCTTTTTTTTTTGCCTTACGACGCAGTTGTTGGATTACATGGTAGCATCTTTTCTTTCTCATTTTATTCTCAACGCTCATTTACAGCATGGAGACGATGCTTTTCGAGGAGAGGGAATAATGTCACAGGTAATGGGTATGAGCCATCAACTGTAGCGTGAAATCGCTTGGAAGTGAAGAAAGAAGAGAACTTTGCTTCCTGGTCTGCGGGCGAGCAAGACGTCGATTCGTCGCTGTCTGTTATTTTGTTCATGGCAATATGAAGCGCTGATGCTCGCGAAGATGCTCGCACTGGACAATGATACATAATTCAACTTAGCGCATGACACCTAACCACAATTGACGATAACCCGACGGAACGGTTGTATCAAAGTAGTACATATGTAATGATTATATAATTGGGTAGACAGCACTGCAACCACTATTGACGCTTCACGAAGATTAGCGTCAATTTTAAAACTACTTCCGAGACCTGGCGTAGCTCTGTGCTAAAATACTTCATTCGCACCCAGAATGCTTGGGTTCGATTCCAGCAGACACTCGTCGGGTCGACGCTACCAACGTCATGTATTTCTTTACACCCGCGCGTTAAAATTGACGATGTGTGTTCTCGTCATTCCTGGGAAGAAAACAAGTGTCAATCACCCGTGGCACATACCCACATACCAGCGGCACATACCCGCTCATGGGTATGTGCCACTGTCTGGCGGGAAGTGTTTGACGTCATACGCGACGGGATTGTGACATTATTCATGTCATGACAAGTGCGTCGTATTTTTCAAACCATGTTACCCTCTCATGCTAAGTTTGGTTCTCGCCTAGTAAATGGGGTGACCACGAGAGCACCCAAAGGTAAGCGGCTAGATAGATAGATAGATAGATAGATAGATAGATAGATAGATAGATAGATAGATAGATAGATAGGTACACTCAATGTCGCCGAAGTTCGCTATGAAATGCTTCGCATTTAACCCTTTATTGGCGAGACAATAAATAACTTGCAGAAAACATTTATTTTCTACATGTTTACAATTGTTGCAACAAGACTAGGCATATTTCACAAAAAGAAAAAAAATTCTGCGTATAGTTTCTAAAATACAGCTTTGTTGCCTGTGGGCAACACAAGGCACGAGTCATAAGGTAGGCTTCACAGCGTGCTTCTTACGGGTTAGTGTGGAATTTGTGCATGCACTCCTTTCCTGGAGTAAAACAGAGGTGTACGTTGCACTTCCTGCACATGACTCGCGTGATTACTGTGCAGTTTGGGTATTTACAACAGCCTTTCTTTGCAGAAAACATCGGGAGATGGTCAATAGTGTCGACCCTTATCTCCTTGCATGGAACAGGAGCTGATGGCCCGCACCGCTTCTTCACCTGCAATTTATTCTCGACTTTTGATGGGCGCAATGGTCACTTCCTCGAAGATGTTGATACCTTTCCCTGTTGCCTCAGCATGCAGGCAATATATGCTTTGAATGTTAGCAGGGTCATTTGGTGCTTGCAAGGCACGTTAGCCGCGGTGGCATCTCGGCGGTAGAGGAGCCAGCAGTTGACAACTACTACATCTAATAAATGAAAAAAGAGCCTCCTGTACCACTTTTTTGACTTTACGTGGATGCGGTAGAGTGCCACAAGCATATCCATAAGATCAACACCTCCCATGCATTCATTGTAGATGCCGACAATAGCAGGACGTGGTATGCTCACAGTCGTTCGGGTCTCCTTGTCGAAGCGCTTCACGGCCTGCTCGGGTGAAGCTGAGGCAAACGTGGACAGTAAAGTCACGGGGCGGTTGTCAAACCACTTGACAGCCCTCAGGCTCACCCATTCAAATGTGGTCACCATTTCCACGTAAGAGCCACGCCCTTTCTTCTTCAGATCTTTGTCGGATGGAAGTTTGCATCCTTTTAGGCGAGCCTCGCGTACTGTCCCTACGGAACTGATTCCAACCTTCTTGAGGACTACTTGTAAGTCCACGCCGCAAAACCAGTTGTCAAAATACAAGATGTAGTCTAGACAGCGGGGCACGATACCCGCCATTCGCAGGACGATGTTGCCACTTGCGCCGATGTCGGGAAAATCTTGCCGAGGAAGAATTTTGCCTATGTAAACTTTAAAGTTGTACATTATGCCGCATTCATCGCAGAGAAGGAAAAGCTTATAACCCCATTTTTCGGGCTTGTTGGGCAAATACTGCTTCAATAAGCTGTGGCCTTTGAACGGCACCAGCTGCTCATCAACGCACAGCTTTTGAGACTTTGGTATCTCGCGGCATTTGGCGACTAGGTAGTCGAACAGGGGCCGCACTTTGTAAAGCCTGTCACGTTCGGGGTCATTCTGGTCTGGTGATTCCTTGTTGTCACTAAAATGCAGCGACTGCTTGACTTCTTCCCACCTGTCTCTCGCCATGGTGTCGGCGACTTGACTGACTCGGAACCTCTGCGACCAGTACATGTGTGTTTGAGGCAGCTTCATAAGCGACATAGTGAGCACTGTACCGATGAACTGCTCTGAATCATTGACTGTCATTGAAGCAACTTTGTTCGGATTCTTCTGAGCGCTATACAGGGAGGGCTGCTCACAGATGTGAGACAGGAATGTCACGTCAAAGAAGTTTCTGAAATAGGTGATGGGAGACTCCACCGGGGATGGGTAGGGTGGTACGTCTTTCCACTCAGGCATGGCATTACTCGAGGAGCCTCGGACAGCCTTTCATGTGGGAGAATCCTTCGAAGGCTTGGGGATTTGTTCTAGCGCATTGTCGATACTGGTCGTGCTTGGAGCTCCTGAGACCTCTTCATCCTCACTGTCAGCTGGCGGTGCTGTAAAAATTGCACAGAAAATGGTTGCGGTGTCAACAAAGTGCAAGAAAAAGCCAACAAAATTAAAAATAGTAATTACTCTCGTAAATTTCATCAGTGCTCTCTGTGTTCAGTAAAATGTATTTTATGCTAAAGAAAAAAGTTACGGAAATACTGTTTCGCTAGCTGGCCTAAACAATGACACTGTTTGAAACACACAGAGCCAGCCTGCTGCAAAGCATAAACGGAATGCCAGACTATCAGCGTCCTACGCAGAGCTGCCGAACTTGGGAATGCCTAGAAGCGTCTGCCATGAGAGATGCCGACAGCCTCAAGTGAAAGGGCCGGGCCACACAGCCTTTTTAATACAAGCAACCCCTTCCTTCACCCCCATCCCGCTGCGCTTTATTATGCAAGAGACCGTACTTTATTTGTCAATCGAATGATAGCGTAGTTTAGACTGACACGACAAAATAAATACTTACTTGTCCGGGCTAAAACAGCGTTTTCAGGCTCTTCATCGCTCAATGAATCCAGGTCAGAGTCATCACTGTAGTCAGGGGGCACTTTCGCAGCAAATTTTCCATAAAATGCACCCGGGTCCATTCTTCGAAATTGTTGCTTTGTCTGCGTGTCCTGCGTGAGGTGGTGCAGCGTTAATGGAAGCAGTGCAGGCAGAGGAGCGCGCTACCAGACAAAATTGCACAGCGCAACCTCAGCGGGATGAGAAACACAGCATAGTGCCTGGTGTTGCCTGTAGGCAACAAACACCTCACGCGCCTGTACAGGCCCAAATTAGCAGCGCCGTTTATATAATTTGACAAGGAGGAAAGCGAGGCATTTTTCTAAGCAATTGCAAAAAGCCAGAGAGAGAACAACGAATGCTTACCCGGAAACAGATGTTCGAACGCTGAAGTCGCGTCGTAGAGCGCTCTGCAGAGTTGGTTGGTTGGTTCCTCAACTTCTTGGCGCAACCCACCTAGGGGGATAGGCCATGAATGGGACGGTGCCTTGCTTTTTAAATTAATTCAATTCTTGAAAGAGAGGGTTGGATGCAGATATTTGCGCGCCAAACTTCTTTTTTCTCTTCGTCGATTTCTTAGTTACAAATCAGAGGGAACCACACATCCATGTGGCAGTAACATGGGGAGACTTTGGAGAGAAAAAGAAGCTCGCGAAAGTGAAAGTGAACAAAAAAATATTTTCCGCTATGTTGCCTGTGGGCAACGTTCGTCAATAGAGGGTTAATAAGTGCGTTGTGTGGGAAGCTTATTTTGACGAAAGATTAATCGTCCGTAGCTACATGCCTGTTATCAACAGGTTCTTAGCAACTTTAGAAATAGCTGTACCTAAGGAGGATGAGTTTCTGAGTGAATCAACTGCCGAAGGACTCCGCGTCACTCTAACCAGCATTTTTTCCATCCGGCACTATGTTACGAAAACCTTGGGCTATAAATACTTCATGACGTCTCGCCTCTGCGAAAACGCGCTTAAAATCTTTTTTTTTTTGGAATTCTGAAGCAAATGTCTGGCTCGAATGATCACCCTTCGCCGACACAACTTTTGATCTCTGTGAATTGCCTCAGTTTTTACAGCTTGGCACAGTCACCCTGCAGTGGAAACATACCTTCTGGATTTCTGAGCAGCCTTCTATGTCCACATCCACACTGATTCAATAAAATTGCAGAATAAGCTGGATGAGCTTCTAGATGTGGCGCGCCTCAATGAGGTTCATGAAATGATTGTTGCTTGTGAAGCCCTCCCTGACTATACTGATCTCATTGGACGAAAAAGTGACTCTCGGATCACTTATTACGTCCGTGGCTATGTGGCCCGGAAGATGGTGAAAAAGACAAAGTGCAAAGAAAGTAGCAGGTTGTTGCTTCACTCTGATAATTCTTGCTTGCTTCCAGCAGAATCATGCCTTCTGTACTTGTCTGAGTCCTTAACAGACCTGATGAAAGTTATGGAATATGCATTCACATATTGCTTCAGTTTTAACAAGTTGAAAAGTGACAGCATAACAGACCTTATCTGTTGCCTATCTGTGAATAGGTTAAAAATAGTCCGCTGTGAACACCACAAACTGGAAGTGACAAATCAGATAATTAGATTCCTTACAATGACCAGAATGCATTTTCTCGTTGCTGGACAAGATGCGTTCAATAAAAAAAGAGAAAAAGTGAAGTTCTTGAAGTTGAGACGTATGACATAACTGTCATAGTGTTCACTCAGAAAATAAGGTTTAATTTATTATATTGTGCATTACTGACACTGTGTTGTTTCTTGTGATTTTACTATTGTCTTGTTGAGATTGTAACAAATCCGCCACTAACAACTGTGATGTCACTGTCTGACTGTGTTTCACATATGCAGAAACCATTTTTTTCGTGAACTGGTTTGTGACTGTATGAATGTTTGCCAATCATATCTTAATGTCATGTGTGTATGTATGCCCAATGTATCATCGTATATTTATTGTTCTTATTAGTTGCCTTATTTACTTGCTTTAGCTGAGTTTCGTATCATTTGCAGTTCTCTCCAACCTTATTGCATATGCTGTGTTTATTTTTCATGTTGTTTTTCGCTTTCGTGAAAATAAATGTCTTCTTTGTAAAGGTAGAGATTGCTTACGCAAGTCATAAAAATAACAGTTGCCGATACCTTTACCTGCATTGGGACGTCATGGAGAAGACTGCGGCATCAAAGTGAAAACTGCACGGACTTTGTTTTGGTGTCAAGCTCACAGCAAGTCACTTGATTCTGTATCTTCTAAGCTTCGTAGCTCGTAGACTACGAAGTGAATTGAAAACAGTAGTTTTCAGTGCCAATACTCGCTTTACAGCGCGCCGCCAGAATTGTGATAGGTAGACTTTGTTATAATCCACAGAATAACGTAAAATATTTGCCACAAAATACGACTGATGCACGCGCGGGCGCGAGGAGGGGCAGCTCTAAAGCGACCGCAGCGCTGCTGCATCTGGATGAATTCTCGCTCGCTCTCCGGCGCGCTGATGCTGACACCTCTCGTTCTAGCCACCATACTATATCTTTCCGCATGGCAGACGTGCATGGTTTGACTATACTCCGCCAGATGGCACAGCCTGTCCAATTTAAGCAGGCGAAAACTGAACTTTACAATTACTTGCGCCTTTTCCCCATAGTAACGTTCAGCGCTTCTTTTTTCCATGAATCAAATAGAAACGAACAAGTAGCATTTTATTACGCATCTTGATACAAGGAAGGTTCTTTATTTAGTGCAGGTTGTTCAATTACTAGTAATGAAGTTCAGGCGGTAACTCTCACATAATCGGGATAATTTTGCGAATGTGCTACTTGTGGCGCATATGTTCTTTCGCGTTTACCTTTGATATCTCGGTAAGTATTGCGTTGTTGCTGATGTTGAGACGTTGTTTACATTGAGCTTTCCCTCTGACATAAATTGTTATTTGACTTTAGAGTCCCCTTTAACAGAGAGACGCCTGTGAATGCTGAGCGAGGTGAAAGAGTAATTTTCTGCAGTAGTGAAATGATAAATTTTAAACCAAACAGTAGCAAACAAAAACAAATTTAAAATTAAGAGTTCTAATTACCTCTAATTTGCTGGTACTTTAGTTGTCGAATGCTACATACCCGTTTCTTTTAACGTATTGCGACTCTAACTATTCATTATTAGTACTCTCTGCAGCAGACCTCCAACTCAAATTAAAACTGGCTGTGGCCGCTTGCCAGGCATTCGGTTTATAAGGACATATATTTGTCTCAGAATCGGCGCTAAAACTCTCCAGTCATTCCGTAATCAGGCGTGCTTATTCCTACAACAAGAAAAAACAAGCACACCAAGCCGGCAATCATAATGCAAAATATACACACTAAAAAGATACCAAAAAACGTTAAAGAGAAAGCTTTTAGGTTTGAAATTTATTTTCGCAAATCCTTCATCCAAGGTGACTTGTTGCCAGCAGTCTCTAAATTGAACTATCATTAGTTAATTTTGGAGCTCACATTTTTGCGCGTGACTTCAATGGTTTTTTTTCTGCAAATAAAAGACAAAATGATAGTTAGACTTCAGAAGAGCTCGTCGGTGAGCACTCTGTTCGGTACTTGAGAAAAAATTTGTATGACGCAAAGATGATGGGGACCAACGTGAAACATAAAGTGACAGACATGGGCGTCCGTGTCTGACAGTTCATGTCTTCAATTTGTTCCCATCACAGCTTTTATACATTTTTATTTAGACAGTGCATTTGAAGAAAGGATACGTTGGCGTAGTTACTATTTTCAGGTTGAAAACATCGATAATGTTTCAAGTTTTACACACCAAAGCCGCTATAGTGTGACGCACCTTCTTTTATTTTAATGCGAAAGTACTTCCCTAGTTTTTAGAGAAGGCGGCGCTAAGGGGTGCAGACTACCTCGGTCTTTTCAGGAATGTAGATTTCACCGACAGATGAGAGTTACAGGCTCCGTGAAGGAGCCTCTAGCAGCAATAAAGCCCCTTGATCTAGGTAAAGGGCCTTCAGGCGGCAACAAGCGCAAATTTGATGGCATGTTTCCAGTCGCTCGCACAAGGTTGCCATGGCGGAACGACGCCTTTTTCGGTGCCAGTTCATTTTGTGCTTTTGGCGCTTGGCGAGTGGTTAGAGTAACCGTCCATCCGTATTATCAACGCGATCAGCTGGCCACGAGTGTTGGACGATAATAGCATAGCATAAGGCATCGCAACGCGATAGCACCTCGGCAGCCCCTGTGACAGTGCAATCGCTGCTGTCATCTGTTTTCAAATGCCGCCGAGTTTGCGGCCGCTATTGCCCTTGGGTGATAAGCTTTGATCATTTTGTGAGTGAAGTGGCGTGCGCTACATGGATGTAGTTTCGCTCACCGGGCTCATCGTCTCCGTTGTCGTTTACATCGAGGATTTCACGCGGCCGCGTTCGCCTGAGGGTGCATGAAGGATAGCGAAGGAAAAAAAAGCACCCGTACTGATATTACGCTTTTCGCAAAGCCGCTAACAATTTACCCTCTTTTGTAAGCAAACGGGAATGAAGAAGCTTCAAGTGAAGAACCACAGAAGGGCGCTTTTGCCTGCCGTTGCTAGCATCGTCTGCTCCCGTATGATATCAAATCTGCTGCCATGGTCACTTCGACGCTGAAGGACGCACGTGACAGTGGCGCCTCCTAAAGTATGCACAGCGTCTATAGCACTGGCGGCAATGGTTGCCAAGGGAATCGGGTCGGTGCAGCGTGTTGAGGTGGGCTTGCGTTAACTGGGAAAGGCAGGCGTGGAAGAATATTGTGGTGAACTGCAGGTGCGTAGCTCATTGATTCTTGCTGAGGCTGCTCTGGTTGAAGTTTTCTCAGTACTTGATGAATTTATTGGCGTAAGACGCCAGCAATTCAGCCCTTTTTAAGCCGATAGGATTGGCAAAACTTCCGCCACTCTTTCTGCGCGATTTCTATGATCTCGCGCAGGTGGTCAGACTGCAGTGCATGAGCTTCCGAGTACGTCGACGTAGGAAGGTTGTTTTAGGGGCGAAGCTCCTTATGGCGTGGCTGGTGCATCCCTCGTATTACGTAACCACCAGTGGCACATACCCGAAATAGGTATAACATTTGACCTCCAAGGTGGTGCTGGTGAGAGATTTCTTCTGTGCGTTGTTTAACAATAAAAATAGTGCTCAATGTACATGCCATTGGCTGCTAATGGATAATGAGAGACAGGAGCATTCGGCTTTTAGTCAACGCGCACGCTGTGATCCCCATTAGCAGCCATTGGCATGTACATTGAGCACAATCGGACAAAAAAGGGTCGCTACAATATACTCGCTGGGTGTAACCTCCTTAGTTTTAGAAAGGTTTAGCGAGCGTTGAACCGCAGGGCCATGAATACAATGAACTAGTATATACCATGAATGAATTCGAGGTGGTTAAAGGGGGGAAGCATATACGAAGCGCAAGCCGTAAGAAATTAAAAGCTGAATCCTCCTGTCTCTCATTTCACATTAGCAGCCACTGGCATGTACATTGAGCGCTATCTGACAGGAAAAGGTTGCTACGTTATACTCGCTGGGCGTAACCTCCTTGGTTTTAGATAGGTTTAGCGAGCATTGGGCCACAGTGCCATGAATACAGTGAACTAGTATATACCATGAACTCAAGGTGGTTGAAGGTGGGGAGTATATAGACCCGAAGCGCAAGCCGTAAGAAAGTGTGCGCGTGCCACCTGTCGTTTAGTCCTTGGAATGTCCACAGAATGGCGGTGCTTCTATATGGGGAATATATAATAAAAAGATGCGAGATGGTGGGACTTGGAGTGTTGAATAGATGGACGAACGGACACACAGACAGATGCATGGATGGACGCATGAACGGACGCAGGGGCGGATGCATGAACGAACGCAGGGACGGGCGCACGAAGAGATGCAAGGACGATCACACAGATGGGTGCATGGACGGACGAATGCTTCGCCCCACTCTCCATCATTCACTCCGTGGATATGCTGCAATTTTTTTGTACTACCTGGTACGCAGTTCAAGTGCCTTTTATAATATGATGTCGCTTACGCAAATTACCTACCTCTCTGTCGGGTGCGTGGCGTGTAAATCCGATAAATACTACTTGCTTATCGCAGCAGGAAACATATCTTCATAGACATAGCGGTGTTGTTTTAGTGAAACAGATGAAGGAATTGTTTAGTGTATATCCTGTTCTCGTTGGGAGGTTGCACATGAGTCCCTAAATTGGTTTCAGTCCTTTATTTTTGGATGATGCTCATAAAAGTGTTCAGTATTCCGGTGCGGAGAAATCTCTCATAGTTAGCGGGGGCTTTCGGTTGTCTGACCATATCCTTGTGGAATCTTTAAAGGTGAAATACAGGTTGCGAAGCTTCTCGTTGGCGTCCGAGTTGTTGAAAGTGGTGACTAGGTCGTATGCATCCAGAGTTTTTGCGGATTAAGACATAGTGATCCGCGCAAAGTCGGAGACACTTTGGGCTCATGCATAATGGCCATGTAGACGACACAGCGGACGTCATTTCGGCCACTCTTTTTGTCGTTTTGGTCCTAGCCTTATCGGGTAAGGGTGTGTGTTTTGTTGATTGAACTTACTGCCTGCAGTTAGCTCACTTGTAGGAGTTGGCATTGATCTCTTTTTGACCGTGTTGCCTTCACTCATGGTTGAAGGAGGACATTTGGTACATGTACCGTGAAGCATCTACAACAGATCATTGATGATCTGCATGAGATAGCTCTACGTCATCACACCACAGAGTTCCCTATTATCGACATAGTCGCAGTCTTTACTGCTGACCTGAGTGAAACAGTCTTGAGATACATCCGAACAAGCCACCACCTGACTATTGCCACAAACCAATCACTTGACTGAGCATTGCTGACAGGCTCGCCACGTACGTTGACGTCAGACGCAAGATGTGGGATGCCTCCTTCTGCACGTAACCTTCACATATAACATTGCCGTACAAGAAACGAGCACATGATGCCATACTCGCTCGTACACAGCAGGAACTCTGCAACAATGCTTGATGCTTCACTGCCGAACAACGTCGACGACAAAATTATGCCATCTTCGCAATAGTGGTTGGAAGTCTGAAGGAAGAGCACACCTGGATAGCCTTGCTTGTTTCGCTACTTTCTCTTTTTTTGTGCCGTGCACATTCGCATGGCATGCGGGCACAGCCAGCGTTTTTATGGAGTGAGCCGCTGACCCGTTCATTTCGTCTCCTCAGGGACGCATGCGCAGTGGACGAGCGTGCAAGCGTTATCCAAAGCCCATGCTCGATCGACACTGACTGTTGCCTTGTTGAACGGGCGGCGCACGAATGCGCTGCTCTGTTCACTCTGCTAAAACACGCAGAATAATGCTCAGCTATTACTCGATTACTCTCTCTTTTGTCTTGCCCTCCCCTGCCCCCTCTACTCCTCCACTGGATTCGCTGGAGTGCTTCGCTATTCCTCACTATTATGCTGTGATGCCAACCCAAAAGAATCATCCCTAATTTAACAATATTTATTGTCCGTCAGGGATTACACGCCTTATTGTTGAATCCAGAGGTTTTCGTAAAGGCCTAAAAATGTTACTTTTCGTTGATTACGGGTTCATATGAGCAATCATGCTTATTCAACTAGCAAGGCTAAAGGAAACAACAATCTTGGCCTTTTCCTGTTTTCTTTCCATTTAAAAGAGGTTTGGTGTTCTGCTAACCAGAGAATGCGATATAATTTCCGTAACGCGAGAATATTATATGCCGATTTCTGGAAGAACTGAAACTTGCTCATCGTAAGTGTTTAGCATTCATGTACATACCATCATGAGTGCCCTGAATGATGGCTGCTCTGAGAAAGCAGGATAATTTTTTCCTCGTAGGTCATATCAACATGTGCCAAGTTCGCGCTCACTGCCTGCCTTCGCAATGCTGAGTCTGCTTGTCAAAGAACTGCTGAACGAGAAGACTTACAGAGAAAAAAAAAGCAAAAGTCGGACGGTGCGTGAACTCGTATGGACTTATTATGATAAATACTGCGTTATGAAAAGAGAACTGAAGCCTGTTCGCGTGTTTTCAATCTTTCCGTCATTTCATTTTCATAAGAGCAAAAAAGAAGTGACGAAAATATTAGGCCAAGTGGAACACTGATACAAAGTACAGCGGGAAGGAGTATTTATCAGCCCGTAAATATTGCCCACGTGTATCTACTTCAAATTTTGGAGCGAAACTTAAATGTGGCAAATTACAGACTTTTTTTCACGACCCGACAAAATGCCAGCACAATTAGGAAAGCGCTACTGGCTTGCAGTGGACAAGACCGAATTTCTGCCTTCACTGAAGGTGCCAAGTTAGGTCAACAGACAAAGCTGTCTCTGTAGCATCCACGTCGAAAAGATACGTCAAGTGGATATTACTTAGGACGCTGTTTACTTTTTGAAAGATTCAGAAGACTTAGCTAGTCAAAGAGCGCATTACGTTCATACTTTGTTCAAAGGAATTTAGCCTGAATATTGACATTAAAACGAATATCTAAGTATTTTTCACGTAAGCTAAAGAAATTTCGATAATTAATCAGGAAATAAAATGCTGCGTTAGGTTGTCGTCGCTGCTGGTATGAAAGCGCGAACAGCCGATGTTGCAGTGGAGCCAGTTGCAGCTGTGGTTCAACAAAGTTCAAGAAATTAAATATTACGTCATCTTGCTACACGCCTGCTTATAAGAAGGACTCAATATAATCTATCTATCTATCTATCTATCTATCTATCTATCTATCTATCTATCTATCTATCTATCTATCTATCTATCTATCTATCTATCTATCTATCTATCTATCTATCTATCTATCTATCTATCTATCTATCTATCTATCTATCTATCTATCTATCTATCTATCTATCTATCTATCTATCTATCTATCTATCTATCTATCTATCTATCTATCTATCTATCTATCTATCTATCTATCTGTGAGCTATTGTTGTAGAAAATTGGTGCTGGCATTAGTGGCGTCGTTGGTGAGCGAAAAATTCCAATACTGCTAAGTAATAAAAACCGGTTTGAGTCAGAGCCAAACCGACACATTTTACGGTGCTAGGAAGTACGCTACTACAAAACCACGACATAGTTTCAAACTATTAAGGAATAAGACCTGCGCAAGTGTCATGTCAGTGCGATGGCATAGTGGTGGCAAAGTTACCCGTAAACCTTTAAAAATATGTAATTAACAATGACTACGCATGGTATAGTCGACCTTTGCTCATGTATGCCGACGACTGCTACTTATTACACGCCCATCAGTGCATGCTCTTCACTGCGACAAAACTGACGAATGACGTATAGCTGACGTAATATGAGTGCCAACGCTGCGAAGAAGCATGACCTACTCTATAATACACACCAGTGTAGTCGACGCGCCTCGCAAGCACATGATATGCGTGCCACTACTGAATTTACACATGGACACTGATTCACTTTAAATTTATCGGCTTCAAACTAAAAGTGATATCGGCTTCTTGTTACCTGTTTCGCATGAAATTGATCCTCAAGATGTGCGATATAAGAAAAAGTTGTTAAATTTGTCCTTCGTTCGAGTTTTAGTAGTCGTCAGTTTACTACGTCGTATGCCTCACACACGAAAGCGTGTGCTCTGAGGCTCTCACTGCATATCCTAAAACACATTTCAGACCCTAGAGTTATGAAACTTCTAATGAATGAAAGAATCTTTAGCACTAACATGTTTCGTCTTGGTGTAGCTCGTAGCTCTAAACAATGCTAAGACAGAAAAAACGCACTTAGCGTGCTGGTTTGCCCTTGTATTGTTTTGCACTACGCTCTTTTCTTCAGTAGTTAATAGTACTAAACCACTTCAGTTCTGCTGTGTAATGAAACTGTGAGATTTTTGGCCGAGACGTTTTGTATGTTCAGTCAACACTTGTGCTTGCTGTTGACAACACTCTCCGTTCAAACGTCTAGTTTGAACGGACAGTGTTGAATGGAAAGGACAGTGTTGTTAAAACAAAAAAAAAATGAGAGCAGTTCTCCTCGGTGAATCAGTGGCTATAGGATGCTCGGCTGCTGAGTAGAGAGGTCGCGGGTTCAATACCAGCCACGCTGGTCGCCTTTCGATTGAGAAGGAATGATAGAAGGCCATGTACTGTGCGATATTAGTGCACGTCTAAGAACACCATATGGCCAAAATTTCCGGAGCCATCTACTACGGCATCTTTCATAATAATATTGTGATTTTGACGAATAAAACCCAACATATTTTTAATATTAAAATAAAAGAAAAAATTTACTTTGATAAAAAATTTTAGAAGACAGTCGAGACAAAAAAGCTCCCATTTTTCAGTGAATTTTTCAGTTATTGAGCGTTGTACCTTAACTCCAATCGAAATGGTGATGCACTTACCAGATTGGAGCATGAATGTGCCGACAATTTTGATACATTGTAGTATATATTCCCTGTGCTGTCTTTCCCAGCACAGCATAATATGCAGTGCGGCTTCTTCAAATTCTGCAAAGATGAAATAAATATTGATGAATAAGAGTACACATACACGCTGTGTTAAAACAAAACAAGAAGGGCGTTGAAAATGACATGTATAAATATACAAAACAAATAAACACTCACATAAAACAGGAATATATCACAGTACAACCCATTTGGTTTGTGACTGTGATGCAACAATCGAACACAATGGTTACCTCTCGGTAGTATTTTTCACTTCGCTTATGC
Source organism: Rhipicephalus annulatus (assembly GCA_013436015.1). Classification (NCBI taxonomy): domain Eukaryota; kingdom Metazoa; phylum Arthropoda; class Arachnida; order Ixodida; family Ixodidae; genus Rhipicephalus; species Rhipicephalus annulatus. Next base: position 497,023 of record WOVY01002418.1, read on the forward strand.
GTTCTTTAAATAAAACTTCGCCGTCTGGACGCAATAGGAGGTTTCTTAGGAAGAAATTGCCAGTTTAATCTGATCTATTGGAATGTAAATTGATCTTTGTTATTTCGCAAGTTCCAACAATAACTATCTATAGACTTATGTGCTTGACTAACAAAGCTCAGCCTCGCAAATACTACAGTTTATACATAAATATATTAAAGTTATTGCAAAGTAGCGCTCGTCGTTTTTAATGTTGTGCCAGGTGCATTTTTGTATTACATTTCAAATGCGGAGTCATGGACACACCCCGAAAAAAAAGAAAAATAGCATTACGAACCCTAATAAAAAGGTTCGGAGTCCTCCGGGGATGACACCGCCTGAACGAGCCGTCAACAACAAAGGTGAACTCACGTCGACAAACCAAATTGTCAGTAACAGGCACTCCACTGGAGACGGGAAGGGGGAAGGAATGAGTTCAGGGTAAGCCCGTGAAAATTGTTAAAGTATCGAAACTGTCCTTCACTACAATTTTGGTTCCTCCTCTCTTTCCATCTCTCCGGCACTCCATCTTCGACCATGGCGCCGCCTGCACTCTCCATATAGTTGCAGATAATATTTGCAGATGACAGAACTCTTGGCGGTGCGTTACAAACCTTTGCGCTTGCAATGCTACTACGAGTACTCTCAGTTATGGTACTCTTGTGGTTTCAACAAATTTATGAATTCCGCTTCGTTCTTGTTTTCATAACTCATGAGTCATAAATCTTGTGAATTCTGACTGCACTCAATACGCCATTGTTTTTTCTGCGAGTGTGAAGTGCCCAGTACTGATTTGCAAAGTAATATGTGTACTTTCTTGATATATCTTGTGTCTGAAGACAGTGATGAATTACGGCTGAGCATATCACAGTTAGTGGGAAGCAGTAACCATACAGACTACGCGTTCAGCATCGTATGATGGCTGATTGCTATTTTGCCTTCTGCCACGCTATATTGCATAAGTTAAGTCAATTTCCTGCCCCACATGGCATCTCTGTAAGAACATTACGCAAATGGTTTTTCAAGTTAGTTTTTTCATATAAGTACTACGAGATCGGTGTCGCTCATGGTAAGCTGCAGCGAACCTTAAACTTACGCTTGCGCTAGTAGCGTTTATTGTTGAAAGACTCAAATAAAGAATGCAGAAAACATAGCTCTTTTTTCGGCCTCACGTGGCAGGTAAAAAATCAATGCCTGTATCTATTGTGTAGTCGAGATTTCTTTCTCAACGTGAGGAGTCCACTCATGCTATGTTTTAATTTTGATTTGTTGTCTTAGTTTGTGTATGTCGTAATCTTTCTATGTGACATGCGTTCTGCGTCATTTGATGTTTGTTGGCTCGTGGTGTGATTGCAGCTGTGGTGATTTTTAGTTCACGTACCACATCGTACAACTCTCAGAAATCATCCCTGCCAGCATGTAAAGTCAGTGTGAAGAAGAAAACGCATCTTTGGCAAGCAGCATCGCCAACGCTTGAATACTGGGCTCTTGGCTCGTTTCGCTCGCATCGTGCTGATCGTCGCCGGAACCTGCCTGAACGCTGCTCTGTTCCGTTTGTGTTTTAATCGTAGGGCGAACATCGCAACACACGTCTATAAGCCCCTTTTCAATTGATAGAGGGTGCTGCTATTCCCCGTCGCCTGAACCTGGGTGCTGCCAATCGCCGTCACCTGAACCTTGAGTGGAGCAACTGAAGAACGCTACGTCCCACCATGGCAACCAAGAACGTGCAACCTGGCTCTTTCACTCCATCCTCAAGCACCCCCGGCGTTCTTCGCCTGCGAGAGCCCAAGGTCTTTTGCAGTGCTGATGAGACCGACGTCGAAGACTGCTTTACCCACTACAAACTGGTGAGCGCTAACAAGTGAGATGACACGGACAAGTTGACTCACGTACGTCATCTTTTACCTCGCTGACGTTGCCGAAATGTGGTATAACAACCACAAAAATGACGTTCCGATATAATCCGTCTTCAAGACGTTGTTTTCTGACGTTTTGGCCGACCCACTGCCCGCAAGTTCTGTGCAGAACAATGCCTACGGACTCGCGCACAGAAGCCTTTCGAATCATTCACCGGTTACATCGAATACATTGTTGATGTTCTTAACAAATCAGTGTCTTTGATCTACAATGTTGATTGAATACATAGTCAAACACCGCCGTGCCCGAGTCTGAAAAGATTCAGAGCATCCTCAAAGGAATCATTGAGGGTGAATTTCAGATGCCCCTGGCTTGTAATCCTGCCACGGTGGCGGAACTTGTCACTTTATGTCAAAGTTTTGACGAGTTGAAGAAGAAGCGCGCCCTGACTCAGCCATTTTTCCCGCATGCCGACTCGCTCTCCAGTCCTACTTCTGTTTCCGAGCACTTACCGACGCTGCAAGAGATTAAAGACATTGTGCAGGAAGTATCTCGGCCACTGTCCTTGATTACCTTCACGCAGCAGCCACCGTCCTCTCGTCTGCCCCCACCGCTCCGCAATGTTCCGAAGAGGTAGCTCAGGCTATTCCCTTCACTCCCCACCAGCAGCCTGTGGCCACGCCTGTTCCCCATGCTCCTGCTATGCAGCCCGTAGCCGCGCATCTTACGTATGCCAAGGTGGTACGCAAACCCAAACAGCAGCATTTTCCACATTTGCATTCTCTTGCTCTCCACTCCGCCCCTCTTTCGACACCTTGGGCCGCACCGCGAGTCAGCAATTCTTGGCGCACTCTTGACAATAACCCGATTTAATACACCTGCGGTACTTCAGGGCACATCGCCCGATATTGTCGTCGTCGCTTCCAACCACTACACAACGCTACCAGGCCGTTCCCGTATGACCCACAGTCTATGCACCCACCTGCCCCCTATCCCTATTCGCAGTATGGCTACACTCAGCTTCCCGAGTCTCAATCACCCCAGTCGCCATCGCAGTCTCTCTCTCTCTCCCCGCTCCCCATTTCCTCGAAGGCCATGACTTTCCCCAATGCGTCGGCGACCCGCTTTCTCCCACCGAAAAAACTAAACGCCGCAGTTCCAGAAGCAAGAACTTTGCCGTCGTCGAAATGCCCATATCCTCGCACCTCACCTTCTGACATCGTCTCCATATCTGTCGATGGTGTTTCTACATTGGCCTTCGTCAGCACCGGTGCTGCCGTTCCTGTTATAGCCGCCCAGCTCTTTCGCTCCCTACGCAAAGTAACCACGCCGCTTTTAAGTGTGAATACACTTTATAAGCGACCCCAAACCATCCACCGCCGTCGGCGGCGTCCGCAGTGTTCTCTCTATCTTTAAAAGAAAGAGGACTTGGCGGGCCGCAGCGCGACGCTCTACCGAATAAGCTACGGACGCGACGCTGATATCGGTGTCAGTAACGCGCCTTATACCCCCTCCCCCTTCGCTCGCTCCTCCGCTCTCCTCGCTCGCTGCAGCTGCGCGTGCACCCCTCTCTCTCGCGCGCCCGCCTTCTCTCTCAGTCTCCCGTCGAGAGCGGGTCGTGAGGGGGAGTAAAGTTAAAATCTGTTGTCATTCACCAGTGAGTTAACGTAAACTACCCCGTGTGATCAAATTGCTATTCCCAGGAACCATTATACCAAAAAGGCACCATAGTGTGATTAATAAATCTAATAGTGCGAATTAATAAATACCCCTCATAGCATGACCCCGTGTATTCGCACTTAACCATGTTCACCCTCGGGGAAATGCTTGGGGGTTTTTGTTTGGCTTATCGCTCGCATGGCTAGCGCGCAGCCAGTTCGACCTCTCGGCGCCTGTACTGCCGGCATATTCAGCCAAGGCTCTAAGTACATCGTCAAATTGGTCGTCCTTTCGGTATGCTCGTATGACGTCATCCTCGGGGGGGACTTTCTGTCACATCAAATGCCGTCATCAATAGCGCCCGTGCTGAAGCTCAATTTTCATAACTGTGTGTCGTACTTTTGCACGAAACTTTTGATCGGTCACCAAAAATCGTCATGCGCGAGGACATCGAAATTCTGCCAGCCTATGTTACCATTGTCCCTGTTTGCGGCGATAACCATAACAATGCTACGGTATTGTTTACACATTCCGGCATATTCATGAGCCGCACAGTTGTTTTTCTGCCTTTCGCTACACTTGACGTCACTGCTGGCCGAAGCAATATGTTCGTGCACAACCCTCTTTCCACACTGCTTACGCTACTTGCCGGCGAATGTCTCGGACAAGTGTAGCACCTTGATTCCTCTTTCTTTCATAGCACGTCACATGAATCGTGCAGTGGTGCCTCGGCCGAACTTTATGCCCTTTTTCCGTTGGAATGCTCATCGAGTGATATTTTCTCGAGGTGCATCGGTGACAACTAATGCGCTCAAGAACGCGCCGAGCTTCTTAGCATCCTCTAGCACTTCGCTATTTCATTTGATATTTCTCAGCCGCAATTGGCTCAGCCGCACTTCGGTCATGCACCACTACATTGACGACGGTTCACACCAGCCGTTGCGTGAAAGACCGTACCATGTCTCTGCTGCGGAACATCACTTTCTCAACGACCAGGTCGAAGAGATTCTACGCCGTCGCGTTATTTAACCATGACACAGTCCTTGGACATCTACAGTCGTTATAGTTTGAAATAACGATGATTTGATTTGATTTTGCGTCGACTACCATCGATTTAAATGTATTTTCGAAACGCTTGTGTATCTTACCGTTTGTGTGGCGTGTCTTATTTGAATACAGAGGAAACCCACAGCAGACGTTATAGGCTGGAAATTTGTTGGCACCGCCTCTTTAGGTTGACAAAAAAAAAAACAGGCACTCAGCGTCAGTATTTGAAAGCAGTAGCGACAAATTTTTCGGTGTCTCGTGTGCCAAGTGTGGAACCGGGCGTGCACGAGAAATGTTTCTACACGGTTCCGCTGCGTGTCAGAGTGCCAAACACGATGTATGATTGGACGCACTACCAGCTTTTTCTAGCTGTAGTATTTCCAAGCCTATAGATCAACTGAACAATATTAAAAAAACGCTGCGGTAGCTTGAGTAATCCTTCACGACTTCTCGCGCTATCTTTGTCATGTGGAGTGATGGCATGCTGCCTCCAAAGGCCGAAACAAGCATTTGAAAACTGTTGCTGAAGCTGTACTACCATTTGCCTCGAGGAATCGAAGCGGCACTCTCTCAAGACCACTTGACGTTCGACAGGGTTCATGAAACCTGTTTGAAGACTTCACCTATGTCCAGCACCTCTGGTATCAAGAACATGAACATGGTTTTTAGGTTCAATGACAGCAGCATTGTGTTATGCCTCAAGATATATGGGCAAAACATTCGCCTCATAACTTCCACATACGTACAAGTTTTCAAATTCCTGAAAGACAGGCAATAAAACGGCTGCATGCATGTGCCTGAAACATTTCGTTTACTCACCTGACGTTTTCCAGAATAAAAAAAGCACAAAGTAGGCATAATTTCTCTAGTCCTCCCTATACATCTCTCACATAATGAGCACGTTTTAAGCACGTTCTTATTATTTCTAAAAAAATGTTTGAGTGCTTGATATCGTTACATTTTTTTCTACGCAGTATGTGATAGGGGACCATATTGTTTGTCATAACGATAAAAGCTTCGGAAGCAGGTGTGCCCTTTCATCCACCCCTGACGAGATGACGCAAATTTCATTATCACTACCTTGCCGGCAGCTGCTCTAGGAAAAAAGGCTGTACGTTTCTCTCACTAACGCTCGACCAAGGACGACACCGCCATCATTGACTTAAACGCCACACTGTTCCCTCTTGAACAAGCTCATTTTAGAAAAATTGATTCTTTAGTCTCAGTTCTGCCGTTTTGGGGACAGCAATTCAATCAGACAATGGGAGACCTGGCTTGCTAGCAACTATCGGGAGAGCCAGCTGGCTCAGCTCGCGCAAGCCCAGCGAGCCTCAAAAGCTGGTGGTGCCTTGGAATGAGAACACCAGCCCCTTCACTTGAAAGATTTTAGCCAATCAAAATGTTTTTTGACAACTTCCCGAAGATGAAGAAAATGAAAAATGGGCATTAACACAATTTGTATAGAATTTTGAGATAGTTTTTGAGCCAGGGAATGCTTGTCTATTCTTCCATACGGTGCCGTGAAGTGTTCGTGGTGTTTCTTCAGGCCGCTTGACTAAATCAAGCAGGGGGATGGCACTGTTGCTTTCGTCTGTATTCAAAAACTGCACAACGATGCACAGTAGCTTTGTCATGGGTACATTCATTGAATAATCTTTGAAAGAATGACTGTAGCCTCCCGTTGCTTGTCTATGCTCACCATCAAGTATGGCAAAAGAATGTTTGTATTTTGGGGTATGCAATCGATCGTGTCCAGATTAAAATTCCTGTTTTTGGAATACAAAATCCCACCAAGCCCACCTACACCATTTAAAGAAGTGTGCATGGCTGTTTATACAACAATCCTCTACTCTCGGCGAGCCTCTCCATAAATTGTTTGACTAAACTGAAGATGATGGAAGCTGCGACAGATCTTGCGGCGAACTTCCGATCATTTGCGTGTTGCGATGCTCCTTGGTTTCGGCGTTCTTTAGGAGGTCACAAATGGTGGGTTGAATTTTCAATTATCAGAAACTGAAACTAGCTTCCCCCCCCCCCCCCTAAAAAGTGTTGTAATAAAAAAGCTTATTTAACGACTTCTCACATATATAAGTGCTTCATGCATAGTTTTAGGGTGCGAACAGTGTAGATCGCCAAAATTTTGTATGCTGTCGTATGCGTTCTCTTGGCAGATGGCAGTCTCTTCACGCCGCGTGGATGCTAAATATACACAAAGCTCTCTGGCTGAGCAGCAAATGTTTTATAGCACCAGCACAATGCTTTTCGGCTCTTCTTATTCAAAAGCGTTGCCGCTATTTCGTAAACGTGGCTACGTCTTTGTGCACTTCAGGCTTTAGAAAAAATTACCTAGTAGGTCTCCCTCCCCAAGTAAGGTGAGCTAGTACGCAGGGCTGGCAGTATCTGCGAAAGAAGTGCATTGCGGTAGTATTTCAAATATACTTTTTAATGTCTGTATTGCTCCATCAAGATACATTTAAAAATGTATTTTTTCGCAGTAGTGAAATACTTTTGCGATGTATCTCCCGTATCGCGATATTATCCAGGACATAGCCACACAGCGTTGGTCTAGTGGCAAAGGTGCTCGGCTGCTGACCCACAGGTCGCGGGATTGAATGCCGGCTGCGGTGGCTGCATTTCCGATGGAGGCGGCAATGTTGTAGGCCGGTGTGCTCAGATTTGGGAGCACGTTTAAGAACCCCAGGAGGTCGAAATCTCTGGAGCCCTCCACTGCGGCGTCTCTCATAATCGTATTGTGGCTTTGGGAGGTCAAACCATACACATCAATCGATCAATATCCAGGACATGGGATCTCGTTACTCTATTTTTCTTTCGAAAATGAGCTTAGACGTGTTTACAATGGGATTTTTTTTGTTGTGACCTTGGCAGTCCGCAGTGAGATATGCACCCACCATTTCTACATTTCTGCCGAGGGCGAAAGTGACTCCTACTTTCTTTAAAGCGAGCTAGTTGCTTCGCTACCCTCATGCCATTGTGCACCTTCACGCGGAGCTGGAATGTGTTTGAATGATCGCTTGCTTGAGCTTGCCAATCATGTTATGTTGCCATTTGAATTTCAGCAGTGATGTTTTCATTGTGAGGAGCATTGTATACTGGACAATGGGCGTCAAGCAACAGCGTCATTTTTTAAATGTGTTCCCTCAAGCCAATGAAACGAGCAGTGCTTTTTTTCTCTTTTTTCCCTTATTTTTTTTTGCGGAGCCCCCTTTGAAAAAACGGAGCTTATCGCGGAAGCCTTAAACCACCCAAAAATTGGGTTTGTTGTGCCGTGTGGCATCAACGATACTTCCTTCTCCAAAGTATTACTGGAAGATGCCAGCGTGGCCACGCTGCCATTGGAAGTAGGTCTTTTTGCGTTTCCTTTCGAATTCCCTATTTTCTTCGTTCTTTCTTCTACTTTTTTGTATGTTTCTAAAAAAAACACTAAACATTCAACTTGAAGTAAGTACTCGCCTTTATTGTTTGTCTGTTCTCCTCCTGCTTTGCGCATGGCCACTTTAGCAAAACTGGAAAGCAACTAGCCTGAACCACTAGTCTACTAAGTAGAAGGTCGTTGAAGTGAGCGCCGCCATTACAGAAGCAGCAAGAAATTCAGGAGCCTTACTTTCTTTTTTTAGTCAAAGACACATACTGACCACTGCGTATAAAAGCATACATTTCCTCAATTCGTTTGTTTATGGTTCTTGCGCTTTGCTTGAACTATGCTACTTTTAGCATAGCTAACAAAGTGGCCGTCAAGTATCTGGATTTCAGTGTACAATGAGTGTGACTATTTGTCTCCCACAGAATAGTTTTTTTTGCAAATGTGTGCAGTGTAAGCCTCCTTTGTATTGCCTTAATGGCACTCAAAGTACAGTGATGAAATAATGAATGAATTTAATTGGATAATTCAGTGCGCTGCGCCTAATAAGTATTGTGCTGCACGTAACAAACGTCTGTATGGAGTACGAGTATCCTCGACAAAAGGAAAAGCATTTCAGTATCTGTATTGCTGTATCTGTATTCCGGAAAACTGTTTTTGTCTTTTCGGTAAAGTATCTGAGTATCTTTATTTTATGTTTCCAAAACGTGTATTTTAACATCTGTATTCCGGAATACTTTTTCTAGTATCTCTGCCGGGCCCTCCTAATACGTCACTGTGCTTAGGTAGGGAGATGCCAACGAACAAAATGTTTAAAGATGTACCTTGTGTTCATTCCATAGTGCGCAGCGTTCCTCATGTGGGCATGCGTGACACAAATAATAACATTGGTGTTTCCTACCCCTACGCGACTTATCAAGCTTTGCAATCACGCCACGCGTATACATGCCAGCCCACTTGTACGAGGGAGGAACCTCGCATGCTCACGCGCATTATACAGCACGAAAGGAAGGAATGAAATAAATGTGTCATGCTCAGAGCTGCTTGTTACAACACACCCAATTATTTTTCGAGAATTGCGACTGAATGCGCCAAAAAGAAGTTCAACGTAGCCAAAATATAGCCTAGTCACCAACCTGAAATTTCACCGACAGAGAACCTCATAAACAGGACCATTTGGAGAACTGTAGCTACAGACGACAAACCTTTGTTCATTGCACCTTTCTTAGCCTAATTGTCTTTTGCTTTCAGTAGGTCGTGTCGCTGTGGCTGACAAAACAAACAGCTCACGATTCATTCCTTCTTGTAAATTATATGCTGGATCTCTTAGTTTATTAAGAAGTTGTTAACTTTTTCGAAATTTCTGTCTGGCTTGAAAAGAAAGAGAGAGAAAAAATATTGTTCTTCTACTTTATGGTTCTGCATATCAACAACCTTGATATTTATGTTTGAAAAACTCTATGCGTAATGCCACTTTTCTTTATTTTGCTCCTTTGATTTGCTAATAAAATGGCATGACTATTTGATTGAGTCATGATTTTCTAACTCCTCTCCAAATTGACCCAACGGCAACATTGTGCGGTGTCAGTGGTCGACGGTGAAAAAAGAAAACCCCTGTCCGTACTGTCACTTCTGAAAAGTGTAAATATTATTAGACACTTACAAGTCCAATCCATGTGCGATTCGGGTGTGTCACTGTATTGACTTCTTCACAAAAAGCGCCAAATGGAGGTTGAGAAGTATTTCCAAAGCTTGTGCCTGTTACTCTTGTACAAGGAGACGGTAGATTGTCTCCCCTGACGACTGCAAAAAGATAGCACCTTAATAAATGCAGGACTGTTTCACACAGAACTGTATGAAACAGTGCTTCAGTGAAAATTGGCATTCGTATTTGCTATGGGCATTGGACGCGAACTACAAGAACACTAATTTACTTAGATAAAAGTGCAATACCATGCAGCCCTAGTGGTCAACATTATTCCAGTCCCCTACTAAGGCATGCCTCAAAACTCTCTGCAGACAAGCACCACCTGAGAAATTGTTTAAATAATTTTTTGCTAGATAACACACAAAGAGCAGATTTAAAAATTTTGTTACATAACATATTTTTTCCCTCTTACCAGCGCAATGTTGTGCCTGACTTGAATATTCGAATGATCTCTTCCTTGTTTTTTTTACATTTTACTCCTCTAGCCTGTGTTGCCTGTCGCAATTTAAAAGCAAGTGTCAACAACGTAATGTTTTCAACTCGGTCACACTGCACATGTGAGGCATGAGGGGGCAGAAAACAGTGGCTGTAATCGAGATGGGGTGTCGAGAAGGTAGACCAATTCACTACCTAAGCAATGCTTGCATGTGTCTAGAAACTTTATTATTAGGACGAGCACTCCGGCCGAAATGTTTCAGGGTTTATTATGCTTTAGAATCTCGCGTAGTACTGTGAAGTAAGCGAGAAGCAATGAAACGGGCAACTTGAAGCGGAGAAATGACGACACAATCACATGAAGCAGTGAACTATGGTTTTATTTGAAGTATATCAATAATGAGAAATTACGAACAAAGGTGCACGTAAACGTAATTTGATGCCGACGCAAGTGGAAACAACTGAAGTTCCCCTCCAATGCTCTACCAGCTTCGGTACGGTGGTGACTTTTTTACTGTCATAATTTTTGTAGTTTGTGAACATTCATTTCATTTTATTACAGGAGGACTATAAGTGACCCCCCCCCCTCCCCCAAGGCTACTAGTGCGAAAAACACTGGGCGATGCAAATTATTTCAATTGAATAACTGCCCCTAAATTATTATAATATGGTGTTTAATATGTCTTGCAAAAATAACTGTACGAATTGTTCTCATTTGTATCACGTTACTTTTGGACCAATAAAGTTCACACAGAAATCAGAAAAACATACGTCGTTTTTGCTGCACTCTATGACAAAGAGTATGAGAGAGAGAATATTCACTGGGCTCTCTTTTAGCATGTCTTGGCCACGTATTTGAACTATCTTGAAGACTCTTGAACTTTGTTATGGGATAATAATACAATCGTTAATATCCTTGGGGCCCAAAAAGGGTTCACAGGTTTCTTTCTAGAGAGTCATATACGTTACAATTCACGAGTCACCGAAATGAGTAGCCCACCACTAATTTTTTTGAAGTGCAAATAGAATCACTTTAAGGTACAATCAGCGCAGGGTTAGTAAATAATCTGCAATAGATCAAACATTAAGAACATGTAAAATGGAGCCCAAGCAGGTACCACTTACAACAGAACATGATGCGTATCAGGTTCTCATGGCAAAAGGAATGTGTCGGAACAACTGTATGAAACATTCACTGTTTCTGCAGGATGTTTTAAAACAAACGACTGGTTTGGATGCTGGGCAAGGTAAATAAATATTTGTGAATAGATCTGAATAAAGCGAACAAAAGTTTTAATTACATAGCCTTAAGGTGAATCCCGGACGTTAATGAAGATTCTCCTACATTCAGTTAGGGCCACTGGAATATCCAATGTGTGGTTATGGGGATGCTCAAGATTTTGCTGAATAGGCTAATTGCTCTTTAATTATTTCTGTTCTACCAATACAGGAGCAAACTTCTAAGATGTCTTATAATAGTTGCATATAAATAAAATACGTACATGCATTGGCTGCCAGAAACGCTAGGCAAGTCCAAGCAGCCGTCATTTCGTGCATGTTTTTCTACTACCAACGCCTACTTCATCCAAAGGGTCCACACTATATTATGTATACTTTGGTTGGCTCATTTAGGAACCAGGTAAATGATATTCAGTGGTTTTAATACCTAGCTCGTAGGCTGGTAAATTGAAAAAAATAACGTGAGCACCTCACATATGCAGGCTCATCAACCTGATAATTTTCACTACCGTCATAAAGGGCATTAAAGATTAGGGCAAGTGCCAATTGACAGTGAATCTGGGTTTATTGTCATCCCCCGCATTGGCACTTGCTCGGCCAATGGTCGGACGGTGACATTTATTGTTTTCAACCCCGGTCACTGCGAAGGGACACTGAAATGACAGTACGAAACGCTATTTTTTTATTTTTCAAGAACACATGTCGTACAGACTCTGTAATTAGCAGCAGTTCGTGTTGACTGTACGGTACGTCCTCGCGAAATATTTGCTGTTTCAAAAACTGCTTGAATAAACCACCATTTCTTTGTTTATAAAAATGTCTCATTTTCTTCTTTTAATGAAAGAGGCACAGAAGCAAAAAAAGGAAGAAAGGTTAATGAGAAGCGCACCCAGTTTATAGGTAAAGGAAGAGTGTCACTTCATAGAAGCAATAAACTTTCAGTGTTTTCCATTGTACTGTATTCAATCAAATGGTAACAAAAGGACACTGTTCTATATAGTTTAGTTCATACGACGCCTACAGTTTTTGGGGTGAAATAGAGTGGACACTTTGACTTTTAACTTTGGATCCTGGTCTTTACGGTATCAGCTTTTATCACATTGCACTAACCAAGACAGTCTAGCAACTGTGGTATAGTGCAGCTAAGCAGGAGAAGCAGGACCAATATCTATTAGGTGGAGGAATATAAATAGCGTCTGAATGCGAAAACACCGTGCAGTTGCATTTAACAAGTTAACGACCCCGACGAAGTCAAAATATTGTGAAGTAACACTGTTGTGTTGCACTGGCAAGTCTTCAGCAAACTAAATAAATCTCCAGTTTTAATATTGAATTTGTCATATTTCAATGTAAAGGAGAAAATCACTCATACACCTTGAATGATTAATCTATTCAAAATTTATTTTGTACATAATTTCCCGGCCTGCTAATATATAACGGCTATTTCGTGATTACCGAATTTCAGCAAATTTGTGGAATAAAAAACCCATCAAGTAGAGTTGGCACTTTCCGAAAATGTATTCTTAAGCATTTGTCCAAAGGCAATTTTTGTGGTTAAGCGTGAACATCTACGAGGGAAGCTAAGACCTTATGTACAATATGAATAATTGTTGACTGGGGAACGATTTTTAATTTATTAAATTGGCTACTGATAATTTCACAGGGTTTTAAACGAAATGGTACCTTTTTGTTCGCATCAAACGTAAAATGCAACGCACGTACAACACACGTACAAATGTAAGTGTATGTCGTGATAACGTCTGTGTGTCGAATAGTTCAACTTTCTGACATTTCACAACACACTGTGAGATATCACGCTGTCGGTATTTCCGTTTAGTAGTCAATACTTCTCAAGTGTAGGTAATTCGGCTCCTTTCACTTCATTACCGTGGGGTCAACAAACAGAAAACAGATTTGATCGTATGAATGATTGAATCGTTTTTTTCCTTTTTACAAAGCAAATTGATCCTTCGAAAACTAGTATTTAACTTGGTTTTTCTAAAGAACAACGAGTGCCATAGATATTTGAAGGTTAATTATAGTTACTTTATGGTAATAGCAATATATTCAATGGCCTCAACCTTTCACAGTTTGTTGGTATTTCGGCAGACACCAAAGAAATAAACCGTAAGCAGGGAGAACTGCATGATACATTTGTATACCAATTAATGACTCTGAGCCGCAAAATATTGTTTCGCATGTAATAAATGAAGAAATTTGCACTACACGAGCAAAGCATAAGAAACAATGAAGCTTATCGATCTTAGAGGTTTCGCGTACCATGTTGGCTGATGCCAGATTTTTTTTGTTTTTGTGTAGAGAGAGCACATAGTCAAGAAATTGCAAGAATGTCCAGATTCCAGAACCAGGCACTAGGGAGCAAACCTGGCAGTGGGACCGCCGGTAGCAATGCAGGCCTTGCTTTCGTCACCCATGCTGGGGTCGTGCCACACCAGGCAAACCTTGCGCGAAGGCTGCAATAGAGTGCACTATAAGAAGGCAGTGGAATAACGAGGCGACCGCGTTGCATCTCAGCTGATTCTCTGGCGGTTGACAGTAGCGGCGGCATTGTAGTCGCTTTGTACTGAATATGTCAAGACCGTCCATATTTAGAATGTGCACGCCAAAGCCTGCGAAAGTGTGTAATTGCTTTTTTTAGCCCATTGATTACATCGCTGAGCCTTTATTGCTGCTACGTGCCATGGTGCACGAGTGAATACACAGATGTGCTAAAGCTGCGTCGAGACATTCACTGTTTCAGGAGCCTGCAGATCCACAGAAGAAAAAAAAAACTGCGTAAAATCAGCATTTGCACGGATTCACCTATCTGCTCACTCAATGTTGTGCGGTTTGAAAGCAGCGCATTGAGACGCGCTAAATCATAGGTGACTGCTGGTGAACTACTAAAAGTGGATTATCAAAACCACCATCAAAGCATACGCTCGTTCTTTCGGCATTCTCTACGATATCCTGGCCACTGATTCGCACGTGAGTACACATGTGCTCGATTGTGTCATTAAAAACCTGAGTGCAAGTAACTTTGTGACATTTATACGACTCACTTTTATCGTGCCAGTAATGCGGAGGATCCCAATGCTTCCTGAAAGGCTTATTTAGTTTTAATCGCCCGCTTTCCCGCTCATTGTGCATCGCTTACGCAAGCTCTGAGTGCTTATATTACCAGGACGCCGACTCAAGGAGCCGAACTGAAGGAACGTGTTCACATCCCAGTTTGCGTAAGTGCTTTATATATATATATATATATATATATATATATATATATATATAGATATATATATATATATATATATATATATATATATATATATATATATATATATATATATTATGAGACCACGTCCGGTACGGCAGCAACCAGGTTACCTTTTTAATCCAGACGCACGAGCCAGAGAGCCAGCCCGCGTGACATACGATGATGATCACTACAATGGTTTGGTCATACAGATAAAGATGAAGTACATAGTCAGCGCTCACACTATTTACCCCCCTTCGCGAAAGAGGGCAGAAAGTTAGAAAGGGTTGGGACGCCGAATATATAGTTTCAGTCGAGAGACGTGGGCGATCTCGGTGTGGCGGCGACGGTGATCAGGGGCCGCGTTTACAGGAGCAACGCGATAGTTGACTTCACATGTTCATTCCAGGACGGTGTATGGACCGAGATATTGGTGAAGGAATTTTTCGCAGAGCCCAGGTACACGAACAGGTGTCCACAAAACGACTTCGTCGCCTGGGCGGAACACAACAACTCGACGCTTCGCATCAATGTCGATTTTTCTCTTGTCCTGAATGGTAGCAGTGTTGGCGCGGGCGATTTCATGGCAGTGTGCGGCGCGAGCGGCAAACTCCTCCGGGAGAGATGAAGATAGATTGGAAGATGTGGACAAAAAGGTGGTGTCCAGAACAAAAGTCGGTACACGGCCATACACGAGAAAAAAAGGGCTGAAATTCGTCGTACGTTGTATGGCAGTGTTATATGCGAACGTGACGAAAGGAAGTATTGTGTCCCAGTTTTTGTGATCCGGTTGCACGTACATAGAGATCATGTCGGACAAAGTTCAGTGAAAACGCTCAGTCAGACCATTAGTTTCTGGGTGATAGGCTGATGTGGTCTTGTGGATGGTGTTAGAGGCCTGTAAGACTTCAGCAAGGACATGTGAAAGAAATGTCTTGCCACGGTCACTAAGGAGCACACGCGGTGCGCCATGTAGTAAAATAATGGCTCGAAGGAAAAAATTGGCTACTTCAGAGGTAGCACCAGATGAAAGAGCTGCCGTGTACGCGTAGCAAGTAAGGTGGTCTACGGCAGTAACAATCCAACGGTGACCGGCTGGCGTAAGCGGAAGAGGTCCTATAAGTCTATGCCCACAAATTCAAAGGGAGTAGATGGGCACGGCAGTGGTTGCAATGGCCCCACAGGATAAGACGTGGTACGTTTTCAGTGCTGGCATGACGTGCAGGAAGCGACGTACTTGGCGACAGAAGTGGAGAGGCCAGGCCAAAATCAGCGAGTCTTGAGGCGATCGTAGGTCTTGTGGAACCCTAAGTGGCCAGCTGTCGCATCGTCATGAAACGCTTGTAGAACTTGCAGACGAAGTGAGCGAGGAATGACGAGAACCCATTGTTACCGAGAAGATGGTAAATTTGCCGACACAATGTTCCATCTTGAAGCTTGAAACGGACAAGTTGTCGTCCTTGGCGGCTGTTTGGAGCACGCGATAAGCCAGTGAGCCGATCGATGATTGTGCGGCAGTAGGTATCGGCATGTTGGAGCGAGGCGAGATCTGTGAACGAAAGAAGGTCCGCCGAGACAAATAACTGTTTCGAAGCAGCAGCCATTTGTTTGGTCACTTTGGTGGGTGGTGACGAAGAGATGGAAGGTGACACTTCGGCGCTTTGCGAAAGAGAACAACGGGACAAAGCGTTGGCACCTTGGTGCTCTCGATCCGACCTATATGTGACGCTGTAGTCATACTCAGGCTTGCAATCGTAGTACCCAATAGCCAAAGGGTACCGACAAATTTTTGAGAGACGATAACCAACTCAGAGCATGATGGTCAGTCACTATTTTGTAACGCCGGCCGTATAAGTAAGAGCGGAAGTTTTGTGCGGACCATACGATGGCGAGACATTCTTGCTCAGTGATGCTATAGTTTCGCTCAGCGGGTGACAGGGTACGGCTTGGGTAGGCCACGACTTGTTCTTCGGAAGCGTGGTTCCGCTGAAGAAGGACAGCACCGATGCCAAGTCCACTTGCGTCAGTGTGTAGAACAGTAAGTGCTGCAGCGTCGAAATGGCGAAGCGCTGGCCGTGATGTGAGGCATCGCTTGATTGTGTGAAAAGCGGCTTCGCAGTCATCCGACCAGACAAAGGGTGTGCTCGTGGTTTGTACAGAGGAGCCGCAATAGTAGTGAAACCACGTACAAAGCGGCGGAAATACGACGCTAAGCAAAAGAAGCTGTGGAGGTCTTTCTGTGTGGTTGGTGTAGGAAAGTGCACAACCGCGGCAACCTTGTCGGGATCGGGCCCAACGCCATGTTTACTGACGACGTGACCTAATACCTTGATGTTGTGACTGGAAAATCGACACTTCTTAGTGTTGAGCTGGAGACCGGCCTTAGCTAAACACGTGAGGACTTCGTCTAGCCGTTCCAGGTGCTGTGAGGAGCTGGACGAAAAGATGACAATGTCGTCTAGGTAGCGAAGACAGATCTTCTATTTTAATCCCCGCAGTACCGCGTCTACCATCCGTTCGAACGTGGCTGGGGCATTGCACAGGCCGTAAGGCCTCACATTGAATTCAAAGAGCCCATCTGGCGTAGCAAACGCAGTCTTCTCTTTATCAGACTCGTGCATTGGAATCTGCCAATAACCGGAGCGCAAGTCTAGACTTGAAAAGTACTGGGCACCTTGTAAAGTATCAAAAGCGTCGTCAATGTGAGGCATTGGGTAGACGTCCTTACGAGTGATTTTGTTGAGTGATCTGTAATCAATGCAAAACCGTACCGAGCCATTCTTTTTTTTTTCGCTAGTACGACAGGAGAAGACCATGCGCTTGTCGAATGCCTGATGACGTTGCGCGCGAGCATGTCGTTGGCTTGTTCTTCTATAAGCTTGCGTTCAGAAGCCGACACACGGTAAGGGCGGCGGTGAATCACACGGAATCCGTCGGTGTCGATACGGTGGCGGTCACTGTTGTTTGACCCAGACCTTCGGAACAAACGTCAAAGGAAGTTTTGTGCTTCATTAATAACGGTAGCAAGCATCAGTTTGCATTGGGTTGAGATGTTCACACAAAGTGGCCTTGAGAGCAGGAAGTGCATCTCCTGCTGGCATACACTTTGAGAATGACGAAGCAGATGAACCAGTGACGACACAAAATGGTGCTTCTTCGGTAATGCTGGCATCAGTGGTTCCTTCTGGCTAAAGAAGTGGTTCTGGCGTCGTTTTTCAGGCCGTGATGCTTGCATAACCACGGGAGAACCGCACTAAACAAGATGCGATGGTGATCCCTCGAAAAATGCAGCGCTGGCAAAGAACAACCACAGCGTCACCATCTAGAATGTCTCGTGATTTGATCGCAAGGACACTTTCTTGTCCGGGAGGCAGGAGGAAATCCGCAGCTGTCACAAGGTTGGGCGACGAAAGGTCGGCAGCAGAAGAAAGCTCAGTGTCTGTAATACGAATGAGGGGCCGACCACACGAAATTACAGCAGAAGCCGCTGACAAGAAGTCCCAGCCTAAGATTATCTGATGAGCGCATGAAGACAGCACCGCCAATTGTACGTGATGATGGATTCCATCGATGAGAACACGAGCAGTGCACAACCCGGTCAGGCAAAATGGACTGTCATTAGCGCCGCATAACATGGGACCGGCATAAAAAGTTTGCACTTTACGCAGGCGAAAACACAATTTACAATAAATTACCGAAATTGCGGCTTCAGTGTCTAGAAGGGCGTCAACAAAAACACCTTCCACACAAACAGGCAGTAAATTAGCTGTACGAGGCGGAGGAGTTGTAACGTTCCGACAACAAGCAGTTTGTCCTCCGAAAACTGCACCTTCTAGTTTTCCGAGTCCAGAGAGATCGACGCGGGACGCAGGGGTGATGACGTACGCCAAAACGGTGACGGAGAACGGCGGCGAGATTAACGAGAAGGATGAGGCCCAGCATGAGACCATGGAGAGGAGGGCGACTGACTGGAGTTGGAAGGATACGGTGCGGCATCATATTCATCGGGTGTCGGGGCAAAGTTTCTCTCGTAAGCTGACTAACCACGTCGTTCATCCTGCTGACGGCGGTGGCAGAAACGGGATATATGACCCCTTATGCCACAGTAGAAGCGGATGGGGCGCGGAGGACGCCATGTAGAATATTGGCGTGGCCTTGGCACTTGCGTTGTCATCGCAGCCACATGGTCACGTCCGACGTCCGCAGGCACGGTTGGAACTGGTGCAGGGGCCCGCGATGCAACTTCTGCGTACGAAGACACTGGGAAGCGCACAGGAGACGGGGCTTGTGCAGCGCTTGTCATTGATGCCAGTTCGTCCTTGATTATCTCTCGCAGGTTGGGAGGAGGTGTGCGGATAGATGCAATGGTTGGGTTGCCTAGAATAAGGCCATGAAGTTCTTCTCTGACAATTGTGCGTATAAGGGCCCGCAATTCATGCTCTTTGGTAAAGCGAGCGTCACAGGAGGCGTGTGGAAGGCGCATGGAATGAAGCGCGTCCAGGCGTTGGCATGTAGTGATGACGTCCCGGACGGTAGTCGGATTCTGGATCACGAGAGCATTGAAGGCCACAGAGTTGATACCTTTCAGTAGATGTCCGATGCGATCGGCCTTCGTCATGTCATTTTGTGCTCGGTGACAGAGAGCCAGAAGATCTTCAATGTAGGACGTATACGATTCGTCGTTCCCCTGGATGCGGGTTGCGAGCTTCTGTTTCGCTACTGCAGAGCATCCTGCAGACGTGCCAAATACCTGACGAAGAAGCCCCGTGAAGGCCAACCAATTGGAAAAGTCACTCTCGTGGTTGTAATACAAGGTTTTAGCGACGCCATCGAGGTAGAAAGGAACGTAACGCAGTTTGTGAGCCTCATCCCAATAATTACAAACACTGGTTCGATCATAAATGTCCAGCCATTTTTCGACGTCTTCGTTGCGAAGGTCGGAAAATACCGGAGGGTCTCGATGAGAGGTACTCACGGTGTAGTGAAGCCTAAGTGGCTGAGAAGAAGTGGTTGCAGCAGCGGACGCGCTAGGTTCTGCCATCGCTGTTGCTTTAGGGGACAACCGTCGACCAGACCGGAGCTCCAGGGGTGACGGGTAGAGCAGGAGGACGTGGGAACCAAAGCACGCTCCACCACTTCTGAGACCACGTCCGGTACGGCAGCAACCAGGTTATTTTTTTAATCCAGACGCACGAGCCAGAGAGCCAGCCCGCGTGACATACGATGATGATCACTACAATGGTTTGGTCACACAGATGAAGATGAAGTACATAATCAGCGCTCACAATAAATATATATATATTGAAATACAACGGTTCAGCTGACGCTTTATTCAAGCAACAGCAAGATGGCGCCGATGATGAAGAACGGGGCGAAGACTGATGATGGTTATTGACAGATGAGGAAGATGACGTCCAATGAATTCTTACACTGATTTCCCCCGTCAATGGAAGCGGCCAGCCTTGCCACGAATTATGCTAGGGAACGCATACGATAGGGCTTGAGACGCGAAACGTGCACACTCCGCGGCAGCGTTGGTCAGAAGAGACATGAACAGGTGTGACAAGGTAGTTCACCAGTGAGGTCTGTTCGACAACTTTGTAGGGGCCAAGATAGCGTGACTCAAGCTTCTCGCATAGGCCAGGCGTTCGCGCAGGAGTCCACAGAAGTACATCGTCGCCAGGGCGGTTGAGAACGACGCGGTTAGTGGCATCGTAATGATGTTTGCTATCTTCTTGGCTAGCTTCGGTGTTTACACGGGCAAGACGATGGCATCGAGCAACACGGGACAGAAACTGGTCGCAAACGAATGGTGAAGAGTTGACGGGGCCAGAAAAGAATGAAACATCGAAAGGTGATGTCGGTTGGCGTCCATATACTAGGAAAAATGGAGAATATCCGGTGGTTTGTTGAACTGACGTATTATATGCATACGTGGCAAATGGAAGTATGGCATCCTAATTGCGATGGTCCCGTCGGATATACATGAGCAGCATGTCACACAGCGTGCGATGAAATCTTTCCGTTAAGCCATTGGTTTGCGGGTGATGGCTAGATGTTGTTTTATGAACTGTTTTTGATGCTTGAAGAACTTCACTGAGGGTGCTTGAAAGAAATGCCTTGCCCCGGTCGCTCAAAAGAACACGAGGGACTCCATGACGTAGGTAAATAGCATTCAAAAAGAAAGTTGCTACTTCCGAAGCAGTTCCTGAAGTGATCGAGGCCATCTCAGCGTACCGGGTCAAGGGATCAACGGCGGTGACGATCCTTCTCTTGCCGTCTGATGTAGTTGGGAGGGGCCCGAAGAGGTCAATTCCGACGACAGAGAACGGCTCTGATGGACAAGGAAGTGGTTGTAGGGTCCCGACTGGAGCAGTTGTGGGCCGCTTGCAGTATTGACAAAGTGCGCACGAGGCGATATATTTAGCTACCGTCGTGGGAAGACCTGGCCGGAAGAATAGACTGCAGATGCGCTCATATGTTTTGTAGTAACCCAAGTGTCCTGACGTCGGGTCGTCGTAGGAAGCGCGCAGAACTTCAGTGCGTAGTTCACGTGGCACGACGGGAACCCATCGGTGGCCTTCCGGGTGGAAAATGTATCAATATAGCACATCGTCCTCCAACCTGAATAATCGGAGTTGTTTCCGGAGCCTGGCATTAGGGGAAGATGAAGCGCCGGTAAGCCGACCGATGATGTCAGTGCAGTAACAATCGGCTCGCTGGTGAGTAGTAAGTACTGACGGACGGGTGGATGAAGGTGGGGAAGAAATGACTGATATCGACGAGGCATCCTCCGTATAGCCAATTTGACAAGGGGATGTGACGTGCGCCGAAAACTGCGGCAAAGGGCATCGTGACAAAGCGTCGGCATCATGATGTTGTCTTCCAGTCTTGTAGATGACGTCAAAGTCATTAGATTGTTATCGGAGAATCCATCGGCCATGTCGCCCCGACAAGTTTTTGATTGTGGCGAACCAGCAAAGAGCATAGTGGTCTGTCACAACAGTAAAATGTCGACCATGTAGGTATGGACAAAATTTTTGGATGGACCAGACAACAGCCAAGCACTCTTGTTCAGTTATCGAGTACCTCTTCTCTGCAGAGGTCAATGTGCGGCTTGCATACGCGATAACTTTCTCGCGAAAGGCATGGTCGCGCTGGAGGAGTACGGCGCCGATTCCTTGTCCACTAGCGTCAGTGTGTAATATCGTAGGTGCCCTGTCATCAAAATAACCAAGCACCCGTTGGGATGTCAGTGCCTGCTTGAGTTCTTGAAATAAGGCTTCGCATTGATCATTCCAATCGAAGGAACCGGTACTGGCAAGGAGCTTGTGGAGAGGAGCGGCAATGGTGGCAAAGTTGCGAATGAAGCGGCGAAAGTAGGATGCGAGTCCAATGAAACTGCGTAGTTCTTTGGTGCGAAAGGGTCGCGGAAAGTTGAGGACTGCGGAAATTTTGTCAGGATTGGGCTGGATGCCATCTTTACTAACGAGGTGTCCTAGAACGTTTATAGCTGTGTTGCCAAAATGGCTCTTCTTTGTGTTTAGTTGAAGTCCGGCATTGAAGAGACATGTGAGCACTTGATCCAAGCGTTGCAGATGATCAGCAAAAGTGGAAGAAAACACGGCTTTATCATCGAGGTAGCATAGACAAGTTTTCCACTTGAGGCCACGAAGTACAGTGTCGATCATACTTTCAAATGTGGCGGGAGCATTACATAGGCCAAATAGCATTTAAACTTGTAAAGACCGTCCGGCGTAGAAAAGGCGGTCTTTTCTTTGTCTGCTTCGTCCATCGGTATTTGCCAATACCCGGACCGAAGGTCAAGGGTGGAGAAGTATTGGGCGCCTTGCAATGAGTCAAGTGCATCATCTATACGGGGCATTGGATATACATCCTTTCGGGTATTCTTGTTGAACGCGTGGTAATCAACACAAAATCGTACAGATCCATCCTTCTTTTGTACCAACACAACGGGTGATGACCAAGAACAGGTAGAGGGTCGTACGATGTTTCTTTTTAGCATATCGGTCACGTTCTCCTCGATGAGTTTGCGCTCGGCCAAGGAGACTCGGTAGGGACGACGGCTTACAACAGTCTGACCGTCAGTGTCGATGCGATGATGCGCAACTGCGGTCTGTCCTAGTGCTGAAGCATTGGCGTCGAAGGAGGCCTGGTGTTTCGTTAGCAAATTTAGCAACGCCTCACGTTGAGAAGCAGAAAGGTCAGGATTTATAGCGGGAGTAAAGGAGGAGGAAGTAACAGACTGGTCCTGTTGTGGCTGAGCTGTCAAGCTTTCAAGAGAGACTAAAGATACCGGTTGGGTATCCACATACCATGACACTGCAGAACCTTGGGGTAGGAGGACAGGCTCTGGGGTAGGGCTCAGGCCAAGGATTATCGCAGCACTGTCTTTGAACTGCACCAGGCTGAAGCGGACTACTACGCCGCGAGCTAGACAGCTGATGGAAGGGGTGATAAGGACGTCACCATTGGCAATATTCGGTGAAGTGATGGTGATGAGTTGCTCCAGACCCGGGAGCAGTATGGATTCGGAAGCTGTGAAGAAACGCAATGGTTTTTCGTCGACGCGTTCACTGTAGTGATCGGTCTCAGTCATTTTGACTACACGTTGACAGCAAGAAATTAATGCAGATGCTGATGAGAGAACTTCCCAACCTAAAATTAGTTCATGAGCACATGAAATTAAGACAGCGAAGGTGATGTGATGACGAATACCGTCAATGAAGACACGCGCTGTACATTGGGCCGATGGTCTAATTATTGCTCCATTGGCCCCAATCAAAGATAATCCAAGGTAGGGTGTCTTCACTTTCCGCAATCGAGAACACAAGTCGGCAGGCATAACTGAAATAGTTGCTCCCGTGTCCACCAAAGCCAACACCCGCACACCTTGCACAGTTACCAATAACATGTTTGACGGTCGTTTACGAGGACTTGGGTCATTTCGCCGCGATGCAGTTTTCCCTCCAAAAACTGCACTGTTTAGTTTTCCGATCGCTGGGCAGCGAGTTGAGAGACAGGCTGAAGTGGTGAAACAGAGCGTCGGAGTGGCGAAGGGGAGCGTGGTCGGGATGCACGTATATTGTTGGTCGTGTTGGAAATGCGCACAGGAGACGGTGATCGGTGGTTGGAACGACTGTCGGCATAACGGTAGTAACCTCGAGCACATGTGTCGTCTCATTCAAAAGCGGCATACCCACGACGTTCATCTTGCTGCCGACGTCAACAGACCCGGGAAATGTGTCATCGAATTCCACAGTAGTAGCAAATAGGCCGTGGGGCCCGCCAGGAAGAATGGTAGGTTGGGTTCGGTGGACGGGCGACTAGAGGTGCTAGATGTTCGTGATCAGGTACAGGTGGTGGTACTTGAGACGGCGAGGGTTGCATTGAAGCGATCTGTGAATACGGAGCGGGTTGGGGGCATGGTGGAGCACGGTGGGTGCTTTGAAACGCTGACATTTCTTTCCTAATAATGCCACGCGGATCGCTAGAGGCGGGTTGAGCGAAAACGTTGTTAGAAGGACGTTAACTGTAGGCTTGCGATTCCTCACGAATTATGGCTCGAATGATGGATGGGAGCTCCATGCTGTTTGCCAGGGGGTTCTCAGTGAAGTCGGGTCGCAGGCGGATTGACTGCAAGGTATCAAGGCGCTGGTATAAAGAGATGACGTCGGAAACCGTCGAAGGGTTGTGCGCGATGAGGGCGTTGAAAGCGGTAGGACCGATACCTTTCAGAAGGTGCCGGACACGATCATCTCCTGGCATAGTGTCGTCGATACGGTGACAAAGTGCAAGCACATCCTCAATATAGGAAGTGTAGGACTCACCGCAATGTTGAACGGGTTCCGCCAGTTTCTTGCGAGCAACTTCTGAACGGACGGTAGGTGTGCCGAAAATGCGTCGGAGCTGGTCTTTGAAGGAAGACCAATCGGTCTTTGAAGGAAGACCAAACGTCCGGTACGGCAGCAACCAGGTTACCTTTTAATCCAGACGCACGAGCCAGAGAGCCAGCCCGCGTGACATACGATGATGATCACTACAATGGTTTGGTCATACAGATAAAGATGAAGTACATAGTCAGCGCTCACACTATTTACCCCCCTTCGCGAAAGAGGGCAGAAAGTTAGAAAGGGTTGGGACGCCGAATATATAGTTTCAGTCGAGAGACGTGGGCGATCTCGGTGTGGCGGCGACGGTGATCAGGGGCCGCGTTTACAGGAGCAACGCGATAGTTGACTTCACATGTTCATTCCAGGACGGTGTATGGACCGAGATATTGGTGAAGGAATTTTTCGCAGAGCCCAGGTACACGAACAGGTGTCCACAAAACGACTTCGTCGCCTGGGCGGAACACAACAACTCGACGCTTCGCATCAATGTCGATTTTTCTCTTGTCCTGAATGGTAGCAGTGTTGGCGCGGGCGATTTCATGGCAGTGTGCGGCGCGAGCGGCAAACTCCTCCGGGAGAGATGAAGATAGATTGGAAGATGTGGACAAAAAGGTGGTGTCCAGAACAAAAGTCGGTACACGGCCATACACGAGAAAAAAAGGGCTGAAATTCGTCGTACGTTGTATGGCAGTGTTATATGCGAACGTGACGAAAGGAAGTATTGTGTCCCAGTTTTTGTGATCCGGTTGCACGTACATAGAGATCATGTCGGACAAAGTTCAGTGAAAACGCTCAGTCAGACCATTAGTTTCTGGGTGATAGGCTGATGTGGTCTTGTGGATGGTGTTAGAGGCCTGTAAGACTTCAGCAAGGACATGTGAAAGAAATGTCTTGCCACGGTCACTAAGGAGCACACGCGGTACGCCATGTAGTAAAATAATGGCTCGAAGGAAAAAATTGGCTACTTCAGAGGTAGCACCAGATGAAAGAGCTGCCGTGTACGCGTAGCAAGTAAGGTGGTCTACGGCAGTAACAATCCAACGGTGACCGGCTGGCGTAAGCGGAAGAGGTCCTATAAGTCTATGCCCACAAATTCAAAGGGAGTAGATGGGCACGGCAGTGGTTGCAATGGCCCCACAGGATAAGACGTGGTACGTTTTCAGTGCTGGCATGACGTGCAGGAAGCGACGTACTTGGCGACAGAAGTGGAGAGGCCAGGCCAAAATCAGCGAGTCTTGAGGCGATCGTAGGTCTTGTGGAACCCTAAGTGGCCAGCTGTCGCATCGTCATGAAACGCTTGTAGAACTTGCAGACGAAGTGAGCGAGGAATGACGAGAACCCATTGTTACCGAGAAGATGGTAAATTTGCCGACACAATGTTCCATCTTGAAGCTTGAAACGGACAAGTTGTCGTCCTTGGCGGCTGTTTGGAGCACGCGATAAGCCAGTGAGCCGATCGATGATTGTGCGGCAGTAGGTATCGGCATGTTGGAGCGAGGCGAGATCTGTGAACGAAAGAAGGTCCGCCGAGACAAATAACTGTTTCGAAGCAGCAGCCATTTGTTTGGTCACTTTGGTGGGTGGTGACGAAGAGATGGAAGGTGACACTTCGGCGCTTTGCGAAAGAGAACAACGGGACAAAGCGTTGGCACCTTGGTGCTCTCGATCCGACCTATATGTGACGCTGTAGTCATACTCAGGCTTGCAATCGTAGTACCCAATAGCCAAAGGGTACCGACAAATTTTTGAGAGACGATAACCAACTCAGAGCATGATGGTCAGTCACTATTTTGTAACGCCGGCCGTATAAGTAAGAGCGGAAGTTTTGTGCGGACCATACGATGGCGAGACATTCTTGCTCAGTGATGCTATAGTTTCGCTCAGCGGGTGACAGGGTACGGCTTGGGTAGGCCACGACTTGTTCTTCGGAAGCGTGGTTCCGCTGAAGAAGGACAGCACCGATGCCAAGTCCACTTGCGTCAGTGTGTAGAACAGTAAGTGCTGCAGCGTCGAAATGGCGAAGCGCTGGCCGTGATGTGAGGCATCGCTTGATTGTGTGAAAAGCGGCTTCGCAGTCATCCGACCAGACAAAGGGTGTGCTCGTGGTTTGTACAGAGGAGCCGCAATAGTAGTGAAACCACGTACAAAGCGGCGGAAATACGACGCTAAGCAAAAGAAGCTGTGGAGGTCTTTCTGTGTGGTTGGTGTAGGAAAGTGCACAACCGCGGCAACCTTGTCGGGATCGGGCCCAACGCCATGTTTACTGACGACGTGACCTAATACCTTGATGTTGTGACTGGAAAATCGACACTTCTTAGTGTTGAGCTGGAGACCGGCCTTAGCTAAACACGTGAGGACTTCGTCTAGCCGTTCCAGGTGCTGTGAGGAGCTGGACGAAAAGATGACAATGTCGTCTAGGTAGCGAAGACAGATCTTCTATTTTAATCCCCGCAGTACCGCGTCTACCATCCGTTCGAACGTGGCTGGGGCATTGCACAGGCCGTAAGGCCTCACATTGAATTCAAAGAGCCCATCTGGCGTAGCAAACGCAGTCTTCTCTTTATCAGACTCGTGCATTGGAATCTGCCAATAACCGGAGCGCAAGTCTAGACTTGAAAAGTACTGGGCACCTTGTAAAGTATCAAAAGCGTCGTCAATGTGAGGCATTGGGTAGACGTCCTTACGAGTGATTTTGTTGAGTGATCTGTAATCAATGCAAAACCGTACCGAGCCATTCTTTTTTTTTCGCTAGTACGACAGGAGAAGACCATGCGCTTGTCGAATGCCTGATGACGTTGCGCGCGAGCATGTCGTTGGCTTGTTCTTCTATAAGCTTGCGTTCAGAAGCCGACACACGGTAAGGGCGGCGGTGAATCACACGGAATCCGTCGGTGTCGATACGGTGGCGGTCACTGTTGTTTGACCCAGACCTTCGGAACAAACGTCAAAGGAAGTTTTGTGCTTCATTAATAACGGTAGCAAGCATCAGTTTGCATTGGGTTGAGATGTTCACACAAAGTGGCCTTGAGAGCAGGAAGTGCATCTCCTGCTGGCATACACTTTGAGAATGACGAAGCAGATGAACCAGTGACGACACAAAATGGTGCTTCTTCGGTAATGCTGGCATCAGTGGTTCCTTCTGGCTAAAGAAGTGGTTCTGGCGTCGTTTTTCAGGCCGTGATGCTTGCATAACCACGGGAGAACCGCACTAAACAAGATGCGATGGTGATCCCTCGAAAAATGCAGCGCTGGCAAAGAACAACCACAGCGTCACCATCTAGAATGTCTCGTGATTTGATCGCAAGGACACTTTCTTGTCCGGGAGGCAGGAGGAAATCCGCAGCTGTCACAAGGTTGGGCGACGAAAGGTCGGCAGCAGAAGAAAGCTCAGTGTCTGTAATACGAATGAGGGGCCGACCACACGAAATTACAGCAGAAGCCGCTGACAAGAAGTCCCAGCCTAAGATTATCTGATGAGCGCATGAAGACAGCACCGCCAATTGTACGTGATGATGGATTCCATCGATGAGAACACGAGCAGTGCACAACCCGGTCAGGCAAAATGGACTGTCATTAGCGCCGCATAACATGGGACCGGCATAAAAAGTTTGCACTTTACGCAGGCGAAAACACAATTTACAATAAATTACCGAAATTGCGGCTTCAGTGTCTAGAAGGGCGTCAACAAAAACACCTTCCACACAAACAGGCAGTAAATTAGCTGTACGAGGCGGAGGAGTTGTAACGTTCCGACAACAAGCAGTTTGTCCTCCGAAAACTGCACCTTCTAGTTTTCCGAGTCCAGAGAGATCGACGCGGGACGCAGGGGTGATGACGTACGCCAAAACGGTGACGGAGAACGGCGGCGAGATTAACGAGAAGGATGAGGCCCAGCATGAGACCATGGAGAGGAGGGCGACTGACTGGAGTTGGAAGGATACGGTGCGGCATCATATTCATCGGGTGTCGGGGCAAAGTTTCTCTCGTAAGCTGACTAACCACGTCGTTCATCCTGCTGACGGCGGTGGCAGAAACGGGATATATGACCCCTTATGCCACAGTAGAAGCGGATGGGGCGCGGAGGACGCCATGTAGAATATTGGCGTGGCCTTGGCACTTGCGTTGTCATCGCAGCCACATGGTCACGTCCGACGTCCGCAGGCACGGTTGGAACTGGTGCAGGGGCCCGCGATGCAACTTCTGCGTACGAAGACACTGGGAAGCGCACAGGAGACGGGGCTTGTGCAGCGCTTGTCATTGATGCCAGTTCGTCCTTGATTATCTCTCGCAGGTTGGGAGGAGGTGTGCGGATAGATGCAATGGTTGGGTTGCCTAGAATAAGGCCATGAAGTTCTTCTCTGACAATTGTGCGTATAAGGGCCCGCAATTCATGCTCTTTGGTAAAGCGAGCGTCACAGGAGGCGTGTGGAAGGCGCATGGAATGAAGCGCGTCCAGGCGTTGGCATGTAGTGATGACGTCCCGGACGGTAGTCGGATTCTGGATCACGAGAGCATTGAAGGCCACAGAGTTGATACCTTTCAGTAGATGTCCGATGCGATCGGCCTTCGTCATGTCATTTTGTGCTCGGTGACAGAGAGCCAGAAGATCTTCAATGTAGGACGTATACGATTCGTCGTTCCCCTGGATGCGGGTTGCGAGCTTCTGTTTCGCTACTGCAGAGCATCCTGCAGACGTGCCAAATACCTGACGAAGAAGCCCCGTGAAGGCCAACCAATTGGAAAAGTCACTCTCGTGGTTGTAATACAAGGTTTTAGCGACGCCATCGAGGTAGAAAGGAACGTAACGCAGTTTGTGAGCCTCATCCCAATAATTACAAACACTGGTTCGATCATAAATGTCCAGCCATTTTTCGACGTCTTCGTTGCGAAGGTCGGAAAATACCGGAGGGTCTCGATGAGAGGTACTCACGGTGTAGTGAAGCCTAAGTGGCTGAGAAGAAGTGGTTGCAGCAGCGGACGCGCTAGGTTCTGCCATCGCTGTTGCTTTAGGGGACAACCGTCGACCAGACCGGAGCTCCAGGGGTGACGGGTAGAGCAGGAGGACGTGGGAACCAAAGCACGCTCCACCACTTCTGAGACCACGTCCGGTACGGCAGCAACCAGGTTATTTTTTTAATCCAGACGCACGAGCCAGAGAGCCAGCCCGCGTGACATACGATGATGATCACTACAATGGTTTGGTCACACAGATGAAGATGAAGTACATAATCAGCGCTCACAATAAATATATATATATTGAAATACAACGGTTCAGCTGACGCTTTATTCAAGCAACAGCAAGATGGCGCCGATGATGAAGAACGGGGCGAAGACTGATGATGGTTATTGACAGATGAGGAAGATGACGTCCAATGAATTCTTACACTGATTTCCCCCGTCAATGGAAGCGGCCAGCCTTGCCACGAATTATGCTAGGGAACGCATACGATAGGGCTTGAGACGCGAAACGTGCACACTCCGCGGCAGCGTTGGTCAGAAGAGACATGAACAGGTGTGACAAGGTAGTTCACCAGTGAGGTCTGTTCGACAACTTTGTAGGGGCCAAGATAGCGTGACTCAAGCTTCTCGCATAGGCCAGGCGTTCGCGCAGGAGTCCACAGAAGTACATCGTCGCCAGGGCGGTTGAGAACGACGCGGTTAGTGGCATCGTAATGATGTTTGCTATCTTCTTGGCTAGCTTCGGTGTTTACACGGGCAAGACGATGGCATCGAGCAACACGGGACAGAAACTGGTCGCAAACGAATGGTGAAGAGTTGACGGGGCCAGAAAAGAATGAAACATCGAAAGGTGATGTCGGTTGGCGTCCATATACTAGGAAAAATGGAGAATATCCGGTGGTTTGTTGAACTGACGTATTATATGCATACGTGGCAAATGGAAGTATGGCATCCTAATTGCGATGGTCCCGTCGGATATACATGAGCAGCATGTCACACAGCGTGCGATGAAATCTTTCCGTTAAGCCATTGGTTTGCGGGTGATGGCTAGATGTTGTTTATGAACTGTTTTTGATGCTTGAAGAACTTCACTGAGGGTGCTTGAAAGAAATGCCTTGCCCCGGTCGCTCAAAAGAACACGAGGGACTCCATGACGTAGGTAAATAGCATTCAAAAAGAAAGTTGCTACTTCCGAAGCAGTTCCTGAAGTGATCGAGGCCATCTCAGCGTACCGGGTCAAGGGATCAACGGCGGTGACGATCCTTCTCTTGCCGTCTGATGTAGTTGGGAGGGGCCCGAAGAGGTCAATTCCGACGACAGAGAACGGCTCTGATGGACAAGGAAGTGGTTGTAGGGTCCCGACTGGAGCAGTTGTGGGCCGCTTGCAGTATTGACAAAGTGCGCACGAGGCGATATATTTAGCTACCGTCGTGGGAAGACCTGGCCGGAAGAATAGACTGCAGATGCGCTCATATGTTTTGTAGTAACCCAAGTGTCCTGACGTCGGGTCGTCGTAGGAAGCGCGCAGAACTTCAGTGCGTAGTTCACGTGGCACGACGGGAACCCATCGGTGGCCTTCCGGGTGGAAAATGTATCAATATAGCACATCGTCCTCCAACCTGAATAATCGGAGTTGTTTCCGGAGCCTGGCATTAGGGGAAGATGAAGCGCCGGTAAGCCGACCGATGATGTCAGTGCAGTAACAATCGGCTCGCTGGTGAGTAGTAAGTACTGACGGACGGGTGGATGAAGGTGGGGAAGAAATGACTGATATCGACGAGGCATCCTCCGTATAGCCAATTTGACAAGGGGATGTGACGTGCGCCGAAAACTGCGGCAAAGGGCATCGTGACAAAGCGTCGGCATCATGATGTTGTCTTCCAGTCTTGTAGATGACGTCAAAGTCATTAGATTGTTATCGGAGAATCCATCGGCCATGTCGCCCCGACAAGTTTTTGATTGTGGCGAACCAGCAAAGAGCATAGTGGTCTGTCACAACAGTAAAATGTCGACCATGTAGGTATGGACAAAATTTTTGGATGGACCAGACAACAGCCAAGCACTCTTGTTCAGTTATCGAGTACCTCTTCTCTGCAGAGGTCAATGTGCGGCTTGCATACGCGATAACTTTCTCGCGAAAGGCATGGTCGCGCTGGAGGAGTACGGCGCCGATTCCTTGTCCACTAGCGTCAGTGTGTAATATCGTAGGTGCCCTGTCATCAAAATAACCAAGCACCCGTTGGGATGTCAGTGCCTGCTTGAGTTCTTGAAATAAGGCTTCGCATTGATCATTCCAATCGAAGGAACCGGTACTGGCAAGGAGCTTGTGGAGAGGAGCGGCAATGGTGGCAAAGTTGCGAATGAAGCGGCGAAAGTAGGATGCGAGTCCAATGAAACTGCGTAGTTCTTTGGTGCGAAAGGGTCGCGGAAAGTTGAGGACTGCGGAAATTTTGTCAGGATTGGGCTGGATGCCATCTTTACTAACGAGGTGTCCTAGAACGTTTATAGCTGTGTTGCCAAAATGGCTCTTCTTTGTGTTTAGTTGAAGTCCGGCATTGAAGAGACATGTGAGCACTTGATCCAAGCGTTGCAGATGATCAGCAAAAGTGGAAGAAAACACGGCTTTATCATCGAGGTAGCATAGACAAGTTTTCCACTTGAGGCCACGAAGTACAGTGTCGATCATACTTTCAAATGTGGCGGGAGCATTACATAGGCCAAATAGCATTTAAACTTGTAAAGACCGTCCGGCGTAGAAAAGGCGGTCTTTTCTTTGTCTGCTTCGTCCATCGGTATTTGCCAATACCCGGACCGAAGGTCAAGGGTGGAGAAGTATTGGGCGCCTTGCAATGAGTCAAGTGCATCATCTATACGGGGCATTGGATATACATCCTTTCGGGTATTCTTGTTGAACGCGTGGTAATCAACACAAAATCGTACAGATCCATCCTTCTTTTGTACCAACACAACGGGTGATGACCAAGAACAGGTAGAGGGTCGTACGATGTTTCTTTTTAGCATATCGGTCACGTTCTCCTCGATGAGTTTGCGCTCGGCCAAGGAGACTCGGTAGGGACGACGGCTTACAACAGTCTGACCGTCAGTGTCGATGCGATGATGCGCAACTGCGGTCTGTCCTAGTGCTGAAGCATTGGCGTCGAAGGAGGCCTGGTGTTTCGTTAGCAAATTTAGCAACGCCTCACGTTGAGAAGCAGAAAGGTCAGGATTTATAGCGGGAGTAAAGGAGGAGGAAGTAACAGACTGGTCCTGTTGTGGCTGAGCTGTCAAGCTTTCAAGAGAGACTAAAGATACCGGTTGGGTATCCACATACCATGACACTGCAGAACCTTGGGGTAGGAGGACAGGCTCTGGGGTAGGGCTCAGGCCAAGGATTATCGCAGCACTGTCTTTGAACTGCACCAGGCTGAAGCGGACTACTACGCCGCGAGCTAGACAGCTGATGGAAGGGGTGATAAGGACGTCACCATTGGCAATATTCGGTGAAGTGATGGTGATGAGTTGCTCCAGACCCGGGAGCAGTATGGATTCGGAAGCTGTGAAGAAACGCAATGGTTTTTCGTCGACGCGTTCACTGTAGTGATCGGTCTCAGTCATTTTGACTACACGTTGACAGCAAGAAATTAATGCAGATGCTGATGAGAGAACTTCCCAACCTAAAATTAGTTCATGAGCACATGAAATTAAGACAGCGAAGGTGATGTGATGACGAATACCGTCAATGAAGACACGCGCTGTACATTGGGCCGATGGTCTAATTATTGCTCCATTGGCCCCAATCAAAGATAATCCAAGGTAGGGTGTCTTCACTTTCCGCAATCGAGAACACAAGTCGGCAGGCATAACTGAAATAGTTGCTCCCGTGTCCACCAAAGCCAACACCCGCACACCTTGCACAGTTACCAATAACATGTTTGACGGTCGTTTACGAGGACTTGGGTCATTTCGCCGCGATGCAGTTTTCCCTCCAAAAACTGCACTGTTTAGTTTTCCGATCGCTGGGCAGCGAGTTGAGAGACAGGCTGAAGTGGTGAAACAGAGCGTCGGAGTGGCGAAGGGGAGCGTGGTCGGGATGCACGTATATTGTTGGTCGTGTTGGAAATGCGCACAGGAGACGGTGATCGGTGGTTGGAACGACTGTCGGCATAACGGTAGTAACCTCGAGCACATGTGTCGTCTCATTCAAAAGCGGCATACCCACGACGTTCATCTTGCTGCCGACGTCAACAGACCCGGGAAATGTGTCATCGAATTCCACAGTAGTAGCAAATAGGCCGTGGGGCCCGCCAGGAAGAATGGTAGGTTGGGTTCGGTGGACGGGCGACTAGAGGTGCTAGATGTTCGTGATCAGGTACAGGTGGTGGTACTTGAGACGGCGAGGGTTGCATTGAAGCGATCTGTGAATACGGAGCGGGTTGGGGGCATGGTGGAGCACGGTGGGTGCTTTGAAACGCTGACATTTCTTTCCTAATAATGCCACGCGGATCGCTAGAGGCGGGTTGAGCGAAAACGTTGTTAGAAGGACGTTAACTGTAGGCTTGCGATTCCTCACGAATTATGGCTCGAATGATGGATGGGAGCTCCATGCTGTTTGCCAGGGGGTTCTCAGTGAAGTCGGGTCGCAGGCGGATTGACTGCAAGGTATCAAGGCGCTGGTATAAAGAGATGACGTCGGAAACCGTCGAAGGGTTGTGCGCGATGAGGGCGTTGAAAGCGGTAGGACCGATACCTTTCAGAAGGTGCCGGACACGATCATCTCCTGGCATAGTGTCGTCGATACGGTGACAAAGTGCAAGCACATCCTCAATATAGGAAGTGTAGGACTCACCGCAATGTTGAACGGGTTCCGCCAGTTTCTTGCGAGCAACTTCTGAACGGACGGTAGGTGTGCCGAAAATGCGTCGGAGCTGGTCTTTGAAGGAAGACCAATCGTTGAAGTCGCTCTCATGATTCAGGAACCACGTCTTGGCAACCTGAGAGACGTAAAACTGGACGCGTGCTAATTTCGATGCCTCGTTCCAGTTGTTGTAGACACCTACACGGTCATAGTTGTCGAGCCAGTATTCGACATCTTCGCCAGGCAGACCGGAGAAGATCGGAGGCTCCCGAGGGGGGTTGTTGACCGGGCTAGGGTTGGCGGCTGGTGGTTGCGCCAGCGGGTGGTTTGGTTGGGCTTGTTCTTGTGCCATGGTGCTCTGCTGGCGTAAGCGACGTCCCGAACGGAGCTCCAGGAGCTGGCTTTGGATGGAGAGAGGTCGAAGAGATCGGGAAGCACCTTCCGCCACTTGAAATACAACGATTCAGCTGACGCTTTATTCAAGCAACAGCAAGATGGCGCCGATGATGAAGAAGAACGGGGCAAAGACTGATGATCGTTATTGACAGATGAGGACGATGACGTCCATTGAATTCTTACAATATATATATATATATATATATATATTGTGAGAATTCATTGTACGTCATCTTCCTCATCTAACAATAATCATCATCAGTCTTCGGCACGTTCCTCTTCATGATCGGCGCCATTTTGCTGTTGCTTCAATAAAGCGTCAGCTGCACCGTTGTATTTCAAGTGGTGGAAGGTGCTTCCCGATCTCTTCGACCTCTCTCCATCCAAAGCCAGCTCCTGGAGCTCCGTTCGGGACGTCGCTTGCGCCAGCAGAGCACCATGGCCCAAGAGCAAGCCCAACCGAACCTCTCGCCGGCGCAACCACCAGCCGCCAACCCTAGCCCGGTCAACAACCCCCCTCTGGAGCCTCCAATCTTCTCCGGTCTGCCTGGCGAAGATGTCGAAGACTGGCTCGACAACTATGACCGCGTAGGTGTCTACAACAACTGGAACGAGGCATCGAAATTAGCACGCATCCAGTTCTACGTCTCTCAGGTTGCCAAGACGTGGTTCCTGAACCATGAGAGCGACTTCCGCGATTGGTCTTCCTTCAAAGACCAGCTCCGACGCATTTTCGGTACACCGACCGTCCGTTCAGAAGTTGCTCGCAAGAAACTGGCAGAACACGTTCAACATTGCGGTGAGTCCTACACTTCCTATATTGAGGATGTGCTTGCACTTTGCCGCCGTATCGACGACACCATGCCAGAAGGTGATCGTGTCCGGCACCTTCTGAAGGGTATCGGACCTACCGCTTTCAACGCCCTCGTCGCACACAACCCTTCGACGGTTTCCGACGTCGTCTCGGTATGCCAGCGGCTTGATACCTTGCAGTCAATCCGCCTACGACCAGACTTCTCTGAGAACCCCCTGGCAAACAGTATGGAGCTCCGATCCATCATTCGAGACATAATTCGTGAGGAATTGCAAGCCTACACTTTACCTCCTTCTAACAACGTTCCCGCTCAACCCGCCTCTAGCGATCTGCGCGGAATTATTAGAGAAGAAATGTCAGCGTTCCAAAGCATTCACCGTGCTCCACCATGCGCCCAACCCCCTTCGTATGCACAGATCGCTGCAATGCAACCCTCGCCGTCTCAAGCACCACCACCTGTACCTGATCACGAACATCTAGCACCTCTAGTCGCCCGTCCACCGAACCCTACCTACCATTCTTCCTGGCGGGCCCCACGTCCTATTTGCTACTACTGTGGAATTCGAGGACACATTTCCCGGGTCTGTCGACGTCGGCAGCAAGATGAACGTCGTGGTTATGCCGCTTTTGAACGAGACGACACATATACTCGAGGTTACTACCGTTATGCCGACAGTCCTTCCAACCACCGATCACCGTCTCCTGTGCGCATTTCCAACACGACCAACAATACACGTGCATCCCGACCACGCTCCCCTTCGCCACTCCGACGCTCTGTTTCACCACTTCGGCCTGTCTCTCAACTGGCTCCCCAGCGCTCGGAAAACTAAACAGTGCAGTTTTTGGAGGGAAAACTGCATCGCGGCGAAATGACCCAAGTCCTCCTGAACGACCGTCAAACATGTTATTGGTAACTGTGGAAGGTGTGCGGGTGTTGGCTTTGGTGGACACGGGAGCAACTATTTCAGTTATGCGTGCCGACTTGTGTTCTCGATTGCGGAAAGTGAAGACACCCTACCTTGGATCATCTTTGATTGGGGCCAATGGAGCAATAATTAGACCATCGGCCCAATGTACAGCGCGTGTCTTCATTGATGGTATTCTTCATCACATCACCTTCGCTGTCTTAATTTCATGTGCTCATGAACTAATTTTAGGCTGGGACTTTCTCTCATCAGCATCTGCATTAATTTCTTGCCGTCAACGTATAGTCGAAATGACCGAGACCGATCACTGCAGCGAACGCGTCGACGAAAAACCATTGCGTTTCTTCACAGCTTCCGAATCCATACTACTCCCGGGTCAAGAGCAACTCATCACCATCACTTCTCCGAATATTGCCAATGGTGACGTCCTTATCACCCCTTCCAGCAGCTGTCTAGCTCGCGGCGTTGTAGTCCCCTCCAGCCTGGTGCGGTTCAAAGACAGTGCAGCGATAATCATTGGCCTGAACCCTACCCCAGAGCCCGTCCTCCTACCCCAAGGTTCTGCAGTGTCATGTTATGTGGATACCCAACCGGTTTCTTTGGTCTCTCTTGACGCCTTGACAGCTCAGCCACAACAGGCCCAGTCTGTTACTTCCTCCTCCTTTGCTCCCGGGATAAATCCTGACCTTTCTGCTTCTCAGCGTGAGGCGTTGCTGAATTTGCTCAGGAAACACCAGGCCTCCTTCGACGCCAATGCTTCGGCACTAGGACAGACCACAGTTGCGTATCATCGTATCGACACTGAAGGTCAGACTGTTGTACGCCGTCGTCCCTACCGAGTCTCCTTGGCCGAGCGCAAAATCATCGACGAGAACGTGACCGATATGCTAAACAGAAATATCATACGACCCTCTACCAGTTCTTGGTCATCACCCGTTGTGTTGGTACAAAAGAAGGATGGATCGGTACGATTTTGTGTTGATTACCGCGCGCTCAACAAGATTACCCGAAAGGATGTATACCCGATGCCCCGTATAGATGATGCACTTGACTCATTGCAAGGCGCCCAATACTTCTCCACCCTTGACCTTCGCTCCGGGTATTGGCAAATACCAATGGACGAAGCAGACAAAGAAAAGACCGCCTTTTCTACGCCGGACGGTCTTTACGAGTTTAACGTTATGCCTTTCGGTCTATGTAATGCTCCCGCCACATTTGAAAGGATGATCGACACTGTTCTTCGTGGCCTCAAGTGGAAAACTTGTGTATGCTACCTCGATGATATCGTCGTGTTTTCTTCCACTTTTGATGATCATCTGCAACGCCTAGATCAAGTGCTCACATGTCTCTCCAACGCTGGACTTCAACTAAACGCAAGGAAGTGCCATTTTGGCAACACAGCTATAAAAGTTCTAGGACATCTGGTTACTAAAGATGGCATCCAGCCCGATCCGGACAAAATTTCCGCAGTCCTCAACTTTCCGCGACCCTTTCGTTCCAAAGAACTACGCAGTTTCCTTGGACTCGCATCGTACTTTCGCCGCTTCATTCGCAACTTTGCCACTATTGCCGCTCCTCTCCACAAGCTCCTTGCTAGTACCGGTTCCTTCGATTGGAATGATCAATGCGAAGCCTCATTCCAAGAACTCAAGCAGGCACTGACATCCCCACCGGTGCTTTGTTATTTCGATGACAAGGCACCTACAATATTACACACTGACGCGAGTGGACAAGGAATCAGCGCCGTACTGCTCCAGCGCGACCATGCCTTTCGCGAGAAAGTTGTCGCGTATGCAAGCCGCACTCTGACCACTGCAGAGAAGAGGTACTCGATAACCGAACAAGAGTGCTTGGCTGTTGTCTGGTCCATCCAAAAATTTCGTCCGTACCTACATGGTCGACATTTTACTGTTGTGACAGACCACCATGCTCTTTGCTGGTTGTCCACAATCAAAAACTTGTCGGGACGGCTTGGCCGCTGGATTCTCCGATTACAATCTTATGACTTTGACGTCATCTACAAGACTGGAAGACAACATCAAGATGCCGACGCTTTGTCACGATGCCCTTTGCCGCAGTTTTCGGTGCACGTCACATCCCCTAGTCAAATTGGCTATACCGAGGACGCCTCGTCGATATCATCCATTTCTTCCCTACCTTCATCCACCCGTCCGTCAGCACTTGCTACTCACCAGCGAGCCGATTCTTATTGCACTGACATCATTGGTCGGCTTACCGGTGCTTCGTCTTCCCCTAATGCCAGGCTCCGGAAACAACTCCGACTATTCAAGTTGGAGGACGATGTGCTATATCGATACATTTTGCACCCGGAAGGCCACTGATGGGTTCCCGTCGTACCGCGCGCACTTCGCACTGAAGTTCTGCGCGCTTCCCACGACGACCCGACGTCAGGACACTTGGGTTATTACAAAACATACGAGCGCATCCGCAGTCGATTTTTCTGGCCAGGTCTTTCCACGACAGTAGCTAAATATATTGCCTCGTGCGCACTTTGCCAACACCGCAAGCGGCCCACTACTCCTCCAGTCGGGACCCTACAACCACTTCCTTGTCCATCAGAGCCGTTCTCTGTCGTCGGAATTGACCTCTTCGGGCCCCTCCCAACTACATCAGACGGCAAGAGGTGGATAGTCACCGCGGTTGATCACTTGACCCGGTACGCTGAGACGGCCTCAATCACTTCAGGAAGTGCTTCGGAAGTAGCAACTTTCTTCTTGAATGCTATTTATCTACGTCATGGAGCCCCTCGTGTCCTTTTGAGCGACCGGGGAAAGGCATTTCTTTCAAGCACGCTCAGTGAAGTTCTTCAAGCATCAAAAACAGTTCATAAAACAACATCTAGCTATCACCCGCAAACCAATGGCTTAACGGAAAGATTTCATCGCACGCTGTGTGACATGCTGTCCATGTATATCCGACCGGACCATCGCAATTGGGATGCCATACTACCCTTTGTCACGTATGCATATAATACGTCAGTTCAACGAACCACAGGCTATTCTCCATTTTTCCTAGTATACGGACGCCAACCGACATCACCACTCGACGTTTCATTCTTTTCTGGCCCCGTCAACTCTTCACCATTCGTTTGCGACCAGTTTCTGTCCCGCGTTGCTCGATGCCGTCGTCTTGCCCGCGTAAACACCGAAGCTAGCCAAGAAGATCGCAAACATCGTTACGATGCCACTCACCGCGTCGTTCTCTACCACCCTGGTGACAATGTACTTCTGTGGACTCCTGCGCGAACGCCTGGCTTATGCGAAAAGTTTGAGTCACGCTATCTTGGCCCTTACAAAGTTATCGAACAGACCTCACCGGTGAACTACCGTGTCACACCTGTTCATGTCCCCACTGACCAACGCTGCCGCGGGACAGAGATTGTGCACGTTTCGCGTCTCAAGCCCTATTGTATGCGTTCCACAGCGTAATTCGCGGCCAGGCTGGCCGCTTCCGTCGACGGGGGAAATTAGTGTGAGAATTCATTGTACGTCATCTTCCTGATCTAACAATAATCATCATCAGTCTTCGGCACGTTCCTCTTCATGATCGGCGCCATTTTGCTGTTGCTTCAATAAAGCGTCAGCTGCACCGTTGTATTTCAATATATATATATATATATATATATATATATATATATATATATACATATATATATATATATATATATATATATATATATATATATATATATATATACCAAAACTAAAAGTGCTGCCGGGTCCGGGTAAGATTATCCGTAGGGAAGAAGACGCACGAACGAAGTGATTTTATTGACGTTTCAGCCGCGGGCCCGCCCTTCATCAGAATACAGTTTATGGCACGATTGCTGCTTATATACATGTGCATATGAATAAGATCAAAATACGAAAACTGACATAAAAGGCGATATAAGACATATATATATACGCAAGTCACACAATTTGAAGGGCACCTGATACACGAGTAAAAAGATATTGTTTCCATGCGAGAGCACGTGGCGAGCATGTTGTTTACAAATAAAAGATAGAACGCATTAAAGATAAAGCACATAACATGAAGAGTAGTCCGATCGGTAATAGCAAGAGGAAAAAGAAGAAAAAATAATAAAATATTAACAAAAATCACTAAGACGTTACAAAGCTGCTACGTAATCAACCGATACTAACAATATAGTGCGACTTGCTGAACACGTTGAAAAAAATGGACAGGGTGATACAAGTTACGCAGACAAGCAACTAAGTTTTCCTACGTTTTCATTTAGACCAGATGCGGCGTCGTCGAACTTATAGATGAGGAATGATTCACGGGCTTCTCTATCACAATTTGTGCGGAAACCAGATTCTAGTAATGTGACCTGTAGATTTTCAAAAGAGTAGTCAGGGAGGTGCACGTGTCTTGAAATGGGCAAGTGGGGCAAAGTGTTAACATGAAATTTATGGTTGTTAAAACGTAGTCTTAAAGGCCCTTCTGGTTGACCAATGTACTGTATTTCACATAGCGCACATTCTATCATATATATCACGTTCTTAGAATCGCAGTCAAGATTGCCTTTGATTATTAAGGAAAATTTGGAACCAGTACTGGTGACTTGTTGGCATGTGCGCATGTACAGGCATACTTTGCATCGCGGTTTTTGGCAAGGATGGCACCCGATCGTGTCAGGATTGTCTGCTTTCGACGATGATGACGATGAGAGTATGTCTCGAATAGTTTTAGCTTTGCGACACACTGCTTTAGGTGGTTCGGTGAAAATAGTTCTTAAGCGTTCACTTAGCGTTAGAATATTGTGGTGCTTTCTCCGCACAATCGAAACACGCGGAACTGACGCAGAATGGGTAAGGACTAAGTTTGTCTGCGGTGAGGGAGTCGAGTTTTTAGCAGCGCAACACAGCGTTCTACGATTATGCATGTCGGCACGTTTTATTGCGTCATCAAATAATGGCGGCGGATATTTTTGTTTGACAAGAGTATCCTTTGGTGTAATGCAATTTTTTTTGAAACTCTGATTGCTCTGAGCAGAGATAAAGATGCAAGGAAAGGCAGGGAGGTTAACCAGATGCACATCCGGTTTGCTACCTTGCACTGGGGAAGGAATTCTCTGAGCAGATTATTTTAAAGCGTATGGCCTGACTGTAAGGGATGCTAGTTTTGCAACGTTTCACGTGGCTACTGTCAAAGTGCAAATATTTTTGCCGGTCTGTAGGCTTCCTGTATGGAGCAGTGGATAGCTTATTATTTACAACCGAAATCCTTACATCAAGAAAACTAAGCGTTGATGTGGAATAGGTGTGAGAAAATGATATTAAAGGATGGGCCCAATTAAAGTCAGATATGAAGGAAAGCAACCCCTGTTCACCATGCGGCCAAATAAGGAAAATCTCATCGATGTAACGTTTATAATAAAAAGGTTTCAGCGTGCGGGTTTGCAAAAATTCACTTTCAAGCTGGCCCATGAATATATTGGCGTAGTTGGGTCTAATGCGTGCACCCATTGACGTGCCGCTAACTTGGACATAGTGCTGCCCTTCAAATTGAAAGTTATTTAGCTCTAAAATGAGCCGGAGCAATACTGCTAATGTGTTGCTGTCGATAAATTTACCCGGTGATGCGGCTTCATAGGACCCGGCGACTGCCGCTATTCCGTCTACATGCTGAATGTTTTGTTATTATTTAATATAATTTATTTATTATATATTTTTTGTTATTATTTTATTATTTTTCTTCTTTTTCCCCTTGCTATTACCGGTCGGGCTACTTCTCATGTTATGTGCTTTATCTTTTATGCGTTTTATCTTTTATTTGTAAACAACGTGCTCACCACGTTCTCACGCATGGAAACAATATATTTTTACTCCTGTATCAGGTGTTCTTCAAATTGTGTGACTTGCATATATATACCCATATATTGCCTTTCATGCGGTTTTCATATTTGGATCTTATTGATATGCACATGTATATAAACAGCACTCCTGCCATAAACTGTATTCTGATGAAGGCTGGACCCCGCGGCCTAAACGACAATAAAATCACTTCGTACGTGCGTCTTCATCCCTACGGATATATATATATATATATATATATATATATATATATATATATATATATATATATATATATATATCCTTCCCTTATAAACGTCCCTACGTATATATATATATATATATATATATATATATATATATAGAGAGAGAGAGAGAGAGAGAGAGAGAGAAAACTTGTTCTGAGTGTTGTTAAAACATATTTAACAAGCAAACATCTGCAAAAAGCATTTACCTCCAAACAAGAACATTTTTAGGACTAGTGAAACCTAAGTGTGCTAAAGTCTCAATATTTGTTAATATTGAAATCTTTAAAGCCACGTTCGTTTTTGATTAACGCATTGCCAGCACGTTAAAACCACTCAAATCCGCCGTGGTTCACAATGCAAAGGTGCTTTGAAGCAAGACTAATTTCAGGTAACGTGTCACCAAAATTTTTCCTCTCTCCGCCTTCCCTTTCCCTCTTCCAGTAATGACTCGTGTCATGTCAGTGCTCTAGAGCATACCCAGGCAGCACACAACGTCGGGCCAATATTGGTTTTAGAGCGGCTTGGTATGGCCCAAGCTCGGGCAGTGGTTGCCGGCATGATACCGATAGAGAATGAACTGTTGTATTTTGCTGAAAATATTGAGATAGCTTGGCCGCCTTTCAGCCATTGTTCCACTTTTACCAGCTACATTGGGCTGAACGTCCCACCGTTCCGCCATACATTCACCGATATTGGTTCAGCCGATGTACGGGGTGTACGTTGGGCAACCCGCGTGAGAAGTTTGGGTGGGTTTAGGAAGGTCAACCCAAAAACGCTCATGAACGAAACTACTCGTCATAATTACTACAAGTAGATTTGATCATGAGTTTTTTACATCAAAGGAATGACATATACTAAAAAAGACAACACTATATAACAATGAGATGGAGCATTCTACACTTAAATTTTGTCACGCATAAGCTGTGGAAAGCAGCCACATGGATTTGTGTACTCGTGAAAATATGAATCTTCTTTTATTGTGTCGTGCTAATACCGCACGTATGATTAGGGGCGTGAACTGAATAGCTTACGTTCGCTTCTTACTTTCTGTTAAAACAATAAATAACCATAATCACTAGCACAGACACTTTCGTTCCTCAAAAAAGGGCCTTCGATAGTATGCCTGACTCGCATTAGATGGCCACCAGTTGTTAACGTTAGTATAATACTGACCCTTTATTATACATACCATTATTTCATGGGCCGATTTTAATGTACGCCTTTTCAGTAAAAGTTTTTGCCATTGGTTGGTCAATATCACTAATACATTCACGGTCAGCGTTCAACCACCCTTTTTCACACGAAGAATTTTAGTCAAAATCTTGATTGATTCATCATCATCGTCATCATCAGCCTGACTACGTTAACTGCAGGACGTAGTCAGACTGATGATGATAATATATGGGCTTTAGCGTCCCGAAACCACCCTATGATTATGAGAGACGCCCTAGTGGAGGCCTCCTGAAATTTATACCACATGGGGTTCTTTCAGGTGCACCCAAATCTGAGCACAAGGGCCTACAACACTTCCACCTCCATCGAAAATTCAGCCGCCGCAGTCATGATTCGATCCCGCGACCTGCACGTCAGCAGCCGAGTGCCTCAGCCACTAGAACACCATGGCGGAAATAGTCGAAAGGTTTATGTGAATACTAATTCCTTGCAAAAACCAACCCTGAGATCTCCTTTATGGCACTATATTCATTTTATTGTTTCAGCGGCCGATTTTGTGGTGCTATTGTTTTAGATTTTCACTCAACGAAGGGAAATCCCATGACCTTATTTCGAGCGAGGTGTCAAACTGAACGGAAATTCCAGTGTGTGTGTTTGTGCACGTATTCGCACACATGCCCGTTGTGCTTAAGCGTAAGAAGAGCGTTTACTTCAGTGACATAGCATAGTGTTAGCCCATGAAAGTGGTAAAAAAGATCACTAAGACGTATTTTTTAGCTGGTTGGTTCATTACATGAGAAACTAGGTATGGCGCAAAAATACCGGAATGAAATCAAAACATTAGTTTTTCTCCTTAGAATGCTTTGATTTTAAGTAGGGAACCTACAATCTCTAACAAAGT
The DNA here is from genome assembly GCA_013436015.1 of Rhipicephalus annulatus. NCBI lineage: Eukaryota > Metazoa > Arthropoda > Arachnida > Ixodida > Ixodidae > Rhipicephalus > Rhipicephalus annulatus. The sequence goes on from WOVY01002418.1 coordinate 541,626, forward strand.
TACAAACACGTGTTTACTACGTGTTTGTCAATATGTGTTTAAACTTCATCGCGGTCCATTAAAAAATCTCGTTGAATGATTGCCTGATAATAATGATATATAACCATTAAGTGCGGTCCATCATAAAATTCAGATGCGCATTATTCTCTGGCAGTGCAGCTTAGAAAATGAGACCCCTAATGCTGCTGGAAAGAGAAGCGTCGCCTTTGTGTCTGGGTCTACCAAAGTTTGTTGCAAATAATGTGTTGTATATGGAAGCTCGCCTACCTTCTCTGCTTAATAGGTTTAAAATTCTTACCGTGCAAGCATTCTTAAAGATATACAGTTCACACCAAAGACTCTCATTTTGCGTTTTCTATAAAGAACGAGTTTTATTTTTCAAAACACATTGGTCGCGACTACACACCCCACAAATATTATTTGCACAAGCACTGCTACAGCAACTGAATGTAAAAATAAACATATTGGTGCAATACAAAGCCTAAAGTCAAAGCTTAGCATACAATTTGATGTTATAATTTCTCATAATGCAAAACAACTCGAACATAGGTACCTAAATGACCAGTTAGCCGATTATCTAGCTCACCAAGACATAAGCAATATCATGGCGACTGATGCATCTGTGTCAAAAGAAAACACTGGGGTTGGCATCTTCTCTGTTTCTTTGGACTGGTCCTTGTCGATTCGACTTCCAGATTAAACTCCTGTATTAATTACAGATTTATTGGCTATTGTTCTTGCCCTACGAAAATTGCCGTCAAGTAAATCATTAGCAGTTATCATTACAGATTCGTTATAAGTATGTAATGCACTTTCTGCAGCAGCAAATACAGAGCTGATGAATACGTTTCGGCATTTAGTACTGAAAAACGTAAAAAAAACTGCGTTTGCTGAGGGTACCGGGCCACGGCGGATTATATTTGAACGAAACGGCGGACTCTTTACCAACAGTATCCCTGAGTGGGCCCACCATCCCAGGTTTGCCAGATACGGCTTACGTGACAGCGCTAAAGTTCCGAATCGCTTGTTTGCAATGAGGAATAGGTAATTTGGACAAATTTAAAGATTTCGAGAAGGCAAGCGGTTTAGGGGGAGACAGAAGGTTAGGTGGGCAGATGAGATTAAAAAGTTTGCGGGTATAAATTAGCAGCAGCAAGCACAGGACTGGGTTAACTGGCGAAACATGGGAGAGGCCTTTGTCCTACAGTGGACGTAGTCAGACTGATGATTATGATGATGATGAAAGATTTTGAGCATTTAAGGTATTGCTGGAACAAACAGTGGTGTGTATTTCGCCAGTTAGAGGTCACCTACACCACATTGCGCTGTGCAGTTTCACAAATATATTATTACCTTAACAAAGCTCGACTCAAGGCATCACCGCTGTGCATTTTTCGCAACGAAATTGAAACAACTGAACATTTCTTTTTATTCTGTCGTCGTAACTCTTATCATAGAAAAAGATTTTAGTAGCGCTATTACAAAAGCTAGGAATACAAGTAAATGTACCAGTACTTTTATCACTTGACGGTACTTCATTTGGTTACTGCCACAGGAATATATGCTCCATTGTGTTTGACTACATCATTGCAACTAAAATATTACCATGCTAGTGAACCCTAACCTTTTCAGATCTTTATTTTATAATTCGTAGCGATGTCTGTCAGGAACATGAGGTCGTTTGACCGCATGCTTAGCAAACTAATTTCCGCATGATCTCTAAACTAATTTTTCAGATTGGCTTTAATTTTATTTTGTTTTATTTAAGTCTCCTGCCGCCCGGTTCTTGGCCCATCCCCCCTCTGTGGGTGAGCGCCATCCATCTGACGTCATCAGCATCAGCATCAGCTTTCCACATGCTTGTAGGAACAGTCGAACTTGCCCCTTTTATTATTGCTCGTGAAATACGATAAAAATACAGTTCTGAGCAGTCTACACCCTTTTATGTAGCGACACATTGTAATGAGCGATGTACTGAAAATTTGACGAACGCATTTCTCAAGTGGCGTGCCTGTAGACAACTCTTTTTGTTTTGTTTTGAAGGGTAGGTGTCTGAGTCGTGTGACCCAGAAACCGAGATCTTTGGCGGACCAGTCTGCACATACTGAACGTGAAACAGCCAGCCTAGACGGGACAAGATGTTATAAAAAAGCAGGTGCAAGGGTGAGGAACTCGATAGTGGGAAAGTTTGGCTTTGCTGGTTCTGTGACGTCACGCATGTTTTTTTTCTTTCTGCTTTCCTTTTTTTTTCTCGCTTCTTTTTTTTCCTCTGGACAACACTTTCAGTCGTTAGTAAGCGCTATGTGTTTGCTTTTGTAACTTTTTTGTGTTTTAGGGGCTACGTTTTTTACGCCGTAGGTGGTACGTCCTGTGTCGTCGTAGTGCCAGTTTTCAAGGTCATAAAATTTCATTGCATGTTAATAAAACGGTGTCAAAGCATGCCCATTGAGTGAATGATTATGAGTTGGACCAAGCGGCGTCAGTACGTTCATTCTTCCGTCTACTTGTGCGTCCTTCATCCGTAGTATTCAAGAGATGCCGTAAGCCATTCATCTTCTCTAACAACAATAAAAGTTGATTTGTATACCCCATGCAGTGTTTCTCCCGTCTTTAGTTTGATGATTGACTAGGGCGATTAACGTCCCAGCGGAAAGCTTTACCCCCCTCGTCATCATTCACCTTGTAAATATGCTGAGATTTTTTTCATCGTAGCTCCCCCCCCCCACTGCTGTTCTTCGTTCCGCATCATTGTCGTGAAAATTAATTCAGCAAGTAGGGAAGGCCAGTTGGCCTGATGGGTCAAAGGGTGGCGGTGGGAAATGGGGGCTATTTTTGTAGCTAGGACAGGTTTTTTTACTTTGGCCAATAGAATTCTTCAAATAGTGGCAATGTGTGGGCATGTGCGGGTGCCAGTCAACATCGTGTGCGAGACTGATACGTGGCAAGATTTCGGTGCTGTTTTCAGCAGAGATCACCACAGCTAGCAGTCAGTGGTCCCGTGCTTCTATAATAGACTCGCTCACTTTTTATACTGCTGCTTGTTGACTACTGTTACGTCTGTAAATCAGGTTGTTATTCTCACTATCGTACGTTTGTTACTGGCCGTCCTTTTTGCTTATTATCTTAGTGTCGTGTGCATCCATTATTTATTCGCTTGTGCTCTTACGGATCTAGCGGGCGCACGTGATAGGTTTTGATACACGGTTCTTTTCCGTTGCTTTCTTATTTTAAGACAGGCCATGCGTGCGCACGTGTTTACTCTGCTTAGATGTACAGTATATGTGATTTCGTGATACCACACGCCATGTTTTTATTTTGATCAGTTTGCAAACGTGTTGCTACTCGATTGCCTATACGCATGCATGGTAATTAATGCAGCAGGCCTTTCCTGTTTTTAGTTGTATTTGAAATGATATCCTCTTTTATTATCAGCTTTGCGCAGGTCTGAGTGTGCGCTATGACCCCAGTGGAGTGGTCTTTGTGATTACGAACACCTTCTGAATACGACGCCAGTGGTAGTTGATCAATACCGTTGGCCCACTTATAGGTGTTTCTAGCGCTGCTAGTATTATGACACACAGCCATTTCACTTTATAATACGCGTGTCAGCCATTTTAATTATAGCACTGTAACCACCGCGCTATGGCTGCTGGTGTACCCATCAAAACTGGCTATGTTCAGGACACAACGCTTTAGTATACTGTCACGGGGTCGTGACGTGCCTGAAGACAGGAGACTTCGTGTTGGAATTGAACTGTTTATTTGGGCGAACCTGTGCCCGGTAAACTGAAAGTCCAATTACAGCAGCAGTCTCGCACAGATAGCAGTCTCGGACTGATAGCGGCGAACGGAGCGTCGGCCTTCGATGAACTGACAAGCGGCGAAGCGCGTCGGCATTTATACTCTTGCCGTCGAATGTTCTAGCGTTATCGCTGGCGTTAGCGCAGGTTCCAGAACAATCTGTACCGTTCGCACAGTGGGCGTGATCTTATCGAAATGATCTACTACAGTCCGGAACCTTCTAGAAAACTGCAGGCGCGGTTTGCGCTGAGAATCATGCGGTGTTTTCGGACGATAACAAAAACTTGGGAAATGGAACGTGGCATTGCCCCCCTCTGAAAAAAAGGCATCGTCCCGATGCTTTAACTAAAGATGAAAGTACAATAATAATGCAAGAAAGTACAATGAATAAATTACGATACAACAATAATACAAAAAACACTATTTCAGTTTGTTAACGCGCATGAAACGGCTTGAGGCGCGCGACATGGACGACTTCAGGTCGTGATCGGCGTCGTTGAGAGTTTGTGATGCCGTCGGGGACAACCTCGTAATCAAGTGGGCCGAGCCGTCGAACCACCCTGTACGGTCCGAAATATCGTCGCAGAAGCTTTTCACTTAGTCCACGTCGGCGTATCGGCGTCCACACCCAAACACGTTCACCGGGCTGGTATTCTACGAAGCGTCGTCGAAGGTTGTAACGGTGGCTGTCGGTCGTCTGTTGATTCTTGATACGGAGACGCGCAAGTTGTCGGGCTTCTTCGGCGCGTTGAAGGTACTCGCTCACATCGAGGTTTTCTTCGTCGGTGACGTTGGGTAACATGGCATCGAGCATCGTTGCCGGGCTCCTTCCGTAGACCAATTTGTATGGAGATATCTGCGTCGTCTCCTGCACCGCCGTGTTGTATGCGAAGGTCACATACGGAAGAATGGCGTCCCACGTCTTCTGTTCGACATCGACGTACATTGACAGCATGTCGGCGATCGTCTTGTTAAGCCGCTCGGTGAGGCCGTTGGTCTGTGGGAGGTACGCTGTCGTCCGGCGGTGGTTTGTTTGGCTGTATGCCAAGATTGCTTGAGTTAAGTCGGCAGTGAATGTGGTTCCTCTGTCGGTGATAAGGACCTCTGGGGCGCCATGACGTAGGACGATATTTTCGACGAAGAATTTAGCTATCTCGGATGCACTGCCTTTTGGCAGGGCTTTTGTCTCGGCGTAGCGGGTGAGGTAGTCGGTGGCTACCACAATCCACTTGTTTCCGAAAGCCGACGTCGGGAACGGCCCCAGTAGGTCCATACCAATCTGCTGGAAGGGTCGGCAAGGTGGATCAATTGGCTGCAGAAGTCCCGCTGGCCTTGTCGGCGGTGTCTTGCGTCGCTGACAGTCCCGGCATGTTCGCACATAACGAGTGACGTCGGTGGTAAGACGTGGCCAGTAGTACCTTTCTTGTATCCTCGCGAGCGTGCGAGAAACACCGAGGTGCCCTGCCGGCGGATCGTAGTGAAGGGCCTGCAGGAGTTCTGGTCGCAGAGCTGAAGGCACCACAAGAAGGTACTTAGATCGAAGCGGTGAAAAGTTTTTCTTTTGTAGAAGACCGTTTCGTAGCAAGAACGACGCAAGTGCGCGCTTGAATACCTTCGGGACTTCGGCGGTCCTGCCTTCGAGGTATTCTATTAGGGCCTTAAGTTCCGGGTCGGCCCTCTGTCGTTCAGCGAAGTCGTCGGTAGTTATCGTTCCTAAGAAGTAGTCGTCATCCGGGTCGTCGGGTAGCGGTAGGTCGACAGGCGCACGAGAGAGACAGTAGGCGTCGGAGTGTTTTTTGCCGGACTTATAAATGACAGTAATGTCATATTCTTGAAGTCTCAGGCTCCATCGTGCGAGGCGACCTGAGGGGTCCTTCAAGGTGGCTAGCCAACACAATGCGTGGTGGTCGCTCACAACTTTGAAGGGCCTGCCGTAGAGGTAGGGGCGAAATTTCGACGTAGCCCAGATGATGGCGAGGCACTCCTTTTCTGTTGTGGAATAATTTGCTTCTGCTTTGGATAGCGATCGGCTGGCGTAACTAATAACCCTTTCAAATCCGTCAGCCCGCTGCACAAGAACGGCGCCAAGACCTACGCTGCTTGCGTCAGTATGTATTTCTGTCTCGGCGAATTCGTCGAAATGAGCAAGTAACGGAGGCGTCTGGAGGTGATGTTTAAGCTCCTGGAAAGCGTGTTCCTGCGGCGTTTACCACTTAAACTCCACGTCGGCCTTGGTAAGGTTAGTGAGAGGATCGGCGATGCGGGCGAAGTTTTTCACGAACCGCCTATAATAGGCACACAGGCCCAGAAATCGGCGCACGGCTTTCTTGTCAGTGGGCGGTGGGAAGTCGGCGATGGCGGCTGTTTTCCGTGGATCGGGACGAACTCCAGACTTGCTGATAACGTGCCCCAGAAACAAGAGCTCCTCATACGCAAATCTGCACTTTTCTGGCTTCAGTGTGAGTCCGGAAGTCTTGATGGCTTGAAGTACAGCTTCAAGGCGCCGAAGATGCTCGTCGAAACTCAAGGAAAACACGACGACGTCATCCAAGTACACAAGGCAAGTCTGCCATTTCAATCCTGCCAGTACTGTATCCATAACGCGTTGAAACGTTGCAGGCGCTGAGCAAAGGCCGAAGGGCATCACCTTAAACTCGAAGAGGCCGTCCGGTGTTATAAACGCCGTCTTCTCTCGGTCTCTTTCGTCGACTTCGATTTGCCAATAGCCAGTCTTGAGGTCCATTGACGAAAAGTACTTGGCGTTATGGAGCCGATCAAGTGCGTCGTCTATTCGTGGGAGGGGATACACGTCCTTTCTTGTGATTTTGTTCAGGCGGCGATAATCGACGCAGAAACGTAGGGTCCCATCCTTTTTCTTCACTAACACCACGGGGGATGCCCATGGACTCTTGGACGGCTGGATATTGTCATCCCGCAGCATTTCATCAACTTGTCTCTTCATGGCCTCACGTTCTCGCGTCGAAACCCTGTACGGACTCTGACAGAGTGGTCTGGCATTTTCTTCGGTTATGATGCGATGTTTCGTGATTGGGGTCTGCCGAATTTTCGATGACGACGAAAAGCAATCTTCGTATTGCAGGAGCAGGGCCTTGAGCTGTTCTTGCTTATCATTGGGAAGTCTGGGATTGACGTCGAAAGCTATGGGAGGGGCTTGGTTCAACTGAGCAGGTTCCGCAGAATCGGCGAGGGCGAAAGCACTGGTGGCTTCGACAATTTCTTCGATAAATGCGACCGTTGTTCCTTTGTTCACATGTTTGTACTCATTGCTGAAATTCGTGAGCAAAACCGTTGCTTTGCCTCCCCGCAGCTCTGCAATTCCTCTTGCGACGCAAATATTTCGGGTGACCAACAGATGCTGACTGCCTTCAACGACGCCTTCCAAGTCAGGTGATTTAGGAGCGCTGACTGAAATAATGACGCTTGAGCGAGGCGGAATGGTGACTTGTTCTTCCAGCACATTCAAGGCATGGTGTCCTGACGGCGTGCGCGGCGGTAGTGCTTCTTCTGTGGATAACGTTATCGACTTTGTTTTTAGGTTGATGACAGCACCATGGAGGCATAAGAAGTCCATGCCAAGGATGACATCTCTCGAGCAACGCTGTAGGACTACGAAGTCTGTAGGATAAATACGGCCGTTAATGGTGACTCTCGCTGTGCAGATTCCTGCAGGCGTTACGAGATGACCTCCGGCTGTGCGGATTTCAGGGCCTTTCCAAGCTGTCCTAACTTTCTTTAACTTCGCGGCGAAGGACCCACTGATGACAGAATAGTCGGCTCCAGTATCGACGAGAGCGGTCACACTGTGGCCGTCGATAAGAACGTCGAGGTCGCTAGTTCGCCGTCTCGCATTACAGTTAGGGCGTGGCGTCGGGTCACGGCTGCATCGGCTGGTTCTGCTGCTTCCATGTTGCGTCGTCAGGCCACTTTCGGTAAGTGAGCTTTCGCCGTCAGGGCTTTGCCTGGTTGGCGTTGTGTTCGGAAAGCTCCGTCGCGGCGTCGTCGTCGTCGGAGGATCTTCGGTAGTTCGTCGCACAGCAACCGCACCTCCACCGGTTGCTGCCCTTAGTTTCCCGGATACGGGCTAGGAGACCGGCCCTGCGTTGGGCCAGAGTACTGCCGGTGGTGCGGTGACGTGCGGCGGCTGGGCGACGGGGAACGCGAAGGGCTTCGTGGTGTCCACCGAGTTCCTGTCAGGTAGTCGGCGATGTCACGTGGTCGTTCTCCTGGCTGTGGACGCGGTGCATTGACGGCGAAGCCACGCAGTCCCATTGTCGGTACTGGCAACGGCGGTATGTGTGTCCGGCCTCGCCGCAGTGGTAGCAGAGCGGGCGATGGTCAGGGGTGCGCCAGACGTCAGTCTTCCTCGGTGCACTGCGCTGGGCTGCTGGCGAACGGTATGACGTCGGTGGGGGTGGTGGCGGCGGTGGCGTCTGTCGACGGAAGTGCGACGGGGCGGCGTTTTGGCGTGGACGGGGAGGAGCGTTGTGGCGCAGTGCAGCGGCGTAGCTCATAGCTTCCGGCTCGGGCAGCGGTGCGTGGGGAAGTTGAAGTGATTGCCGAACTTCTTCTCGCACAATGTCGGCGATTGAATCCACTTGAGGCTGCGCCAAAGGCAACAGCTTGCGCAGCTCTTCCCTCACGATCGCTCGGATCGTTTCACGCAGGTCTCCGGAGTTACTGGCTTGAGCAGCAGCGCAGTCTGCAGTCAGGCGACGGTTATACTGTCTAGTGCGCATGTCCAGTGTCTTTTCGATCGTGGTCGCTTCGGCTACAAATTCTTGGACGGTTTTCGGCGGGTTTCTCATCAGTCCCGCGAAGAGCTCCTGTTTGATCCCTCGCATAAGGAAACGAACTTTTTTTCTCCTCAGGCATGTCTGGGTCAGCGTGACGGAATAGTCGGGTCATTTCTTCTGTGAAAATGGTGACATTTTCATTTGGTAGTTGAACCCGAGTCTCTAATAAGGCAGCGGCCCTCTCTTTGCGAGCGACGCTCGCGAACGTTTGCAGGAATGCGCCGCAGAAAACATCCCACGTTCGGAGCGTGGACTCCCGATTTTCAAGCCAAGTCCTTGCGGTGTCTTCCAAATAGAAGAACACACGACGCAGTTTTTCGTCATGGTCCCAGTGGTTGAGGGCGGCCACACGGTCGTATGTCTCCAGCCAGGACTCCGGGTCTTCGAACGATGACCCATGGAAAATTGGTGGTTCTCTGGGTTGATGCATGACCATCGTGGGCTGGGACGCTGCGGTTGTCATTGTCGCTGCAGTCGCGGTCATGGCCTTCGTCTTCCGCGCCTTGTCTGGTAGAAGCCCGTACTCCGGTGGTAGCCCTTGCTGTCGGCGGCTTGTTCGCTGCTCCTGGTTGGCGTCGGTGTCTTCTCCGCGACGTGGGCTGGGTTCACGGCTTGACGGGGGCGTCCGGTACATGAACGAAGCAGCACCTCCACCAGATGTCACGGGGTCGTGACGTGGCTGAAGACAGGAGACTTCGTGTTGGAATTGAACTGTTTATTTGGGCGAACCTGTGCCCGGTAAACTGAAAGTCCAATTACAGCAGCAGTCTCGCACAGATAGCAGTCTCGGACTGATAGCGGCGAACGGAGCGTCGGCCTTCGATGAACAACTGACAAGCGGCGAAGCGCGTCGGCATTTATACTCTTGCCGTCGAATGTTCTAGCGTTATCGCTGGCGTTAGCGCAGGTTCCAGAACAATCTGTACCGTTCGCACAGTGGGCGTGATCTTATCGAAATGATCTACTACAGTCCGGAACCTTCTAGAAAACTGCAGGCGCGGTTTGCGCTGAGAATCATGCGGTGTTTTCGGACGATAACAAAAACTTGGGAAATGGAACGTGGCAATACCTTTACTACATGGTAACCCACCATAATAACGGGTGTGCGCAGTAAAATTGTTGGCCCCTGACATCCACGATGTGAATAAAATTCCACCGTGGGCCAGCCTAAATAGGCTAATTAACGGCTATCTGTTGTCGTTCGAATGCCGGCAAGCACTCACTGGGCCAACGCCAACCAGCCATGTTCGGTTTAATGCAGGCAATTCTGCATAAGCTCGACGAGGGCAAACCCACATCGGTGCAACGCCGTTCATTCGTCCTCGGCCCAGTGTCGTTTATTCCTGAATGGTCCGACGCCGACTAGCCCTCATCAGACCAACAGCGGCTTTCGGCATTGGACCAATATTGGTTAAAATAGCTCGAGCGTGATTTCCCGACGTGGGGCCAATATTGCTGCAATGTTAACTGACGTTAGGCCGAGATTGGTACCAACGGCAGCGTGCTGCCTGGATAATTGCCACCGCGTTCCATTCCAGTGCTGCTAGTGTTTTTTTTTGAAAGTCGATGAAACTAAACGACTTGGTCGAACCTCATACATAGAGCTCAGAAAGGCCGTTGTTGCCCTGTGATGTGAATGATGGGCCAAAACCCCCCTCAAAAACCTAAGTTGAGCATACGTAGCGTTTATATTGGTCCAATTTCGGATATAGGCTTTTAGAGGCGCTTATAGTTATTTAGGCATGAATGCCAGAAATATGCATTTATAGGCACTATAAATGCCGTAAAAGCCGTTCTTAACCTCTAATTTATACTCATATATCCAAGTGGCACGATAAGGACGCAAGGAACAAAACAGACATTTGCCTAAAATCTGGTCTTTAGTAACAATGCCGAGACTCCAAAGCTTCACTGTGCCAATAGAGTATTTTTCTCATAGCATTCATACCTATGGTGATCATTGTATCTGTTTAACTCCAGAAAAGAAATAGTTTTTGATTTCTCACAAGGACTATGATGGAGCTGTAGATCAGTTGTCATTCCTCAAGAGTTTGTGACAGCATGTGCTGGACAAGAATCACGGGCAGGCCCACACAAAGCTGCACCAAAAAAGCGTGCCAGGGCAGCCGAAACCCGTAGCAATTTTGTGCGCTGCTCTTTCAGTACTAATTTACTCCAGCGCAGCCACCGCGATTGACACGGAGGGCATCAGGCCGCGAGGCGTGTTTACGCCACTGAGCAGTTCTAGTACACTTAGCTGCGCAAGCTGTAGACGCAGCTTTTTTTAGGCGCAAGGCAGGTCTTTCACTAGCCTGTGAAAAACCTGCCTCTCTGTCCGTGTCTCTGTGCCAACGAATCACACCACGCTCCCCACGCTGCTGGTGTTGGGGCGGTGCCAAATAGGTCAGGCTTTCCCTTGGAGTGCGCAGTGACATTACTCTCTCCCTCGCATGGCTGCGCTTGCCGCATGTCACCTCTCTCTCGCTTCTCACTTTCCGTCGCCCGAAAGATATGAGTGCACATCGAATGAACACTCTTCCGGCTCGTTTATCTGCGATGGAAAGAGCTTCTTCATCCACGGAAACATGCGCGAAGTGATTTGGCCTTGCCTGGCTGGCGTTGTGAGGGTTAGCAGGGTCGATTGCCTTCGCGAATGGCGACGTCACGCCTGCAACACCGACGAAACGCGAGCCAGGCAAGCCGAATGCAATCGTTGGCTGTGGAAGACCTGTGACACCGATGAGGTGCAAGTCAAGCACGCCGATCGCGTTCGAGAATGAAGATGGTGCGCGGGTAACACTGACGTGACGCGAGGCAAGGAAGTCCAGCGCGAGCGTCTTCAACGCGTTGGCCACACCGGCGAGGCGTGAGCCAAAAAACCGAGCAGAAGCGCCGGTAGCTGAAGATAAACGCCGGCGAATGCTCCATGTCCTCATCAGCAGCGTCATAGCCATCGTCTCGAAAGCGCTTGACGCCCTTCGCTGAATCACCCACCGAATCGTCTTGTGCAACACCACTGCTTCGCATGCCATGAGGGTTCTCTTTGGGAACATGTCGTTAATTTTGTTCATTTTTTACCAATTGAGCAGTCGGTTCTACCCCCAACGGTGGTCTAGTGACTAAGGCACAGGTCTCCTGACCCACAAGTCGCACTGTCAAATCCTGGCGGCAACGACCGCATTTTCGATGGAACAATAATGCTTGGTTGATTGATTGATAAGTGGGGTTTAACGTCCCAACACCACTATATGGTTATGAGAGGACGCCGTAATGGAGGGCTCCGGAAATTTAGACCACCTGGGGTTCTTTAACGTGCACCCAAATCTGAGCACACGGGCCTACAACATTTCCGCCTCCATCGTGGAACAATAATGCTTCAGGCCTGTGTGACTGAATATAAATGCGCGTTAAAGAACCCCAAGTCGTCGAAATTTCCGGGCCTTCCACTGCGGTGTCTCTTTAATTATATGGTGGTTTTGGGATGTTAAACCCTAAAATTATTAGAATAATAAGCAGTGGTTGCAATCCCTTGCAACCAAACACACGGATCATTGTGTGTTTCCGCCTTGTAAGTGAATTTAATATTATAATAGGCTCTTATAGAGTCACATAATATTTATATGTGACCATAAGGTCCATCAGATGGGGTCAAAATTAGTCATGCTACACAAATTTGTTTCATGATTTGGATGAAAAGGTCATTACGTAAAATTTGTTTTTCTGCCTATCTTAAAAGGGCTTTGCAACACTTTTTGAGCATGGCCAGAAAAACGCTGTCAATCGATGGTAAAGGTTTCCGAGAACGTGCGAGTTGAAAATTGTAGTGCAGCACGCGGTCTAGGATTTACAATATATTTCTTAGTCTCTTGAAACTATTTCTCCCTTTTCTCGTTAAAATGACCCTACAGCAAAAAAAATAATCACTGTGTCACAAACCAAGTCAGCCATTTACTGATTTGAGCATGGCGACCTCGGTCGGCATCGGCCGTCGCCACGGGAGGCGGCGACTTGTTCACGCATGCGCGCGAGGTCACACTGAAAAGCTGCGCATACAAAAAAAAGAAAAGAAAAAGCGCACCAGGTAACGAGGGCGCTTCCGTGACATCCATCCCTTTTAGCTTCCAGCACTTTCGTCGGGACGAGAGAAAGAGAATGCAATGGAAGCATGCGATTCATCTTCAGAATTCTGCTCCTATTGAACGTGTTCTAAAAATTATGCGGGGGTTAAATTGTGAAGCAATAAGCACCTTTAGTGAGTTCAGTCTGTGGCTACTCGGTAAACTGTGGCACGGCCCTTTTGAAAATGGCCTGCTTGTTGTAATACCTGCCTGCATACTGCAGCTTATAGAGGAGAAGTCTAGCTTCTTATCTCTATTTAGATAGCAGTTAAAAGGATCTTGGTGCTCCAGCGATTCTTTTATAAAATGTGTTATACGCAAAATGAAAGATAAGTTACGAAAGTACTAACTACAATGAAGTGCGTAGAAGCGTGCTCACACCTTTAAGGTTGGAAATAAAATTGCTACGGTAAAGAAATAAATATAAAATTGTTTCGCGCATATCATTTTTACGCACAGCTTCGTGTTTATGAAGAATTGCTTTGCGAATAAAAACACCGAAAAGCTAAACACCAAGTCTTTATTA